>CM025781.1:21963434-22003111 GCA_014636745.2 Centella asiatica
GTCCCCCCCCCCCCCCCCCCCCCCCCAGCAGTGAAGTATTTTAAAAAGAAGATGGGTAATGTAGCTACCCGCGAAACACTCCTTTAAGGGTAGAACAATTCATAACCTCATGATCTTTACAAAATTAAAAAAATCTTTTGGACATCACATTGCAGATAAATTTTTCATAAAAAAAAAATATAATTTCAATATTCACAACTTATAAGAAAATAATTTTCATGAAGAAAATAAGCTAAAATAATTAAATTTCATAACGAAATTTATTTACAAATCTGGGTCTTCACAGCAGCCGCGGCGCCCCCCTTTGCCGAAACCCTAATATGCAGAAAGAGAAGAAGACGGGTCAGTCCGACCTGGTCCGTGACCCGATCCTTGAATCGGTTCGTGACCCAGACCGTGACCCAATCCGTAACCCGGTCCACGACCCGGTCTGACCCATTTCTGACCCGGATCCAACCCAGTCCACTTTATTTATTTTTGGCCTAATCCAAATTTAAAAATAAAATAAAATACCTATACATTTTAAATTATTAAATAAATGACTTTTGAATAATTATTTTGACATGTAAATAAACTTTTTACATGATTAAATACTTATAATTTAAAAACAAAAATTAATTTATGATGTTAGAGTCTCTTAATTACCATAATTAAGTGACGAATCATTAATTCATAAATGATTATTATTTAATTAAAATAATTAAATAGTAATTAAAGAATAAACTCTAGAATTATATTAAATGATTAAATAAATCATTTAAGCTAAGTTTATTAATGAGTAATTCTTGATTAATTAAATTAATAAATCAAGACCAATTATTATTTAATTAAATAATAGTTAATGAATAAATTCTAAATGATTGTTAAATGATGAATAAATCATTTAGATTCAAAAGTAATTAAGAAATAAATTACTTAATTGATATATAATTATTATTTAATTAAAGAAATTAAATAATAATTTAAGAACAAATGTTTAATAAATGATAAAAGATTTATGAATCTTTTATGATTAAGATCTAATTAAGAATCGGTTATTGTTTAATTAAAACAATTAAATAATAATTAAGGAACAAATTTTAATAAATGTTAAATGATTAATAAAATCTTTTAAACAAATAAAATTGATTAATTAATGTTAATTAATTAATCTAAGGTCTCCAATAATTAAATTTAAATTATTGAGAGCCTACGAAGGACGTTTTATCAAGTCCACAGATCTCTCAGACTCCGATTCGGTTTCAATCGAATCTTAAATCCATGAATGACAACCCAATTAGTCAATCACAGACATGAGAATTTCAGGAACACTCCGCATATGCATCCTCATGTGTAATTAAGTTGAGATTTCTCATGTTTTGCATGCACATGTTTTACAGCATTATTCCCTATGCGAGTTGTTAGTTCTAAATTTCTGCTAAAGACTCAAGACAAGTATATACTCACTCTACTTTCTTTCAATTAATATGTATGGTCACTCTTTCGATATACGTAATGTATCTAAAATATTATTATGTTAATATTCATGATTTAATTTCTTCAAAGCTAAGTAACGTATGATCCTTTGATCTGATGTACGTGAAAAATGTTGTACTAGAATCAAGTATTATTGGACGACTGTTAGCTATTCAAATTCGTTAACACGCCAAAGTAAATCCTATACGAATGTAGAAAAACTTATTTTTCACCCCATACTTGTAAAATATATCCGTGTGGGTAACTAAAGGCTAGTGGGATGCATCTGTCTAGCATCCCGGGCCTAGGATCTATAGGGGACAGAAACCGAGGCATCAGTAACCAAACCCTCGTAGATAAAAGATTTCTATATTGACTACGTATGTCATTATGATGAAGTCAGACGGTGCTCAGGCTGGCCAGCTGATATACTGTTTAATACGAAGTTCCTAAGGGCACGTGCGCCAAACATACATGGTTATAAGGCGCATGTGAAATTATTCTTTACTCTTTTAAGTAAAGGGTCAAATCTCTCGCTATCACTCGGGAAACCTAGAATCTATCTTTTCTCCAAGCTATTAAGAGGTGTTGACATTGTTTCCATCCAACCTCATAAACACTTAAGCCAAATAAATTATACATCTTTCAAACCTCACCCAATACTTGATTATATACTTGCGAGCGTAAATCGCTCATGTTGCTATTATCAAATGTTTTACAGGATATGACGAGAAGACCGAGCCGTCTGATAAAGGCAAGGCGAGGATGACATGATGAAAGTTTCTTGATCGCCCTCTTATGGATGACATTCAGGGGAAGATTGAAGCGTGAGGAGATTATCAAAATGTTTAGATTGTAAGACCGATGTGGGCCTCACATAGACTTCCACTATTAGAATATGAATTTTGGTTTAAATATAATAGAGATTACTATTATTCTCTCTTATTTATTATTATACATGTTTGGATGATATTATTTTTGATTTGTCAATTATTGACGGTGCCGTCACCGTGGTGGTGATGGAACGTCAGGGCGAACACAGGTGGTGACGACGATAGAGGACACAGATGGTGACGACAGTAGATGATGATGGTGACATGTTGATGATGGATGATGGATGATAGTTGATGATAAAGATATGAAATTTGAGAATTGCAAGCGAATAATCATCATGAGAAAGAGGAGATGGGAAATTTTTTGTATTAATTAAAAATATATCACTTATTGGAAAGAGTCGAAAAAGAGGGGAAAATTTTGATCTATTTAATATACCAGCATGTCATTATCTCAAAAATCTACACGTTTTTTTAAAAAAAAAATGTAGAGATTTCAAATTAGGCCCTAAAAGGGTCGATTGAGCATTCGTTGACGAGGTTCAAACTTGAACTTTTTTATTGCCCAAACAAGAAAATAAAAAAAGCCATAGATAACTGGGTCGGGTCAAAACCATTTGGTTGCTGGTTCAATCACTCATCAGAATCAACTAAAGGATAAGAAATCATAAATAAATCCACTATTTATTCCATCATATATCATCCTCAGTATCATCCGCTCCAATTCAACGATTCCAATGGCTCAAGCAGTGTCGACGCCGGTGGCAGCCTCACTCTCTCTCATCTGCACCACCACCACCAGTTTCTCCTCCTTCCCCAAACACACTCTCTCCAATTCAGTCTCCTTCCCCATTTCAACCCCATCCCCGAAGGTATTACCGACTCCATTCTTATTTCTTTCATTTTCTCTAATCCAGAACTAACAGAAATAGAAGAAGAAGAATCAAGTTTCTGTAACTGGATTTTTCGTTCATCTGTCCCCAATTTCAATCTGGGTCTCTATTCATTCCATCTATCTGTTTGTTTGATTTTGCAGTATGGTGGTTTGAGTATCAGATGTGCTCGTGTGGGAGGCGTGGAGATTCCCAACTCCAAAAGGGTTCAATATTCTCTGCAGTATATCCATGGAATTGGTCGCACCAGGGCACTTCAAATTCTGAATGACTTGAAAATGGAGAACAAAATCACCAAAGATTTGTCTGAAGAAGAGCTCATCGGTCTTCGTGATGAAGTCTCCAAGTACATGATTGAAGGAGACCTTGTAAGCACTTCTAATACTAGACTCTACATACATATATGTTTTGTGTGTATGTACAAAGTCAGAGATATATAGTTCAATATTCAAATTAGTATAATCTTGAGTTGATGTGCATTATTCCCTTCAGTTTTACTCTCTATATAAGTATCTAATAATCAACTCTAATATATGTATTATATTCGATTTATTAAGTCCCAATAATTGAATTATACAACAAATTATAGGAAATATGTTGTAATTGATGCTAAATTGTCAGATAATGAGCTATTTAGTGGCTACCACTTAAATTTCTATTGTCGCATGAGGTATATAGGTTTTTTTGTTAGATTTACTTGCTGCCTCTATAATTGCTGTATCTTGGACGCTTGTAGAGGCGATTCAATGCACTTAATATCAGGAGGTTGAAAGAGATTCAATGCTACAGAGGAGTTCGTCATATCCAAGGGCTGCCTTGCAGAGGGCAACGGACAAAGAACAATTGCCGAACATTGAAAGGAAAGAAGGTTGCAATTGCTGGGAAGAAGAAGGCACCTCGTTAAGCTTCATAATGGTTTCTTTACTCTCTATTGATTGAAGAAACAGTTGTACGCTTTTTGTAGATGACAAGCAGGCATAATGTAGAAGGAACTACATTGAATCAATGTCACTTAAAGTTGCCGTACTTAAAATGAGAAATTTTATATATGCATTTTAACCATGATTTCAGTTATTCTTGGCTATTCCTTTTCTACTTTTTTGTTTCTTTTCTTTTTCTATTTTTAACGCAGAGTGATTTTATTGGCTGTTCACTGATTCATGGTTTCACTACATGGTAACTAAATTCACTAACCCTTTGAATTTTGGTAGCAATAGTGAAATCACAGCCAGGAATCTAAAGCTGTATTAGTTTGAAGTTGAAAACAACTTCCCCTCAAATACAGAATGGATTTCATGCTCTGAAAAAGGTAATTCCATGTCAACAACCTGGTTTTCTACCCGTCAAATCTTGTTACGATATCAGTCTTCACGTTCAGTAGCCTATTTCTCATTTTGTTCACTCTGAAGCTTTTGTTATATGTATTAATCTTGTTTTACCATATTACCCCAAGTGGTTAGCGTGGACCAAACTAACATGTCTGGCAAAATAAGGAGAGGTAATATTTGCAAACCTTGGTAAATTAGAACACTACGGTGTTCCTCACTTGCATATGTGTATGCTAGAGTTACTACCTATGATGTGGATTGTTTTGAACCGATATGGTTATAGTGGGTGCAATAAATATATGGATGTTTTTGGTTGGTTATAATTTATTATCTGAGGATGTTACTTGTATTTATTAACCAACAAGACATGGTATCAAATCATAGAAATGCCATCAAAATTGGTTTGCCTGCAAACCATCAGAATATGGTATTGTTCTCTTTTCCCTTGTGGTGGTGTTGGGAAAATTATCATGCTTTCTTTTAGTGTTTTTGCATTTCCATAAATTCTATGAAGGTAACATGCTTGTAGATTGGCTTTCCAACCAAGTAATCAATGGTTTCAGGAGTGCTCGGGGACTTCGTTTAGCTTTACCGGCGATGCCACTGGCATCTCCTTTGCCTTTTGTGTAGTATGAGTTCTTCCTAAGGTTAGTACTCCTCCATTTTACCAAAATCAGAAAAGTGTATTTTCATTTTTCCTCAGTTTTAAATAATTCATACTCTTTTTATCAATTGCCATCCTCTTTTCTAATATGCAATGGATTAGTTTTTGAACAGCTACGAGATGAACTTTATCTACTTCCTCCACTCTAAAAAAAGAGTTACATATGGAAAAAAAAATTGTTAAAAAAAAAGTTATATTTGAAATTTTTCTTTGTTATTTTACTATAAATTAAAAAATTTTCGATTATAAACTTATATATCTCATCATAACTTAAAGATTCATAACAAATTTCATGAAAAAAGAACTTATTATTTGTACATTTAATTCTTGGTCAAATATGCAAATTAATAGTCGTCAAAAATGTAAATGTTGTTCTTTTTATGGAGCGGAAGGAGTATTTTATTATAAACTCAGTACATTATCCGCTAGAAAGTATGTTGATAGATATAGCAATAATCACTTTTGATCCCAGAAATTTCTACATAGAACTTCTCTTCTTAGGCTTTTTGGTTCTTTATCTACAGTATATGACAAGTTTCTGTTCAGTAGGGTGAAAACTGTTTTTCAGTTATTATGATAATGATTCTTGGTTTCTTCATTATTTTCATCGTCAAAAAGTTCTGTGTACACAATGTTTTATGAAGAAAACTGCATAGATAGAAAGCACATTCAGAACATGGTTTTGAATTGTACAAAATAATTTCTAACTAAATCAGCTTCATCTGATTGTATCAAATGGTTTTGAATTGTACAAAATAATTTCCAACTAAATTAACTTCTTCTGATTGTATCAAGTATATTTCGGGTAAAATTTTCAGAGCATGTTGGTGCCGGGTTGCCCTATCCGTTGTCCGTTGTCCGTTGATTACATACTTGCATATGGAAGGCCCATTTAAATAATAACCCGGCAAATGTGTAGCTAAAAAGATTATAAAAGGACCGGTTAATAAGTAAATGGGTAACCTCTATACTGTGTAATCCATCAAACACGTTTTTGTACCGGGGGCGAGGGCATTAATTTACCTATATACTTTAGCTTCTTTTTGCATTCATTTGGACAAAATCTGGGATCCTCCTCGCACAAAATAAAGATACGAATATCTAGCTACTGGATCAAATTACGTAATTTTATTATATAACAGTATAGTGTTCTTTTTTCTGTTTTTTTTTTGGTTAAAAAATATAACGGTATAGTTTAATTTTCTTCATATTTTACAAAGATCAGACTTTTCATACTCGAGAGGACGTAGAAAGTAGAAAATTTAAAGATATCTTGGTAACTTCACATAATTCAATATATTTTTCCTTGCTCTTTTTCAAATAATCGGAATTCTAACTTTATCTTTCTTTTCTTTTTTTTTTAAATTACTTCTCTGAAATTTTCATTTCTCCTCTACAAGTATCACGTACTATGGAGTAATATTCAGTAATAGTACTTTCTCTGAAAAATTAATTAGTTTGTCTTTCAAGAACTCTGCTAGCTAGGGAATTCATATTTCATCTCACAAGGAAGAGAGAGAGAAAAAAAAAGACGAGAAACAACAATAAGATCAAATGCCTCAAAAAATGCAATTAATTCAAACAATTCAAGTGTAACATAGATGACTCTTACATCAACATACTTTATTTAACCATTCATAAGATAAGATGGTCACAAAAACAAACTATGGAACCGCAACATGAGAAGATTTTGTAGTGGCATTGACCTGTGATGGAGGATTGACAGTACTGGAGGAGGAGGAGGCATCACAGTAGCCGCGGAGAATGTCACCCTCTTCGGAGGTGAAGCCGAGGGAACCAAGCATGGATGGCCAGCAGTCATGTTCAATGGTTCGGATGGCTCGGCAACAGCTTGGACCAAGATAAGTCTCTCCATTGAGAAAGAAAAGGATTACTTCCCCTGTGCAGGATTGGAGCTGAAACAAGGAGTCCCAACAGTTGGATGAACCCTCTTGGTTTTCTAGCTTTAGACGCACTGCTAGAGTTGATTCGGAGCTGGATATTGACTGGGCAGCAACATTACTAGTGGCCATGAATAAAGAGGATGCAAACAAGATTAAGAGAATGAGCTTCAAAGAATAATATTCTGCCATCGTCATTTGAAAACAATGCTTGAGATGAGGAAAACAATGTGGTTACTTGTGCTTTATATAGGGGCGAATGTGAGAAATGAAAGGTTGAGATTATGTAGAGGGCACATGAAGAAGTGTTTAAAGAGGGAAAGCAAAGAGATGAATCTGATAAGTTGTTATAAATGCAATCATGTAATATAACTAGTAGTAAATTTCTAGTTACCGAGGGATTTGTAACAGTGTGTGGATTATTCTACAAACAAATAAATAGAGTAGTATTTTATATAATATTTGAATGTATGTGGTTTTTTTTTTTTTTCAACTCTTTTCTGGTAAAGCTGAAATGTTTGAATATGGAGAATGAGCTCTCTACCAGAAATCATAGTGCTCTTACGGCTTTCATAATCCTGTAACATATTAAAAATATATGTTTCGTAAAAGATCAGTTATAATAAGATAGTTTTTGTTTTGAAAAGATACAGGTCTTATATATTTCTTCTCAGAAGTATATGTTATACCCATGCGTTACTGTCATATAGTAATAGTAATAATATAATTGTGCTAAACGTGCCATATTTTTATCTAATAATGTATTAATGTTATTATATGTATTATGCGTATATAATAGAACTCTAATATACGAGTAGAACGAAAAGGGATTTGGAGAAATTATCTAGTAAAATAAGGAAGAAGGAATTTGGAGAAATTTAGGTCGCCTCTGCGTTAATTATAAGTTTTTAGACGGGGCAATAAGTATTTGGTGACCTGATTATTACAAAAGATTATTAATTAACCTAATTTTTGTCAGCCCCTAATAACAATCTGGTAAATTTATTACTCGATTATATAGCCAAGTACTTTCATATTAAAGGTAAAATTTCAAAATTTCCAATTCTTGTATATTAAAGATAAAAGATCCTCTCGTATCCCACGAAAAAATAGAGACAAAAGGGATTTATGTAGTTTACTTAGGAGGATACATGTACCACCTTCATTCCAAAAGTTAAAAGATATTTGCCTTATATCTAATTTAATTCTACGATTATGTAATTCCAATTTAATATGAATTTTCTGAATTTTAATTCATACAAAATAATTGATTCAAACTTTGTAACTTTAAAATTTTTAATATGTACATATCAGAACTTAAATCCTAAGATATCACTATATATGGTCAAAATAAAATGCATCTCTAACGAGTTAGAACTGACAATATATATTCAATTTGCAGAAATTTACTAATTCTCTAATTTTTGAAAGATGTATACCAATAATCAAATTATTAAATTATATTAGCAATTCTTAACAGCTTAAAGAAAAGGTACTTTATATCATCAAACTCCCGAGAAAACCAAACATTAGATGAACCTCTAGCACATTAAGGTACTCATAAATATTCAGGGTCCACAAGGTAGAATTGTATTTAAGGTACAAAAATTTAAACATCGAACCGAGCTCAAGATAATTCTTGGAATATTCCGAGTACTCTCAATAACCAAGTAAACTCGTGTATCGTACATTTAGGAATGAAATAGATCATCATAGTGTACCTCCTGGAAACCAAAACATTCTCACTTCAGCTCTGCTTAATCACGAAAATTTACACCAACCTGTGAAAGCTTCGAGTCGGACTGTTTGATTCATTGCAGCCTGGGGTATAGTCGGCTCAATAAGCATGCTGCGTTGCCAGAATTATTCCGATGATTTTGGTGCAGCCTCAGCTTCGGACTGTTCAACTACTTCATCTGTTGCGACCTGAACTTCAGCTGGCTCAAGAGTATGCTGATTCACTAAAATCTCTTCTATCTTCTCCTGGGCATCAACCACAGTATTCTCGACAGTTTTATCCACAGAAACCTCCACATCAGCACCCCCCAGGTCATTCTGATTTGGTACAGTTTCATTTTGTAATTTTTGAAAATGGTTGGTCTCATCACACTTAACAGAGTTCACCGCAACCTGGGGCTCAACCAGCTCCAGACCATGCTTGTTTTCTGTGATTTCTTGTACTTCTGCTGCACCTTCAGTCTCCATCAACTTTTCAGTTTGATTATCTGCTATGTTGACATCAGCAAGCTCAAGGGGATGCTGCTTGGCCTCGGCCTCTGCAAACTCAGGCTGCTTGGCCTCGGCCTCAGCAAGCTCAAGAGCACGCTGCTTGGCCTCCACCTCCGCAAGCTCACGCTGCTTGGCCTCCGCCTCCGCAAGCTCAAGAGCTCGTTGCTTCACTGCATTCTCTTCTTTAACTCTTTCTTGTGATCTAAACTCACTCATGAGGTGCTCAATCCTTTCCTGCTCCGACAAAAGATGACCACATCGTTTTTGTAGAGTTTGCTCAAGCTCCTTTTGCTTCTGAACTTCTTCCCAGAGGGCATTAATCCTGTGTGATGCTGCAAGCTGCTCTTGCATTCGTAATGCTTGAAAGCATTCAAGTTCAGTTCCAGCAGTATCCATTTGCTTGAAGGTCAACTCAATTTGTGACCAAAGTTTAGTAGCCCTCATCTGGACATATTGAAAACAGAAGTTAAGAATTCTAAAAAGAGACGTCAACAAAAAGGGAGTCAGTAATACTCAAAAAGGAACGGGGGGCGGGGGGGAGGGGGAGAAGAAGAGAATGTATAAAGACAAAATATCTACAAAACCTGATATCCATTTGTGAGAAGCTTGATCTTTTGCTCAAGACGTTGCGCCTTCTTAGTGTCATCATCCATCCTCCTCTTCACAATTTCAAATTCGACCTGCAATGCACCAATCTTCTCCATGCTTCCAGCAACACTAGAGAGGCCATAAGCACTCCGACTAGGAAAGTACATGATATCATTCGAACAAGTCTTGTGAGCTTCGACAAACTCGTCAAGGGATTCATTCTCGTGACCCATAGCCATACAAAGAAACTGTGATTCTTCTTTAATCAAACTATCAGCCTGCCAAAATAGATGTTTGTTATTTGTCTGTAGTTGGTGGAAGAAAAAAGAAATTGCAATGTCAAGAATACCCACGTGCCGCCAAATAAAAATGGACCAAAGATGAAAGTTCATCATGATAGAAACTCATCTGATTATTAGAATATGAAAAACGGTGCACTTTCTTTACTATAGACGTCTTCTTTTTGAAATTCATTCTTCTAAATAGAAAATGATTGACGCCGCACTTCAAAATTAGATTACACGGATTAGTTAAAAGTTAGATTATATTTGTAACTACATAAGGTTTAAATATAGTAATGTAATATAACAGGCAGTAAATTCATACAGGAGAAACAATCTCTGCTATGGGGCACGCGCATGGTTTGTAACAATAGAATCCTGAAACTACTATATCACTTTCTGATATAAAAGTAAGAAGACTAAATCTCGAAAATTAAGGAAATTTCTGTCCTTGACGACATTAAAAAGTTAGCATGTGGAAAAGGTAGTTTGGGGACCAAATATGCATACCATAGACAGTTGAGTTGCGGAAAGGTATCCAATAATTATGTTGCTTATGAATGGTAATAATACAATTTTATTGAAAAGCAATAGGCGATATGATGAGGGAAAATGTCAAAGGGGTAAAAGAGGGGGAATACCTAAGATCAGAAGCCTCTCGAACACAACACTCAGTAACATACTCAATTGATAATATTATTCCAAGTAAAAATAAAAATGACAGCTCTTTGTATAGGAGCTTGAACCCTAATAAGTTGGAAAAGATATGGAAGTTCCAATAATGATTGTAACAGTTTAGTTTCAGCCATACCTAGCGGAGAAGGCTGTGCATAGCACGGATTTTTTGTTTTGGTTCATTATTTTTTAATGTTTCAATAGTCTTTTTATTTTTAATGTATTAATATAAATATTCTTTTACTTGTGACGATTTCATGTTTTATGAATTATTTTCTTATATCATTGTTTTATTATTTTATGAATGGGTTGTTACAACAGTTTAAACTGAATGTAATATTTTATTCAAATATTTATCTATCAATTAATTTAAAATAAATATTTTATGTTTTCTTGTTTTTGTTATCTTCATTGTTCTAACTCTAGTTAAGAAATAATTAATAACTAATTATTAAAATAAAAAGGAATTTATCAAAATTTATATCAAACATATGCAGCTTCTATATTGTACATTCATATTTTGTATTTCTTTTTTATAGGTGAAAGTAAAATGAAAATTTTATCACTTAGCACATGTTTTGTGCATGCTTTAATTTGCTAAATTGCTACAGAGTATAATATAGAATGATGTTATATGTAAGTGTGTGACTATCACAATTATCCTAAGTCTTGCTTTCATTTTTCTTTATTTTTTTGTTACCAAATCTTGAGAAATCTATTATTGTATATCTAAAACAATTCAATGATTTTAACATTATTCTTCAAGTGGCTTGATTAGTTATTATTTATCTATATTTTGTAATCTACATCAAAATGATAAATTAATTTTTCAAGCCGTGCACAATACAGATAAATTTGTAATAATAAAAATTATTATTATAATAATTTATTCTATTGTTTTAGATTTGGTGGATGAGTTATTATGTGATTTAATCATAATTGATCAATTATGGTAGATTACATTATTATATTTTATCATAAAATTGGCTATAATTTTTTTAATTAGATAGGTTTAATTAGTGATTAAAATTCAATTTTATTTTATTATAGATGATTTCCACTCAATTGCATGATTGCTTTTTTTATTGAATACATTTTTTTTCAATTGATTAGATTATGTATTATTATGAAGAATTTGATAGTAGTTTTTTATTATTGTTTATGAGAATAACAAAAAACTTGACATAAGAAGTGAAAGTTGAGAGATGAATATTAAAGTCCTCTTGGACATAATTTCTTCTTGTGAATTAATATATAGTAATAGATAGATTAAATAAATAACTACTACTCACAACTATCACTTTCTATAATGTTCTACTAATAAATAAATACTACATAACTAATTATATAATATTTATTCTTAAATAGAATACACAAATAATAAATATTAACTCCTCTATTATCTCTTGGCCTGCATCATTCTTGCATGCTTCAAGAAAAAACTCACAACTCGTCAAGCAAGTTATCAAGGAGAAGGAGAGGGAGGGAGGGAGGATTGTGCTTCAATTCATACTATTCTGTAGATTGAATATTACAAAGAAGTGCGCTAATAACACAGCAACAGCTTCAAGCTAAAACCAAAAAATGATTGTCACATCTATTATCTCAGAAATTCAACCAATTTCTCCAGAACTTTTCAGTATCATACGATTAAACAGATACGATCCAATTCAAATTTACAATTCAACACATGTATCCTAAGATATTGTACAATTTACAATTTATGATACTAGGATATATTGAAAACAATTGAGTTCGAAATACAATCAAATGGAGCTAAACCTGCACATGGAAACCTTTACCAGAAGTCTCTTGTTCTATATAGAACACATCGTGACATTTCCTTCAGGTTTCATGTTTTCTTCTCAAATGATTCTCCAACTTTTTTGTTTATCATTCTCACTCGAGATGATGCCACATGCAGAGTTTACTATTTCCCTCAACTTCAGTACTTCGTGTTTTGGACTCAAAATCAGTTTCAAATCTTTGTCAAGCTAAAGGGAAAATTCTAATGAGCAGCAGTAATGCCACTGCTATGACAAGTTACATGAGTATAAAATTGTGCAGCCATTGTCAGGCCAAGAGATTGGCCTGGTCAAGGTTCAGAATCTAGAAACCTGCAATAATCAGAGAGGATACAGATAGCATAGAAATCCTAGGTTTCTAGAGAAAGAATTAGAGAGAAACAGAGAGAATATATTTAGGCTGAGTTGCATGCTCTTATTCATAGGCTAGCTTAACCTACAACAAAATACTCGTAACCTACACCCCAACTGTAAACTAACTTGTACAATCCATTAATAAGCTAGACTTAACAATTCTCCACACCCCTTAAAAGCATGCACACCCTCATGGATGTTGACCATCTCAGAATCTTGTACAACTACACTGGAGTCTAACATCAGCAATGCCAAGGCTTTCATTAGCAGTGTCATTATTCTCTTTATAACTGTCTACAATACCTTTCCTCCAGGATCAAAAGCCAGTACCAAGTTCTTGATATCTCCTTGTTTAACTTAACCAAATTCTCTACAGCTCTTCAAATCTCTAATGTTGCATTTCCCTTGCTTCCCACCATTTCTTTCATCTTACACTCTGTTTGTGAGGTTTTAACGAGAAGCAAATAAAATGAGAGGATAGAATAGAATTTTTTGTGATTTCTTTCTCTTTGTTTGGGAGTTCTTGGGGAGGGAAAGAATATCAGTTAAAAATATTTCATTCCTCTCGTTTGTGAGTTCAGAAGAAAAGAAAAGAGAAGCGAAATTTTTGCGATTGTATTCTTATGTCAAGTCTGAAAATTTTAAAATGCAAGAGATTGAAGAGTAAACCTGGTATTATAAGTTTATAAGTAGAGTCTATTTTCTTCTCTCCATTTCAGCACAATTTTAGGAAGAAAAATTTGGAGAGAAAAGTCACCTATGTTTCTCTTCTAGTCTTTTATATTCTCTCCTTAAAAAATCTCACAAACACCACTTTCTTCCCTCTTTCTCCCCTATCTTTTCTTTTCTTTCCAAATTAGAACTCCCAGACATGCTCTTAGTCTCCATTCTAGCATAAGGTGAACTCCTTAGTGAATCTAGCCTTATGCTTCTTGCTCTGTCAACCATCCCCTGATTAGTAATCAAAGTATTTCTCTTGCCTCTTGGATAGTCAAGAATGGAGCTGAAACTACTATAACTGTGACGAGATAAAAAATCTGCCATAAATTTCTTTGGAACTGCCAGAAAGCTTCACAACATATTCCCTTCCAATAAAGCAGGGCTCCATGTGTAGGTTTTCCAATATTCCAACTCAACCGCCTGAATAGGACAAAAATGCAGCAAATAATGTTTGTATCTACGATACAAATACTCCAAAATACTGCCTTCCCATCCTGCTGATAACTCCATTTGTACCAGAATAAAAGTAGCTTGGTTTTGATTAAACAGCATGTGTTCATTCAGACAATTGCTTCATGGTCTACTGATCTTTGAATCCAGTCACATCTAATAAACTCGCGTCTTTTTCCTTCCGCCAACTTCCCACAATATAAAGAATGTAGCTTTCACTTCAAGACTTGTCTAACTCGCTGCTGAAATACACTAGTGAATGACGTCTGCAGCCTTGCCGTAATAATATTATCCCTCCAAGGAAGAAGTTCAGCAATCCACTGATTCTCAAACTGGATATCTTGACATTCAACATCTTGTATGCTGTACTTTTCAAAGTGGATTATCACTTCCAAGCTCATGTAATACTTATGAAAATCAGTCGCAACAGGAGCTGCCATTATCTTCTGCCTAATATCTTTCTGCTCAACTTTCAAAAGGACTTACCATGTAATAAATTCCTTCCACCTTTAGATCCTTTTCACCACTAAGAACAAGTTCTTATAGTAGGTGGGAGGTCCATCAAAAAAAGAATCTTCATATTCTAAGTTTACACTGATGCTAAGTTTGTAAAATTCTAAAGAAAGGAAAAGAAAAGATTTTAATATTTAAGAGAGAAAAGAGAGGGAGAGTACATTAATTTTCTTTTCTTGTGTTTGTGTACTTATGGAGAGAAAAAATTAGTTAGTAATTATAATTTTTTTGTAGATATTACTTAGAGGGTAATTTAAGTAGTATATTAAATTCCTTCCAAATCTTTCCACATTTGAGAGGAAAATTTTGGAAAGAAAGTTGATTTAAATTCCTTTCTTTTCTTTTGTTATAAAATTTCACAAACAAGAGATTTGGAAAGAAATTGTTTAAATTCCTCCCTTCTCTTTTCTTTTGTTTCCATTTTAAGTTTCACAAAACATAGCATGAGTGCAGCATCCCCGACTCCCATATTTTCCAATTCACCTTCGTACTCAGCATATTCATCCCAAATTGGTTCATTAACATAACTAGTTTCCCTTTAATTCCTTCCAATTCAGGTTTTTCAAAATCAAAATCATGCATTCATACTCATAGACAATCATCTCACTTTCTCATTCATAAAACCTCTGTTTCTCTGGTTTGCTTCTTCTTCCTCCATTGCTCTATTTAGCTTCTCAGCAGCGAGATTAGTGAAGTCCTCCTTAATGCCTTCGTCATTTTGACACATCACATACCCAAAATCTCCATGATCTTATCCATTTTCTCATCAAATATACCCAATTTTTCATCTAACTGATCCGATATCTCATCATATTGTTAAAGTTTTTCATTTATAAGCTTGGCAATTGAGAAAAATCTTCTTTTATCTGAGAATTTCTAGGAAACAACTGAGCTATTACTGCTTCTTCATGATGTGTGCAATTAATTCTCAAGTAACATTCTAAGAAGCAGAAAATGAACAATTAGGATTCAAGACTTCTTCTCAAACAGGAGTGTGCATAACTAGAAAAGAAGTTGATTCTTGAGCACACAATTTAAGAACCAGAAATGAATAATTTCAGATTACCAGATATCCTAATTCACAATTCTGAGATGATCATTTATAAAACCACAACTAATATTGATTTGAACATATCTAGGACTGGATTAACCTGTTAAGTGACAAGTCGCGAACAGGAAACACCAAAACCTAGCCAAGCCCACATCAAAACCAGATTAGATTTCCATGTGTTTTCCAATTGTTATGAGTTGCCTATAATTGATTGAGAAGAATCAATGTCTGTTTCAACAGAAGACATCAATTTGAACTAGTTCTGGATTGAATCAAACTGCTTATTCACTCTTGTGACTGAGTACGACAATCCTGAGCGAGTTTCATCTCTTTTTTTGTTTTGATTAAATTAGTGTTGATTGAAGGTCGCTTAGTATGGATTTAGTTGATTCAATGATTAAATCAACTGAAGGAGCTGATTTAATCTCACTTTGATCACGTCAAGGGAGATAATCACTAGTGATCAGAAAACAGAGGAAGCAACTGAAGCTGAAGAATCTCAGAATTCAGAAGAATCCGAGAAGAGGATTTGATTGTGAGAGGAAGAAGAAGATCCAACGATCGCAAAAGCTCTGATACCAATTGTCAAGAAAAGAGATTGGCGTGATCAAGATTATAGATCTAGTACTCTGCAAGAATCAGAGAATGAGAGAGCTAGCATAGAAACCCTAGGTCTCTAGAGAGAGAATTAGAGACAAAAAGAGAGAACAGATTTTAGAAGGAGAAACTAGAGAGAAGAAAGAACAAACTCAATAAGAGTCTCAATTCATTTCATCAATTACAAATGATTTACGTGCTCTTATTTTATAGACTAGCATAACCTACCCCACATACACTCCTAATGTACACCCCAACAGTAACTATTTTGTACATTCCAATAATAAGCTAGTCCTGACACATAAAGGATGAATTGATAAGAAATAAAGATATTCAACGAAAAGTTGGAGTAACGTCACTGAAGAAAAGATTAGGGAAAATATATCAGGCTGGTTTAGGCATACATTATGAAGGCGTTTAGATGCAGCTGTAAGAAAGAAGTCTGCATGAAGAGCAAGGCAAAAATAATGGAAGAGGTGGCCAAAAATACATAAAATAGTGGTAAAACAAGATTTGAAGAGCCTTTGGTTATTTTCTTTCTTATTTCAGGCTTTCTTTCTCTATCATCCATCGCCGCCACCAAATAGTTTGTGTTAAAGGCATCAATCACTACTTTACTAAACCTATACCAAACACTGTGTTTAGACATAAAGTTATTGTATTCTGCATCAATTTTCACACCTTGCAATATGATCTTCAATACAGTTCACAATAAGAGGAAATTCAATACAAAATATGATTCACAATTTGACAACTGAAACTCTATTGAATTTAATGGCTAGTTACAAATTATACTTGACAGCTAATAGGGTTGCACATTCTAGAAGTATGCTTTAAGTAAGATATTTTGCACAGTTTTGGATACTCTTACCAGACAACAGCTTCTCCTACACATTGAATATATTATATGCAGTCATCAAAATGAATTTCAAAACAAAGTTGAACCAGAAAATATTTAGCCTATTATATAAACAATAAGAAGACATGTCTCACAGCAATAACATGCATATGGAAAATTAAATTTAAGGTTCAGTATTTTTACTTATAAACATGTACAATATCACAAAAGGGCAATGAAATTGCAATCACGATCCATTTATAACTGCACCCATCTGAAAACCCTGCAACTGTACCCGATTCCAAGAATGACAAAAATGAATTACTTGGCTGAATCATGATAACTAATAATATATCAATCAGCTGCTATTTTCTATTATTCGTACTGAGAAAAGTAGAACCATTACAAAAGTCGAGACATTACAGCATACAGTATATGCAAGCTGAGTAAGTAAGCTGACAGATGCGAAATAACATTTTTGTCACCAAGATCTAAAAAGAAATCATCAAAGCACCTTAAAGTTTCAAAGCATTCAATGTCAAACATATAATAAAGTACATACCTCCGCTAGCTCGTCCTCTTCAAATTCGTCCATCTCAGGGGCAGAAATTGATTTTACAGTTGCAGACCGCTTTCCACCTTTCTTTTTCTCCTTCTCCACTTTTTCATCAATTGGATACTTTATATTATCACGCTCTAGCAAGCATAAAAGCTCTTTCCTAACCAGTTCATCAGCTTGTTCAATTAAAGTTGGAGGAACAAAAGAGCTCTTGCCCTCATCAGCTCTCAGCAAAGAACTTTTCAAAAGCTCCAGTGAAGCAGTGGGCGGCCTAGGGAGCTCTCTCTGCAGTACTTTGGACCTCTTCTTTAATAAAGCTTGAAGCTTTGCTTCCTCATCAGCTTTCTCTCTAGCAATCCTGTCGGACATATCTTCCTCAATCCTTTCCTCTGGTTCTTCATTATCTTCCAGAATTGGTTGAACAACAATCTGGTACTCATTCTTCGGCTGTGGAAGGCTGATCAAACCGGAACGCAGGTTCCTTCGTAGATCAGCTTGTCTTCGCAGCTCAACTTTAGCACTGTCATGCATATCCATTTCATCATTAATGTGAAGATCATCCCTTATGGGAGTTCCTTTCGGAGTTGTACCAAAAGAATGACCATCCCTGGAAGGCGTGATTCCAATTTTTGGCGTAAAACCTGCAGCTGCCGGACTAGGGGTTGCTGAAGGGGTCAACATAAGGTTTGGTGTTTGGATCTCTTTTTTCCTTGGAGTAACCCCAGAAAAATCGGAAGGGTGCAATTCAGGATTCTCCCCTCCTAATAATGGCGTCTGAGACAGTCTTAACCTGGCCTGGTTTTCTGCTTCCATCATAATTGCATCATGCTTACCTGCAGGAGTTCTCTGTGGGGTTCTCAACGGAGTCATTCCCTGGCGTGGAGTCTGAGAATAGTCGGCCAGAAGAGCCCGTGTTGCGCCACTACCTTCTGTTAGTTCTTCGCTTGAAGCAGGGAGCCTAAATTTTGCAATATGCTCTAGTTCATCATCTGGAATCTGTGGTGTCGGGAGATTCATTTTTGGCCTCCTCCTAACAGCTTCTGGATCATTAAGCTTGTTTGCTTGAAGTATGGCTGCTGGGGCATCCTGCCTCTGTGCAATTTTATTCTTCGCAGCATCCTGCTTTCTTAATCGAGCTTCTTTATCGGCTCTCCTTTCACCTTCAAGTTCCTCGATCGTTGTCGGGAACTTTGGCTGTTCGACAGCTTGATTTTCATCAGTAACATCATAAAAGCCTGGAGGAGGCTTCTTTTCAAAGGGGATTTCAGCATTATAATCAATACCCTTCCTTTTCCTCTTCCTTTGCCTATTGTCAATTCCTGCTGCCTTTAGTTCCCTCCTTTTCTGCAAAGAAGCAAGCCTTCTGGCCTCTTCAAGCTGCTTCTCCCTGGCTTTCCTTTTTGCCTTTTTTCCTCTGGTGTTGGCTAGACGAGCCCTTGCTTCCGAAAGCATTTCCTTCTCATCTTCATCCATATCAACAGGATCTGGACGAGCAGGCTTTGATTCTGGGTTCGGGTCAATCTCACCTGGGCGCAATTTTCGAGGATCATCACCTGGTTCATAGTTCTCATCCTTAGCACATGCCGCGTCAAGAAGTTTTTCATAGCGCTCAAGGCACTGGGATGGAGTACGACCCACGATGGGCGCAATAGTCCTCCATTGAGTGGGCATCAGCTTCGCAAGATGCAGCAATTTCTCATCTTCTTCTCTGGTCCACTCTGTCTACAGAAAGTATTTAAGTTCATTGTCAGTTTTAGGAACAAAATAGCAGCAGAAAATAACAATATTAATAAATTTGTCATTTACCAAAGCTACTATAGTGAATAACCTAAGCATGCTATAAATGATAAAAAGAGTTTTGATTCAGCAGAATAACATTTCATCATACGACAGTAATAGATGGGTAAACAAAGAAATAAATAATTATTTCTAGTTATCTGTATATCCAAAAAGCCAGAAATCATAAGCAAATAATTTGAGCACAAATCAAAGGATAGGAACAGATAACACGTGAAATGAAAACGAATGTTCTTCCCCAATAGCTGATGAATGAACTTTCTATCAAAATATTATGAATCACAAAAAATTAAAGAAATTTAAAATTGAAGTTCAGAATTAATTCAGAAACAATATTCAATTAAATAGTCTTATAATCTTCTATATTGGTGTCATAATAGTCTAGGATGCAGGGGTGCCACATCTAGGTGATGATGCTCTTTGCACTATCTGGAGGGGGGTTGAAGGGAAGACAAATATAAGATGGGGCAATTGTTTTATTCCCCTTTAAGGTTCTTCCTTTCTATGTTTTGACTAATCCTTCACACTTATCTTTTCTATTAAGAAAAGTGAAGAAAAGAGATGAGAGAGGAGAGAAGACAAAAGGAACATGTAAGGCTTAGTCATGAATTAAATAAAGTTAGGGAGGACTAACTGGGACCTGATTGCTAGTAGAAAATATTGCTTAGGCGGGGTCTATCTCTCTCCGTTTTATTCTGTTTCTTCTGTTAGGTTGTCTTCTATATTGATGTATGTCTATGCTTTCATAACTGTACTTACAAGTATAATTAGAAATTCCAGTTTTGTACATTTCACATCATTATTGCTCATTCTATATTACCGTGCATGAATCCCTACATGTTTAGAAACAGATGGAAGAAAGAACAATATACACATGCAAATATGCATATATAATAAGAGTTGCCAGTTCTATCATAGAAGTATATGATTATCTATGGTACAAAAAAAATAAATGTGTCATCTCAGCTGCATGCAGATCGTCATTTTCAAAGATTTGATTTGATGAACCAATGCATCCCTTTTCACATCTTCTCAATGCAATTTATGTGAGAGTCTTGATACAGCACCCAGGATGCATGAACAAATAATTAATATAAAATCAAGATCATCATCACTTGAGAGTTGAGATGATCCTAACAATTTCCGTGAACCAAGAGCAAGAAAGAGTCCAATTAGGTCCTAAAGGAAATTCAAGTAGTTTCCTTATAGAAGAACTATGATGCTTTTACTTTGCTCTCACCAATATGAAAATTCAATATTCAGACCGAGTGATAAAACTATTACCAATTTTTTAACTGTGATCTCATCACGACAACCTAATACCACCAGTTTGATTCCCCCATGGTTTCAAAATGTAGCAAAAATTGCTGTGGTTGCTTGGAAGTCTAGAGAGTGAGCAAATCCTTCACGATGTGAACCAGCATCTCACGAGTATGAACAGTGACGAGTTTTCTGGGAGTTGTAACAACTGGCAACTCTGATATACCATGTGCAATATCTCTTCGAATTATATTCAATTTTTACTATTATCATTCCAAACTACTGCTATTGATGAGTTCGTATGAGGTGTCAGTAACCAAAAGCTATATACCAGAAGAAATACAATAATACAATTGATATGTGAAAGTAATACAACGTTATAATACTAACAGCATAGTACAGACAAGACAGTCTAAGTAGAAAAGGAAGAGAACTGAAAATGACAAGTTCTTTACAAGGTAAAGTTGCAATTGAAAATTATTTAGCGGATTGTTTTGAAACTATTGCCATTGATGAGGTGCAAGGTGCCACAAAAGTTATATAGCAGAAGAGATATGATTGCATAACTGACATGTGAAAGTAATACTACGTTAGAATACTCTGCATAGAACAGACAAGAAAATCTAAGTAAAAAAGGAAGATAACTGAAAATGACAAGTAGGTTCTTTACAAGTATAGTTCCAATTGTAAAATATGTAGTGGATCATTTTGAAAACCATACTACTAATTCACATCATATTTATCTTCCATTTCCTCTAAATCTTATATAGTTTTACCACCAAAAGATATTAACAGTGATATACCCATTATTATCAACCAAATAAAATCTTTGCGCCACAAACACTGTCATAGTTGTAGCTAATAGCTACAAAAAAAAAATGTTACTAGCTAGTCAAGAGTCTTAGCATAGAAGGGCCAGCTATCATGAGTTAGTAAAGACGAAGTACGATAAACAAGGAAGCCAGTTAGTAAAACTAGTCTTTTACCAAATTGATTAGCGGTACAAATATTGGAATTTTGATTCCATTTATAATTTCTCTAGCTTCGATTAAAATTCTATGAACTTTCTCTCTGAAAATCCTTTTCCGTCTCCCTATACCAACATTCTCTGTGTCTCAGCATAAATTTATCTACTTTATGTCCCACGCAATTGGCATCAACCCATTACTTCCTGAAACTTGAATTTGTGTGGTCCAAATAAAAAAAAAATAGCTTCACCACTGAATCAGGATGTAGAAGACCAAATAATCAAAGCTCGTAAAATGAAAACATAGAATCAAAAAGTAGTTGAAATACACCTGATTTTTCCTTATTTCAATTTGTGTCTCCTCAACTATCGCTAATCACTATGAAAAGTTCTGCAATTTAATATATAATTTTACTGTTCAATTCTAACTTCGGAATTATGCTCTTAGAAATCAAAATAATGCTGCCACTAAATTTTCATTGCAATTGTCATCAGCTTTGTTATAATCCATTGGGTCATAACCTACTTATTTCTAACATTTGCATTTTTCCCTAATGAGTTCATTATCTCCAACTTGTCGGAAGCAGTTCAAACATCTGTTACATGGGGTCTGTTTTGCTTGAAGTACTCCGTGTCTGACACTCCAAACCTCAACAAGGGCGTGGAGCAATAAAGTCGGACTCCAGATGCTCCAGTGAGAAAAGGAGAGTATTGTAGAGATCATGACATTGTGATGAGGAAGGGGAAGGCCAAAGCTTACTTGGGATAAGGTAGTTATATAAGATTTGAAGAATTGGAAAATAGATTGACATATGGTTAAGGTAGTTATGTAAAATTTCAACTGGAACATAGATGGGCGTGTGGTAGGTGTTAGAAAGGAGAGGAAGAAAACAATTACTAAAGTCAAGAAGTAGAGTTGGTGCTATTACCTTCTTCTTGTTCCTCTTCTTTTTGATCTCTTCATGTTTTCTCAGTCCCCTTAGTTTTATACTTCTTTTAACATCTCACACCCTCTCCATATTTTTATTTTCTAATTTTATTTTTTCAATTGTATTTAATTATTATTCTTATTAGTATTATTTCTTGTAAAGTTCTAAACCTTCTTGCCCTTGGTTTCTTTCTATTTTCTTTCATTTGTTATTTATGCCCATTTATATATCATTTCCCTTTACATTTCAATTATGTTTCTATTTTGAATTTGTTTTATTTTATTATATTTTTATGAATATTTTATGGGTTCATTGATGCCCCCGACCCAACCTAGCTTCAAACCTAGTTTTGGTTAAAGGCATTGTTAATGTTGATGCTATAATCATGGGAGAATCGATATATCTTAACCCTTCAAGAACTTTAGAGAAAATTTATGTACCACTTTAGTTTTTGATACTCTTGCTATGCTTTTTCAAGATCTTATGGGAATCGGGATCTCAGTTTAATGAATGAGATTAATTGCTGTTTTGTTGTCTGTTTGTGTGTTGACTTGATGCTTATGTTTAGGATTATGTTGTTTACTTATTTGTGTTTGTTTGTTGCTTGTGAAATCAGACTAGTCAAATTTTTTTTTGTAATTGAGCTACTATAATGGTACTGTTGAAGAACTACTACCAGTACTGTGGACTGCTTGTATTCCACTTGAATTGTGGAATGTTGAATCTTCAATGGAATTGAATTATTGTCTAGTCTACCACATATTTTATACATGTAATTATTATTTTTAATTAATTACATATATGTGCCGAATCACCAAATTTTGAGATTTTTTCGAATTGACAAATCCCCGTATGGCAAACCCGAATCCATGCTTCTTACTATAAAACTAGTGAACTAGTGCATATGATTACACATAATGAGTTATAGCTCATTTCCCTATATATACATACATACATATAATGTATATATAAATGCATAATATATATATATATATATATATATATATATATATAGAGAGAGAGAGAGAGAGAGAGAGTAAAATTCGATACTTTCGTACTTCTCGTCATAGTATTTGATAAAATCACAATTATTCTACAAATATTTCTGCTAGTTCGAGAAAACAACTAACTACAATATTACAGATAAGTAAAATAAGTAATTTTAGAACAAGATATAAATTTAATACAACTGCATAACTACCCTCATCCCTCCATCTATCACCGCCTCATCTCCATCCCTGCATATCTTTGACTTCCACCCTCCTCCAGATTTATAAATTTATCATTCAAATATGAAGGATGATCGCTGCAATTTTATTTGCAATAAGTCTCTGCTTATGTCCAGTTAGCCAATAATTTAATTGCTAGTGATGTAAAAGAGCTTCCAATTTGCAAACAATTCTTTCATCAATTGATAATTTAAAGAGGATTAGAGGTCCTTGAAACTGAAGTACAACAACCAACGGCAACCTTGGAGATTACCTGATTTGAGGAGAAAACTGAGGTTGTTAATTATTTCTTCAATGGGGCGAAGTATGCCAGACCCACAATGTGACTGCTGGTGTCCTAGAACAATGATTGGATAAGGGATGTCATGAGTAATACAGGAAATATGTCAGGATCATAAGGGAGGCTAATACTTTATTTCCATTACTCTGTTTTGTTTTACAATTATTCAAGTTACTGTGGTAATTACTTAAAATGCCCAAGTGATGACATGTGCCTAAAGGATAAGGTTCGTTAGAATGAGGTGTAGGTTAGAGAAGAAGGCGTAGGATAAGACCACCTTTATATATGAATATTTGTGGCCGCTGAGATTATGATTAATATGAATTAAAATATAACTTCCTTTGAATTCTATCTCTGCTCTCTCTATCTCTCCCTCCATTTTCACTCTCCCAAAGCTCTCTCTCTCTTCCCCTGTTCTGCATTCTTCCTCAATTCACCTTCATCTTCTCTAATTCTTCTCCGAAGTCTCTTCTCTATGATTTTCTGGACTGAGTCGGGCCATCACAGGCCTGACAATTGGTATCAGAGCAAGTTCCATCCCAGGGACTGCTTCTGCTCAGGAATTGCAAAGTTCTGAGGTTTCTTCATTCTTTCTACATACAATTCTTCTCTCTACTCAATTTCTCTCTTCTAGATCACTTCCTTCTGGCTCGAAACTTCTAACTGAAGTTGTCAGTAGCAAACAATCATTGGAAATAGCAGCATCTGATCAATTATAACTAAATCTGCTATACTCTGTTTTTCTCAGCTGAGAAAAATTCATTTATATCTCAGTTTTGAAGGACAGAAACTACTTCAAACCTTGATCAGCTCCTTTAATCAAGTAAAGGAATCCTAGCCGACCTTGATCAACCTAAGAGATAGCTGGAGAAGTTACTGAGATTGAATTGAGCAATTTTTCTTCAAAATTTGCTCGAAACTGCAGTTCATCACTGAGGTCACCGAGGTCAGAGGTATAGAACTGCAAATTCAGGAAGAATTACTTCGGAAGCTACCTAGGTAATTGTTCTACTGATCTTCTGTTTAGAATTGAATGAAATTAAGTTATCAATTCTGAAGAATTACGTCAGATTGTGGATTGATTAAGGAACTGTTAAATTTTAGTGTGAATTGAACTCAAAATCAGTACCTTGTTTTCTGCTAATTACAGTTCATCATCATTTTGTTCAAAAACTGTTCTCATATCTGTTTAATTGCTTGCTTCAAGCATTTCTGTGGTTCATTCTACTCCATTTACATCTAATTTGAGCTATTTTGGCCTTAGTTCCTTGAAATTTCTCTTATTTCATTTCATGCCCAGAAATTGCACACCAACTGTTTGTTCAAAATCCTAAACCAAGTGTATTATCCAGAATTCACACTTCTCTTTGTGATTTCAATTTCTAAGGTTTAGGAACCATTCTATTCCACTAATCTGAGATAGGATCACATTATTTGTGGCCTAAATTCATTCAGTTCTGATTCTTCAATTGTGTCTTGAGATTCAATTCCACAAATCATGAAGGATAATGCAGCAACTCAGTTGTCTCCTATAAATTGTCAAATAGGAGATAATTTTCTCAGCTACCTGGATTATATGAATGAAAAACTACAGCAATTGGATGAGAAAATGGATTATATGTGGGAGAAAGTGACCGAATGGACTAGGACAAATGAGGAAGAAGAAGCTGATTGGAGGAAAAAAGGTCCAACTAATGAGATGAAAGAAACAGCTGTGCATGAGCATATCTCTGAGTGATATGATCTTCAGAGTATGATATGGAAGGAAATAAAGGAGAAAGTGACTATGATGAAGCTCCTATATTTGATTTTTATCTTGAGGATGATGCATTAAAAATGTACAAAGTTCATAATGAAATAATGGAGGAAGCAGATCCCATATATGATGATTATGGTGATTTTGAAAATGGAGTAGGGAATGATGTGGCTGGAGATAGAGTTCAAACTTGTTTCCCAAAGAACCTGTGGTTACTGTACTGTTGAGGTTATTGCAGATCATTTCCAAGGTCTGCAAGTGAACAATGTTTTGGAGGATCGGAAAAATTCATCAGGCCTAGCAGTGGAGGTATCAAAAGTCAATTATGGCATAAGATGGAATCAACTTGGGGTGGAAGCTAGTGGAAAAGAAGCTCTGACTTATCCAAAATCAGAAACTAAGAAGACAATTGTTCTAGCCAAGGCACAAAGAGATGAGAGAATGGTTAGAGAACTATGCTTCTACTGTGATGAAAAGTTTACCAGGGAATTCAAGGTAAAACTCCTAAGGACTTAATGATGATAGATGAGGATAAGGAGGAAACATGTTATGATGGATTACCTATTTTTGATGAGGAAGCAGAAACCAATGATAAGACTAAGCCTTACCTTAGCAATGTTGTTAGTAAGAGATAGAGTTTTTCAGGCCACTCTATTCGGAGGCAAGTGTAAGGGCAAGGAGCTGTTAATGCTAGTGGGTAGTGGAAGTGAATTGTGCTTTCTGGCTTTATCAAAGGTTGAGCAATTTGGAGTGCCCAAGCAGCCTTGTAAGAGGCAGATGGTGAGGGTAGCTAATGGGGAACACTTGATTTGTGAAGAATGGTGCTTCCAGTCTTCTTGGAAAACACAGGGAATTAATTTCAATCCTTCAGTGTGGCTGTTAGGCATCCAAACTTGGGATGCCATTTTGGGAACTAAATGGTTGAAAGAATTGGGCAAAGATACTTTCAGTTATGATCAGACCTCCATGGAGCTTGATAAGGGGGACCAAAGTGTGATACTACATTGTCTGAGAAAAATTGTGTTGATTCCTTTGTCATACAATGTGCTGGTTCACAAACAAGGAGATATCAAGAATTTGTCATTGATCTGGGATCCTGGTGGAAAAGTGTTGCAGCCCAACATACCAAGTTCAGTCAATAATATGAAGTTGGCGTATAAGTTCTGTGGTCCATTTCAAGTCTTGGCAGAGGTTGGACAGGTGGCCTACAGATTTGAGGTTACACCCTTAAGAATTTTGAAGGAAAGGCAGGTGTACAAGGGAAGCCAGGTGATTTATCAGTACCTGGTGCAGTCTTTGAAACATTACTGCAAACTACAAATCCTCGAAAATATTAAGTTAATCATGTCGCTGAAATACAAATAACCAACAAGTTAATATGACACTAGACCCGCACAAAGAAGAACCATGGTCGAAACCAAACAAGAACATAAATCCCAGAGTTCTTACTATCAAAGAATATAGAATACATAAAAGCCAAAACTCAAACTATCGTTACTTTAAGTCTTCTTACATCATCTTGGAAGCAAATTAGAGAAGTTTTAATTCCCGTAAACTAAAACAACATGAATTTCAAGCAAACAATAATATTACCCAATAGAGATTGAGATTGTAGAGCTAGGACTACAATTACCCATAAGTAAATAAAAACATGAAATTATTAAATACAAATAATAAAAACAGAAAGACAATGAAAAGATAAAAAAGTAGAAGAACCCTAATTTCTAACAAAAATAAACATCACATTATAAACATAATATTTCAACCTAGACAAACTGAAACCTCTTAATACAAAAATCATGAAGTAGTCATTGAAGAACAATTAAATTATATTAAAATACCTTTTTAATTGAAGGATCGAGCCATTCATACCAACGAGCCTTACACTGCTTAGCAGATTTACGAACGAGTAGGGAAGAAATCCGAGCCCACTGATTCTTACCATATTTCATAACAGCAGCTTTGAGGATCTCATCCTCGGTGTTTTTCCAGACACCGCCCTTAATCATTATCCTCATGTTGATAGGTTTATACTAATTGGATACCACCTCCTTCTTCCGATGGATGCTTTTTGTAGGGATGATAGTGATGGGGATTTTGTGTTTATCTTCTTGTTCTTCAGATTTGCAACAGCTCTCTTTCTCCTTTTCTACTGTGCTGCTTCTGCTGTTGCTGCTGCTTGCGGCGAATTCCCTGTAAACTGATTTTTACTTGTGCCGAATTCGATTTTCGTCCGTTATTTATTGTATTTTTCGAATTTGTAAATATGTATAATTGCAAAGGAAAGGAAAGCATTATTCACCCATGCTATTATTTATTTATAAGCCTGTTTCACCTTACAAAAATATATGATAAAAATTTAATCATAAAAATCGTATTAATAATTTATGATTTTGTTTATATTATTTTTATAATTATATAAAAATTAATAAATCTTAATTATTAATAATATATAAATTTTATATGATTATAAAAATTATTTTATACACCACAAAATGCTAAGTAAAGTTATATACCCTCTATTTTTTAAGAACGAATAATCTGTACATTTGAATTTTTTATATAAATTATAAATACATATATATATATATAACTAGCGGATAAAATTTAAAAAATAAACTGATTATAATTTACAGTATCTAAATCCTATTTGAATTTGAATTTATTATAATTTTTTAATCTAACATGGAAAAAGGAAAAATAAGTTATAATTTATTTTTGTAAATTTATCTAAATTTACTATATGATTCAATATCCAAAATATTTAAGAAAATTTGATTTGTACAAAAATAATATAATATGTGAATTTTTGGATTTTTTTTTTAGTTTTACTTACGTAACTTTTACCTAACTTTTATAACTGTATAAAAGTAAATATATCTTTAACTCTTAAAAGTATATATTAATTTTATATTTAATCATGTCTTAGGTGCATGTGGGTTGTACGAATAGAATAGAAGAGAACTAAGAATTAAAAATTGAAAGGAAAAAGTAGTGGTGAAACCGAACATAAAGAGAAATTAGAGGGATAATTACACTCAATAAAAAAATAATAGATTGTTTTTTCTCTAAGCTCATTTCATTCTCATAATCCAAGTACATTTTATCTTCTAAGAAAATTTACATACCACCTTAGTTTTCAATACTTATTCAATTTGTGCTGTTAAATTTTTTAAAAAGATTATGAATTTATAAATATAAAATTAATGAGTAAAGTATGAAAAATGAGATATAATTCAATAACTTTAATCACAGTTAATATTTATTACTATATATAATCAGTTATAATTACAATCTTAATTTTAGTTTGGATTAAATTTGTTTTGGTAAAATAATATTAGCATATATAATTAAAAATATAACGTCTAAATATGATTTGAAATATATTTTTTGGTAAAAAGTTATGTTCTTATCTTATTTTAGTACATTATTTTAATATAAATGTATAAATAAATTGTACCGAATTAATCAAGTTAGGATGAGTTGATCAAGTCAAATATCCAATTAACTCATTCGCAAATCACTCTTACATATTTAATATTTATACAATAAAATGTTCATCCTATATTTACATCATATTTAGTTTTAAAAGTTCATTAAAAATAAATAATGTTTATGTAGCACAATATGAATGATGTAATTGATAAAATTTTAGATGAAATAAATAATTTTTATATTTTTAAAATTGATAAATGTTTATATTTTCACTAATATTATTTCATTTCAGACTCCATCACATCAAGGCAAAATAGCCATGACAATTAATACAACTAAAGAAGTCCTTCAATTTCATTTTAAACAATAGAAAACTTTCAATGCATCAGTATTTCAGTACATGAATCATGTATTAGCATAATTTTCAAGATATGAGCTTCTTTAATATATTCCAGATTATAAAACATGAAAAAAGATAAATAGCTTTAAACCTAGAAAGACAATGGCCACGACCAACTTGTGAATGAGACAGAGTCCTAAGAGCATTGACAGCAGTTTCCGTTAATTCGGTAGTCTCCAAAGTACCAAGCGAGCGAGGAAAACTGAAAATACAACTCTACGCTAATTTCCTTTGTGTTTCAAAATCCAGATCATGAACAGGAACTCTACAAAAGAACAATCCCACGGTTCATGGTTTCAAAAAAAAAATTAATTAATTGTTTATTGATTACACATTGATAATCACTCATCCAAAGAGCACTTACAACAAATCCCTTTTGTTTGTATCGTAAGAAATAAAACTAAAAAATTAAACAAAAACTTTACTCTAATAAATTCTCTATAATAGAGTCATCAAAGAAATTATCAGATTGAACGATAATTCTTTATCTTTAGAGAACTACTATTTATATTTACTCTCTTAACAAAATATTAATGTATTTCTTTGGAACCAAAACGTTTTAATTTTTCAACATAATAAAATACTATATAATTAATATCGAATTATATCAATATATATTACTAATATCATATTATATTGTATAAACTATATGTTATTTTATATGTTGAAACTATATATATATATATATATATATATACATTTATGATATATAATACACTATATATAAAAAAAATTAAAAATTTTCATAATAATAAAATTTAAATATTATATTATAATATATACACCATGTAAAAATATGTGATATAATATATATATATATATATATATATATATATATATATATATATAATTATCTATGTAATAGAATGAAATTTATATAATTCATAATAATATAATCATATACTATATTAAAATATATAAATACATACATACATATACATATATATACACACACACACACACATATATAATCTAAATTTATATATAATTTTACTTAATATGTTATATGATGATTTTGATGTTTTTTTAAAATAATTATATAATAAAATATTAAGTAACTATTATTTTATGTAATATTTAAAAACTATAATATAAGTATATATAATATAATTTTATGTAATATAATTTACTTTTCTATATTATTTTATATACTATAATATAATATTATGCTACATACGAGAATTGACTTTTTTCTATTGGGATTATATAAATTTCATGTAAGGTTTTTCAAATGATACTTTAATGAATTTGTTTTCTCGTACTTAATGTGATGGGCCAAAAAATCTCATATCGAATTTCGGGTACCGTCAATAATTGACAAAAGAAAAATAACATCATCCAAACATGCATATTAATAAATAAGAGAAAATAATAGTAATCTCTATTACATTCATTCCAAAATAATATTCTAACAGCGGAAGTCTATAAGGAGCCCACACAGGCCTTACAATTTAAACATTTTAATAATAGTCTCACGCTTCACCCTCCCCCCCTGAATGTCATCCGTAAGAGGACGATCATAAAACGTTCATCATGTCATTCTCAACTTGCCTTTATCAAATGATTCAGTTTTCTTGTCATATCTTGTAAAACATTTGATAATAGCAACATAAGCAATTATTACTCGCAAGTATATAATCAAGTATTGGCTAAGTTTTGAAAGATGAATAATTTATTGAGCTTAAGTATTTATGAGGTTGGACGGAAACAATGTCAACACCTCTTAATAACTTGGAGGAAAAATAGATTCTAGAGTCCCCGACGGATAGTGAGGGATTTGACCCTTTACTTAAAAGAATAAGGAATAATTTTACATGTTCCTTGCAACTTGTCTGTTTGGCGCACGTGCCCTTAGGAACTTCATATCAAATAGTATATCAACTGGTCAGCCTGATCACCGTCTGATTTCATCATAATAACATTCGTAGTCGATGCAGAAATCTTTTATCTGCGAGGGTTCGATTACTGATACCTCGGTTTTCGTCCTCTATAGATCCTAGCCTGAGGTGTCAAGTGGATGCATCCCACTAGCCTTTAGTTACCCGCACGGATATACTTTACAAGTATGGGATAAAAAATAAGTCATTCTACATCTGTATATGATTTTGTTAGAGATAAATAATGATGATGATGTTTAGAGAATAAGTTGTGCATCTGTAAATACTTAAGATATTCAATAAACCTAAGTATCTGCACAAGTTTTGCATCCACTGATGATCAATTTAGTCATCAGGGGATGAACTGCACTTCACTAAGCAAGTCATCAGTTGGAACTTCTAAAGGACTTGATAGTGAAGAGGAATGTCTGTTGTTACTCAAAAACACTTAAGTATTCCGCACATGAGACATTCCAAACAAAATCAACAAAGTTTTAGTGATTAAAACCATCAGGGGATGACTTAGGCAGGACAACCCGTTAAGGGAACACATCAGGGTATGGCAGTGGCAAGCCAAAACTCATTAGGGGAACACGTCAAGGCATGACAGTGACATGCTAACCTGTCAGGGGAAATCATCAAGGTATGACAGTGTCAAGCTAACCTATCAGGGAAACCCGTCAGGGGGAATGCTCAGCACTGCATCAATGGAAGCCATCACAGTATGCCTTGAGTCATAATGTCATGGGATCAAGAAGCACTTGGATAGATCAAGTGAAGTTTGAAGCACTGATCGAGTTCTTAAACAGGACTTGTCATCAGAGGATCCAGAAGCACTGATCAAGTTCATATCAGGGCTTGTCATCAGTGGATAGTTATGACTGCATACACTCGTCATCAGGTCTTACACACAATTTGATGAAACTTGTTATAAGCAAGAGATATAATCTGGAAAGATATCTCTTGAAGTTTGGTGGTCTAATGACAACTCTCGATCATTAAATACACGCAGATCAGGAGAATAAAAAAAAGCAACAAAAGCTACAGCAATCTGACACATCATTTCAAAAAGGACATCGATGTGACATATATGCGACTATGTTGAAAAGAGAAGTACGTCCAAGCACGTGGGTTCTGTTGATGCACCCCTACTTATATTACTCTTCTTAAAGAATTACATTTATTTAATATAAGAATTGATGATGTAATATAGTCCTTGCTTATATGTTGTAAAAAAATTTAGAAAAATATCCAACTTGTTAGGTGGATATATTCTACTAGGTAAGCAAGGATTTTGATCACAAGTGAAGACTCTGCTCATCGATCAAGAAGGATGCTGAAGATATAGAGAAAAGTTCAAGGCAGTCCTGCTTAGAATGAAAATAAGCAAGGACTGATATAGCAAGATACCTTACATAGATTCGAGCAAGTTTGTCAGAAAAAGACTATCTTCTGTCTTGCTTAAGTCAACTCCTAGAGAGCTTTTTCAAAAAACACTAGAAGACAAAATAACAACTATCTTTTTGAACTAAGCAAGGAACAGCTAGAAAAGTACAAGTCACTGTCAAGGCAGTACAACTCCCAACGGATCTATTTCAAAATTCTCAACGGATAGATTTTTGGAGTAGTATAAATAGGAGTCATAAATTTCATTTATGAGAACTGAACAACCAAGAATTGCTCTGATATTCTAACACTCAAAGAAATCAGCAAGACATCAACAAGTTTGAACAAGTGCTATCAAATCTGCTTAACAAGGAGCTCTCTACTTAGAGATAGCAAGCAAAATTTATAATCTGCTTACTAGTCTGTGTGACTTGAATTTGGTCTAAGTGACCTTGTGTAATTTCGAACTAAGTGTCCTTTTGCTTATTGTTCTGTGTGAACATTCTAGTGAGTGCCTTCTCAAGTAAAAGAGAAGAAGAGTGGAGTAGGCTTAGACTGAACCACTATAAAAATTCTCGTGCCTATATTTCTTTCTACTTATCTTTATTACTGCTTATTTATTTTACCCTTACTTTGCTAAAGTCTCTGCTAAACCCTTTTAGCAAAGACTTACTGTCATTTCTCCTTTAGCCATTAACCTTTATTCTAAAATCTAAGGGATTCTTTGCTTAACAAATTCCGCTGCTAAATCTTTTCAAAATATAAGAAACCCTTTTAATAAACAGGAAGTGTTTAAAACTGCAAAGTTTTCTAAGTCTTAAATTTTGAAAAACATTGTTCAACCCCCCTTCTAGTATTTTTCCCTTCGGGACCTAACAAGTGGTATCAGAGCTTAACACTCTTTGCTAAGCCCTACAGCTTGAGAGGATCTTAAATTTTAAAATGACTTTAAGAAGCGATTTCGGTGGCAAACCCCCTAAGTGCACCAGAGATAGATTTGCTAATTGGAAATTGAGAATACAGGCGTACATGGATGCAATTGATGAAGAATTATTTGAAGCAATAAAAGTTAGGCCATATATACCAGAGAAGATAAACCCTGTTGATCCTAACAAGCTTATACCAAAGTAGAGAAAATAATGGACGGATGAAGAAAAGAAACTAGTAGGATTCAACAAGAAAGCAATGAACATTCTCTTCATGGCTCTTGAGGAAGAAATGTTTGAAAGTGTTTCTAACTGCACCTCTGCTAAAAAAGTAGGATGCCCTGCTGGTTCTCAATGAAGGAACAACAGAAGTCAGAAAAAATAAGCAATCCTTGCTTATACAACAATATGAAAAGTTCAGTATGCAGCAAGGAGAAAATCTTACTGCAATGTATGAAAGGTTGACTGTCCTACTCAACAATCTACGTGCTCTAGGGAAAACCTATGACACCAAGGACATCAATCTCAAATTCATGAGATCTTTACCAAAACAGTGGGATCCTAAAACCACAGCTGTAAAGGAATTGAGGAACTTACATGCTACTGATCTTCAACAATTCTATGAAAACCTGCTCACCTATAAAATAGAACTAGCTCAAAGAGATGTTAATGCTGAATCGAGAAGAAAAGACAGAGGAGTGGCCTTGAAGGCTACTGAGCCTAAGCAATTATCAGATTCAGACTTAGAGTCTGTTGATAGTGATGAAGATATGGCTATGTTAGCAAGGAAGTTTAGAAGGTTTCTAAGGAAAGACGCAGGAAACTTTAGAAGAACTACAAGTAGCAGCAAGAGAGATTCTTCAAAAGACTTCTGCTACAACTGTAAGAAGTCAGGACACTATGCTACTGATTGCCGAAGCACAGCAAGAAAGAAAAAGAAATTTCTTACTAATGATAAGAGCAAGGGAAAAGAGTACTACAAAAAGAAGTACCAGCAAAAGAACAACCCTTCAAACTTCAAGAAAGACAAGGGTCTTCTTGCTGAAAAATTATGGAGCGAGAGTGAAAGTGACTTAGAAGACTTCGGACCAGAAACTGCCAACCTTTGCTTAATGGCTAGAGAATCCGAAGCAAGCAAGGAAGTGGATCTTACAGAGGTATTTGATTTCGACTCTACTGACATTACTGAAGCTGAGTTGCGCTCCTTGTTTAAGGAAGTTGCATCTCAGTGGCATCGATATAGAAGATTGCTGAGAGCTGCTTCAGCAGAGTCTAATCAACTAAGGAGCAAGAACTCTGAAATTATGCTTACACTTGAAAAAGTGCGAGCTGAGAATTTGGAGTTAGTTGTTACTGATGATGAAAGGACCCTGCTTAGACAACATCTCAGAGACTCTTAAGAAAGGGAGTCTAAGTTAATCTCCCAAGTTGAGGAATTAACAACAACAATCTCCACATGGAACAAGTCATCCTCTAATGCTTGTGCTTTGTTGAAAAGCCAAAGAAGCTTGCTAGATCGAGGAGGAATTGGATCCGGAACTTGCGAAGTTCCTGCTGAAGGAAGTGGAGAAAGTGAAGCTGAGTCTATTAGCAGAACAATCTCCATTCATTCAGCAGAGTGTGAACCTCCTGCTAAAACCAATGGTAACAGAAATGTTACCTTGCTAAAACACAAATTCCCTGTTGACTGTAACCATAAGCAAGAACATGGTGCTAAATGGACCAAGGGTGGAAAATTTAGCAAGAACCATGTTCTCCCTTCTCATCATTACAACACAGCAAGGAATTTGGAATTTAGCAAAGGTTGGGTTAGGAGCAAACACTGGAAATCACCTCAACCAAAGAGAAGAGGTAAGCAACACACACAACACAACATGCTACGTTTAAGATATTATTGCTGCCATAGGATTGGTCACATTGTTTCCCTTTGTCTTGGGGATCCTTACTGTACTGTTGGGTCTGTAAGACAAAAAAAGAGACAAGTATGGGTTCTCAAGGGTACTAACCTAAATGGACCCAAGTCTTGTTGGGTACCAAAGTGCCTCTGCTTATGAATTGTAGGATGTGAGCAAGGAACAAATTTGGTACTTGGACAATGGATGTTCAAGACACATGACAGGAGATAAAGCCTTGCTCACCAACTTTAAAGAGAAAGATGGTCCTCAAGTAATTTTTGGGGATAATAGTTTTGGAAAAACTAAAGGATATGGTTCAGCAGGAAATGGAATAGTCTGCTTCAACAAGGTTGCTTATATGGAAGGACTGAAGCACAACTTGCTTAGTATAAGTCAGTTAAGTGACAAAGGGCATAAGGTCACCTTACTAGACAATCAATGTCAAGTAAGAGATCTTCAAACAAATTCTCTGAAGCTTTTTGGCTCAAGAAATGGTAACGTTTATGTAGTAGACTTGGTTAAGCTAAGTCCTGCTGAAACAACTTATTTTCTTGCTAAAGCATCAGCAGATGCTAGTTGGTTATGGCATAAGAGACTTTCACACTTAAATTTCAAAAGAATTTCAAAACTTGCTGCTAAGGAACTAGTAAAAGGTTTACAAAAATTCTCTTTTGAAAAAGAAAAACCATGTAGAGCTTGCCAGTTTGGTAAGCAAACAAAACAATCCCTCTTAAGCAAACCTGAAAAATCAAACTCTATGCCTCTCCAACTATTACATCTTGATTTGTTTGGCCCTATATCAACAAGTCTTGGTGGAATGAAATATGCATTCACTATTATGGATGATTTCACAAGATATACATGGGCATTATTGCTTGCTCACAAGAATGATGCACTAGCAGAGTTTGAGAAGTTCAACAGACAAGTGCAAAATGAGAAGGAACTTAGAATTAAGTCAGTAAGGAGTTATCATGGGAAGGAATTCGACTTTGGAGGCTTTACTGAATTTTGTGATAAGCAAGGAATAACTCACAACTTCTCAGCACCAAGAACTCCACAACAAAATGGAATGGTTGAAAGGAAAAATAGAACTTTGGAAGAAGTAGGAAGAACATTGCTTGCTGATGTTAGACTCCCTGAGTATTTCTGGGCAGAGGCAGTAAATACTGCTTGCTATACGCAAAATCATTCTCTCATACATCCTACTCTAAGCAAGACTCCATACAAGCTATGGAAATGAAGAAAGCCCAACATCAACTATTTTCACATCTTTGGATGTCCTTGCTATGTCCACAACAATGGTAAGGAGTACTTAACTAAATTTCAAGCAAAATCCGATGTAGGTATTTTCTTAGGATATTCCACTCATAGCAAGGCTTTTTGTGTTTTTAATAAAATAATCTTAACAGTTGAAGAATCTATTCATGTTGTATTTGATGAATCTAACCATGAGGAACCAAGTGGTTCACTCCTTCTTATAGTTGAGCAGGAACATGATGAAGGCCAATAGACTACAGAAACTAAGGAAGATCCTGCTGAGGAACCTTCAGAAGGCAATATTCCAATTGAAAGCACCCCTGCTATAGCAAAAGATGATGAACCCAACTTGGAGGAACTAAGGCAGCAAGACATCCGAACAGATCTACCAAGGAGAATGAAGTGGACCAAATCTCACTCAGAAGATTTGATAATTGGTAATCCCACAAGTTCAGTAAAGACTAGAAGATCTGCTCAAAATGAAAATAGTTTTCTAAGTTTCCCATCTTAAATGGAACCAAAGAAAATTAAGGATGCTCTTGCTGATGCTGATTGGACCCTTGCTATGCAAGAAGAACTAAACCAATTCAGCATGAACAAAGTATGGAATCTAGTTCCTAGGACAAGAAATCATACAGTAATAGGCACCAAGTGGGTATTCCGAAACAAGATGGATGAAGATGGGATCATCACAAGGAACAAAGCAAGACTTGTGGCTAAGGGCTACTCATAAGAAGAAGGAATTGATTATGATGAAACCTTTGCTCCAGTAGCAAGGCTCGAAGCCATAAGAATCTTTCTTGCTTATGCTGCTTATCAAGGTTTCAAGGTGTTTCAAATGGATGTCAAAAGTGCCTTTTTGAATGGACAATTTCAAGAGGAAATATACGTTGAGCAACCTCCAGGCTTTGCTAATCATTCCCATCCAAACCATGTATATAGGCTTGAAAAAGCTTTATATGGTCTTAAGCAAGCACCATGGGCATGGTATGACACTTTATCTTCCTTTTTAATTAATGAAGGATTCAGTAGAGGTAAAGTTGAAACCACCTTATTTATTAAGAAGCATAAAGATAAAACACTGCTTGTACAAATTTATGTAGATGATATAATATTTGGTTCTGCTGATGAATAACTTTGTGCAAGACTTGCTAAGATTATGCAGAGTAAATTTGAGATGAGCATGATAGGAGAGTTGAATTTCTTTCTTGGACTTCAAATTAAGCAAAGCAGTGATGGAATTTTCATAAATCAATGCAAGTATACCAAAGACATGCTTAAGAAATTCGGATTGGAGACATCAAGTCCTATGAAAACTCCTATGTCATCAGCAACAAGTTTCTCAATAAGATCGACATGAAAACTCCAAGATGTTGTAGTTCAGAAGGTTCTCAATAAGATCGACATGAGTCATAAGCATTCTTCTACAGCATCTTTTGCTGAATCACCTCCTCGATCAGTGATTCAGCCAACACTCCCGTCTACACCACTTCCTTCTTTCTTTGTTCCTCAAATTTCTTTAGATGTTATGACACAAACATTGAGTGTCATAAGATCAGATTCTCCAATTTCTCAATTCGTGGAGGAGCCAACACTCCCTAACACAGTGATTGATAGTCACCACACTCAAATGGCTGACTCATTTTTCATTGATACAATCACAGTTGATCAGACAGAGGACATAAATTCTAATGTGTATACTAATGCAATAAGTTTTTATGTTCCCCCACCTGTACATACTTCTTCTATAGAAACATATACTTCTCCAATTGTACATACACATATTACTTCCACTCCTTCTCCTATCACTTCTGTAGAACCAGAATCTGCACATAAATTACTTGAGATGGCCACAGAAGCTGATCTCACAGCCCATAGGAGCCCTTCTAGGACAATTTTGACTGAGGCTGAGAAAATACTTAGTGAAGAAAGGCAAAGTCAATCCCCTGAGAGGACTTTAGCAAAAGGAGAGGAAGAAAGTATTGCCTTAGTAGGCAATAAAAAAGGAGAGGATACGAGTGATGCCTTAGAAGGCAAAGAAAAAGGAGAGAATGAGAGAGATAAGGATGAGATCTTTGTAAATAAAGAACAGAGAGAAAACACAGATACTGTAAATACTACTTCAAGCTCTGAAAGTGATGAAGATGATGCTCCACAAGACAATTTTTCCCAGTTCATCGAAGTTGATTTGTACTTTCAGCATAATCAAATGGTGGACATTGTACAGTTATTGAAGCAAGAGCTCGCCAGGACCACTGATCCAATCTTGATCAAAGTGTTAAAATCACAGATCATGATTGGTAAGTCTGTAGATATTGAAAATAAGAAGTTATACACACATTTTACAAATAAGATCAACAATGTACAGCAGGTTGTCGACTCCCTAGTCACCAGCCAGACCTTGCTCCGGATGAAGAAACAAGATGATAATGTGGACAAAAAGCTTGCTGATCTCACCACTCAGCTAACCAACATGGAAACTCTACAACAATCCATGGCTGACACTCTAAAACAAGTGCTAAAAGTCACATCCCGCCTCTTAACTCCCA
>CM025781.1:22003121-22017131 GCA_014636745.2 Centella asiatica
AAGAAGGGGGAGATCATTACCTTTCCATGGTCATAACCTGCTGCAGCCAACATTCAAGAGATTAAATCTGTCCTTAAAGCTTTAGAATCCAACAAAAATGTCAACATAGTCAACTTCAGAAGGTTTCTTCAGAAGGAGTTGGATCAGTTGCTTGTAGGAGGAGAATACAACAGACTTAGGATTCCTGACCAAAACCCAGAGCAAAGTAGACAAGGCCTTGGAAGTGACACTCAACTGATTGAATCAAGTCATCCATTGCTCTTTGTCTCAGCCAAAAGGAAAAGGGGGTCCTGATGTCTAAAAATGTACATCTGTGTTGTAATAGATATAGGAAATACTTATACATAAATTCTTTTATTAGTTCATACACAATTCTTTCTTGTATCTAGTATTGGTTTTGACATCATCATCAGTGCTTCTAGGAATTTATGGTTATCAAAATGATAAACATAAATAGGGGGAGATTGTTAGAGTTAATTAATGATGATGATGTTTAGAGAATAAATTGTGCATCTGTAAATACTTAAGGTACATTATAAACCTTAATATCAGCACAAGTTTTGCATCCACTGATGATAAACTTATTCATCAGGGGATGATCAAACACTTCACAAGACAAGTCGTAAAATGGAACATCTAAAGGACTTGATAAAGTGAAGAGGAATGTCTGATGTTACTCCAAAATAGTTGAAGTATTCTTCACATCCTTTGATTAAGAATCATCAGGGGAACCAATCAGGGCAAACTCTCAGGGAGAACCCGTCAAGGGAAATAGTCAAGGGAACCTGTCAGGGGATGACTGAGGCAGACCAACCCATCAGGGGAACACATTAGGGTATGACAGTGCCTGGCCAAATCTCATCAGGGTGAACGCGTCAGGGCATGAACAAGACATTTCATCTGTCAGGGTATGACAGTGTCAGGCTAACCCATCAGGGTAACCCGTCAGGGGAAAATCTCAACACTACATTAGTGGAAGCCATCAGTGTATGTTACAGGTTATAACATCAATGGATCAAAGAAGCACTGAGTAAAAGTTAAGTAAAGGTTGAAGCCCTGATCTAGTCTTTAACAAGACTTGTCATCAGGGGATCCAAGAAGCACTGATCAAGTTCATCAGGGCTTGTAGTCAGTGGATGGTTATGACAGCATACACCCGTCATCAGGAGTTACACTTAAATCAACGAAGCTTGTTATAGAAGCAAAAGATATTAACTGGAAAGATATTTCTTGAAGTTTGTTATGGTCCTCAAACATTAAATGCACGTAGATCAGGGGAAGAAAAAGAAGCAACAAAAGTAGCAGCAGTCTGACACATAGTTTCTAAAGGATAACGATGTGACATATATGTGGCTATGTTGAAAAGAGCAGCACGTCTTCACACGATGTGACATAAAGTGCACGTATACTTAATTGTAAAATATATCGATTGTTAAACGAAACGAAAATTTCATAATAAAACGAATTTAATTGAAATACATTTTATTTGAATTTTCCGGTTCTCACATTGAATCTATTTAAAAAAAAAAACAAGAGTGATATGCAAAAATTAATGCTTGTTTTAATAAAATATATTATATATTTATAATATTTTTATTAAAGTGGTAGATTTTAAAAATTATTTGTCATTGTCATCGTCTTGTGCTATAATAGAAATATTTTTACAAATTTGATGATTAAATTTATTATTTAATCATGTAATTTACAATAAATATATAAAAGTATTATCTGTCGACAACTACAATATAACTTTTTTGTGTCATTTAATAATTGAGTTTTTCTTTTCTCCATGATTTATATCCCTCAATTTTTTTCAATGCATCATATAATTTGCATGTAAATTATTTTATATAATTGTAATCATATTAATGAATAGAACATGAGAAAAAGTAATATGGTGTCCCAAGTTTCACACAATTTTACTATGTAAAACACTTGATTTCAACAGTTAAAAAATGATTAAATCTAAACCATTTAAATTATGTTAAAATTTCACTATTAAGATGAATATGTTTTACATTGTCAATTTGAACAAAACTTAGTGTACCGTTCTATTTTTTTCATGTTCGCTATTAAGGGTAAAAGTTTATGTTTTTAAAGTATTTTTTGTGTATTTTATTATTTATCTTCTAGTTTATTGAAAGTAAAAAGTTTCACTCACTTTTAAATTATAGAATTTCAAAATTTTATTTTGTATGAAGTGAAATGTATCTCTAATTTTGAAATTGAGAAAATAATAGATAATTTTTGTAATACAACACTTAGAACGAAAGAAATCTTGTAAATTGAACTATAAGGTTCATAGTTTGCTTTGGATCTCGTGATTATTAAGATTTAATATTGATTAATTTATTAAATCGTGTAGAAAATCTAAACCTATATTCAATTTTGGTAAAATAATGTTGTAAGTTGATTTTATGATTAGATAAAATGACAAAGTAAAACTAATTTTAAATTTTATAAATATTAAATATAACCCATCAAGATTTTAACAGTTAAAAAATGATTAAATCTAAACCATTTAAATTATGTTAAATTTTACTATTAAGATGAATATGTTTTACATAGTTAATTTGGACGAAATTTGATACACCATCCTATCTTTCATGTTCATTGTTAAGAGTAAATTTTTTTGTTTTTAAAGTAATCTTTGTATATTTTATTATTTTTCTTCTAGTTTATTAAAAGTAAAAATTTGACTCAATTTTGAATTATAGAATTTTAAAATTTTATTTTGCGTGAAATGAAATGCATTTCTAATTTTGAAATTGAGAAAATAATAGATGATTTTTATAATACAATTTTAGAACATAAGAAAAATATAAATCGAACTATAATATTCATGGTTTGTTTGATCTAATGATTATTAAGAACTAATGTTGATTAATTTATTAAATTGTATAAAAAATCTAAACCTATATTAAATTTTGGTAAAATAATGTTGTAAGTTGAATTCATGATTAGATAAAATGATAAAGTTAAACTAATTTTACATTTTGTAAATATTATATATGAACCATAACCATGTAGAGTTTCGATACTTGTGCATAAAATATTTCATATCATCGATATGTTGATGCTAATATTTAGACAAAATAAGAAATTTAGAATGTTAACATCTTTTGTTAGAAATTATAGCATTTGATGATAATGTATAAACTTAGAATTGTTAGATTTTGTAATTGTGCAAGTACCTGCAGTAGTGTTCTATCAAATACTACCATCAAAGACTGCAGGAGACTATAAAAGACTACAAGGAATGCATTTGGAGAGTTCAACAAAAGTCAAAGTTGGTCAAGCAAAATTAGCATATCGGAGACTAAGTTTTCGTTCATCGGAGACTAAGTTTTCGTCCATCAGAGACTAAGTCTTTCAGAGACTAAGTGTTTGTTCATCGGAGACTAATGCTGAAGCTACCAGAGACTAAGGCTAAGACACTCTAATGCATTAAAGTAGCCTTAAGAAGATTTGACCGTCTCCAAACTCAAAATGACTATCGCCAAAGTCGTCGGACAAATCAACAACATCGCCAAACTCAAAAGTACTCATCGCCAAAGTCGTCGGGTAATTTACATTAGCGCCAAAAGTGCTCAGGCATCAGTGGATAAAATGTGAAGCACCAAAGTGTTTGGGCGTCAGGGGATAAATCTCTCGGCATCAGGGGATGAGATTCTCGGCGTCAGTGGATGAGTGTCTCAGCATTAGAGGATAGTTTTCTCGTCATCAGGGGATGCACTTCTCGGTACCAGAGACTATTCATCAAAGGATATATATCTACTGATGAACAAAACAACTCGTTAGGAGATAAATAAATATCCACTGATAAACAGAGATTGTCTATCAGGGGATAAAATAATCAGAGATTAAACATGACATATGAGATGACACATGACTGAGTTCACAAATTCGCTAACTCAAGTTTAAAGGCGGTAGAATTAAAATATAGATGGTGGTCCAATAAGGAGAGATTGGCTATTAAAGAAAATTCAAGGAGATAAGTTATACACTGCAGGTGTGAACTCTGATATGGAGAAAATTCATACTTATATACTAGCATGTGTATATAGCTGCTGGAGTGAAAACTGCAGAGATAACTTATAGAAACTTGAAGGAGAAAAATATGGAAGCTGGTCCAATAAAAAACTAGGAATCTCATAGAAATAAGTTATTCATTGCAGAGATAACTTATCATGGGAACTCCAAGAGGAGAAGAGGAAGTTGGTGTGTTGATACACCAGAGATGTTACATAATAGGTCGGCGTACAAGGAGGGTCATGCAAAAAGAAGAAGTTATGTGACAGAGCTGCAATTACCAAAGAATATTAGAGATATTTTTGGAGGCAATTCACTGTGGAAGCTTGGAGGACAAGGGAGTTATGTTTATAAATAGAGACATGAAGCAACTGAGATAATACAGATCGAGATATAACACCATACATCGAGAGATAACAACAAGAATATATCTTATCTCAGATCATATAGCAGTTGTAATAAATTTACAGAGAAGCAAGTTTTTCATAACTTGAGTTTAACAAGTTTTCAGAAACTGAATGAAGTTAAAAATTATTCTTCTAGAGTGCAGCTGTTATTTTAAACAGAGATTGTCTGCAGCTGGTAATCACTACCAGAAAAAATTGTAAAAATTCAAATTGATTTACAATAAATATATATATTGTAGATTAATATTCATATCTTGCAATTTGCTTTACTGATTCATATGTTATATCTTTTCAGTAAAATTATTTTAACTGTTCTTAAGTTTTAAACTGTATTAAACAGTTTAATTTAAAGAAAAGTTAGTAATTGTATCTCCCCCCCTTACAATTACTCCACAGAACAAACATCTTTTATAAATTGTTGTGCAAATTAAAATAACAAAATAAAGTTTAATGGTGCAAATAGTAATATAGCCTCAATAAATGCATATGCAATTGGTTCTTAATTTTTTCTTAGTCGGCCTTATATATATATTAGTTTTGTTACCCATGCTAAGCACGAGTTTTATTTTTTATAATTATATATTTATATAAACTAATTATAAAATTTAAACTAATTTTTATATTTTTAATTATTGTAAATAGTAATTGTCGATTTAGTTAGTTTTTTGTTTTTCAATTTTTTATAAGTATTTTATAAATTATTTGAATGTACTTGATTTCTCATAATTATATGGATAAATGATAAGTGATTTTGATTTGACTTTTCCTAATTCGTTCAATATCAATTTTATTGAATGTTGAATCAAGTTGAAACGGTAATATAGTTAATTTATACACATATTTAGGAAGTTTTGGATAAAATATTTGTTTGACTTTTTATATACAAAAAAAGATATAGATATATAAATTATACAAGATATTAAATACTCTCTCTGACCTCAAAAAGGTATTTAACGAATAACCAAACACGCATATTGAGAAGAGGAAAGGGAGTGACACGAAAAAGCAAAGGAAAAATAGTGCAAGGAGAAAAATAAATTTAAAACATATAAGTTTAGACATAGTTTTATAGACAACTTTATAATTATATTTAAGATATCCTCATGAGGGAGGGAGTATATCCTCATTAATATGTTATAAAATAATTATATAATTATATAATATTATCTACTATATAATATAATAGTTCGGACGTAATTGTACACTTATTAATCATAACTAATTTTATTAACGAACTAAAATAATATAACAAAGAATTATAAAAAATATATAAAATCTTTATTTTAATTTTATGTCTATACAATAAGAAATCTAGGGAAGTTAATTTGTGGATACTGTTAAAGAAAATTTATATAAAATATTATTTACCTATTTTAGGGAATGCGTTAAAAAAATCTGCTATAATTGGCCTAAAATATTATTTACCCGTAAAATATGGAACGAGTCAAGAGAATTCGGTGCAATTGGCCTAAAGCAGCTCCTGTACAGATGGCATAAATTTGTTCATAAATTTTTTCTCGTCTTTCTTTTAAGATCATGGGGTTCGGGGGTGTGTACATAAACCAATGCATTTCTAGGCCTATCTTAATTCACATAAAATCTTCCTTAAATGTTGGTGATAATATGACAGATGGTGAGCACCATCAGCACAAGGTATTGTGGCATTAACCAAGCCATTGCTCAGCACGACGAGATCCACCACCTCCTACAGCACGTCGAATGCTGATCTTCTCATTTGCGTACTTTTCCTGAAGGTATTCAAAAGCATTCACGTCAAGTTTTCCGGTGACTGATTTGCCTTGCTTTCTACGAGCTTGCTGTTCCCTTATAGAAGCCCAAAGTTTCTCAATAGCATCTCTTTGTAGACAAGTAAACCTGGAAAAGTTGTCGAACGCATGTTTTACCAAAATGTCTATGACAGTTTGACACCTGAAAGGAACTTCTATATGTCAAAAGGCAGAATGCAACAATCATTTATAGAAATCCAAAAGGTATACGAATGTAACAACCATTTATAGAGATCCAATAGGTATAACGGTATAAATTACAGGCATATCGTCAGCACTGACCATGGAATTTTGTATCGCCGTGCTGCAATCTCCAAACAAAGAATCAAGGCTTCTCTCTGAGATTTTAGAAATCTCTTATTCTCTTCTTCTTCTTCCTTCCTCTGTTTCACTGTTTCATCTTTTTTCACCCTCATTTTTTCATCTTTCTTCAATTTTTTCATAATCAGAGCATCAAGCCCAAACGGGTCAGATTCTTCTTTCATGCTTACTTCAGACGTAGGAACTGAGGATATTTTCTCTTTCATCTCATTGTCTGCATATTCAGGCTCCATCTCTTTCAGGGCAGCGGCCTCTTCAATGTCATCATCAGTAGTAGCAATAGGAAGATGTGATATGGCTTCTTTGACTCTCCCAGATGCTTTGGAAAACTAGTTGATATCCCACCAAGATAAAAATGGTTAGAAAATCATCGGCAAACTCAAGAAGATCGAAACCAACAATATGACATAATACTACAACGAATTTTCAACTCAAATGCCTCCAACTAAATTAATGTTTTAAATGTTCCTACGAATATAAAATACACGTGTGTGTGCACGAGTGTGTATTTTCCCATATATCAAAGAGAGCGAGTCTCCCCTGTTTTACCCATGAAATCAGTAGGCCGATAAATCAACAATCTGGATATGTAGCTGCCAATAGCAAATGTTATGATACAATAGCATCACATTTACGGACTTTTCCTTCGGTGACCCCCACCCACCCTAAAACACTGGGATGAAAGTGATGGAAACTTTGAATAAAGATTACATAATTATTTATTTATTATGATAATTGCCCTCAATTGAGATGTCTTCCTAAACCTCCTATTATTGACAAGTGTATTCTGCGTGACGATTGTTCTCTTCCATTATATGCATGCATTCTAATGATAGGACCACAGCTTTAGCCGAAAAAGATTACATTTACACCCCTTTACATGCATTAAAATGAAAATACAATTTTATAAAGGCCAAGAGTCAACACATATCTGCACACCACAGTTTCTAATAAAAAATTTAACCAGACCAGCCAGTATGCAATAACAGAGTATCATCTTGAAGAGTAACGACTAGCAATTCCCAAACTTTAGTGGAGAGTTGAAAAATGTGATGCCATAATAAAATAAACAGAAAGATCTTCTTGAAGCTCACATTCATTAGTTTATGTGCATGAATAAACTAAAAGATAACTTTACCACAAAGCTGTCATCAGTGAAGAGATCATTCGCCAGAACTGATCTGGTAGTCCAAGCTGTTAATTGATTTCTCTGCTTCTTATCAAGACACTACAAACAAAGGTAGTAATGATAAGCCTTGTACAAACTGTCCACCAATTGTAAAAGATACAAAATATGGAGATATTTTTACAAGGACATTAGAATATCACCTCAACTGTATCTTGTGCTGCAGAAAATAATGCATGATAGTCGGCTCGTACCAAAGGATCATTACACACAGTTGGTGATGACATAGCAGATTCAAGTATGGAGAAAAAATGATTGCTTGTTCCGGGCTTGATGCTTCCAGCATTAATCAACTGTATAGCAAGCTTTGATGCTTTGCCAACTTTTGACGGGGTTTTTATGTGTGAAGCTATCTTTTTCATGGCTTCTATAACTTGCAGCTCTGAGGCATCAGTTGTTGTTTTAAACCTCAAGCGCTTTTCAGGGACAATAGCTGGAAGTCAGAAAAAATCAGTTTTTTTGCAGAATAAAATGATTGTAAAAGGAATACACACACACACACACTCCCTCCCTCCCTCCCTCCCTCCATATTTTGCTTTATATATTTCCAGTATTAGTAATTGCAGTAATTATCCCACTAATGTACTGACAAGGTTAGGAAATTAATAGGGATTCCGTTTCAAAAACATAGTAATGATAATTTTTTATTGGAGTACTAATAAGTAGATTACCTACTTAGTTTTCCTTGATTTTTCTGGCAAGTGTTGGCAGCAAAAAAAATTATAAAACAATTGGATCATGAGGTTTATACTCCCTCTGTTCCAAAATTAGAGATACATTTCAAAGAAAGATGACTTTTAACGACAATTTTCATGTTCCAGATGCATCCTCAATATCATATTAATTCAAAAATATGGCATGTTATTTGAAATAACAGTAGTGGTGATGGTGGGTACCACACTATAGTGGAGATAGTGGAAGTAGAAGTTACATTTTAGGAACTTAATGTCATTTTTTAGTCTAAAATTAAAATTGTATCTCTAGTCTTAAGAACAAACAAGAGAAGACATAAGGGTTTACGGGAGATGCAATGAACAGGTCACAGCAAACTCCATTCCTAACAATGTGCGGAAATTTAAAATTTTCAGCTCTTATTAGGGAAGTAGTTGGCAAGTGGATTAAGTTATGAACTGTACAATTAGTGTTCCAGATCTTTTTTAATCCATGACGACATGGATTATTTCAAAAGCAGAATGTTAGGAACCTTGGGGACTAAAATTCTCTAAGTTAATTATAGTAGTAAAAGTAGAGTATGTTACTTATAGTTTACATCCTCATCGATCTCTTGAGTGCAAAATTGTTGGGTACCTCCTTTTCTAGCGGGTTCACCAAATCTTGATCTGAATCTTCTCTTATTTACGGGGCAGTCAAATCAAGAGCAACGAAGTAAATCATTATATTTATTAGAATATCTTATTTTAGTAAAAGTGAGTATTATCAATATTGTTGCTGTTGTTGTTACTATTATTATTTAGCGGAATTAATGATTCCTAGTCTATTAGGCCCAATAGGAAGTGGTCTAGGGCTTTATTTCATTTGTAGGCTTTTGTTTCCTATAATATTGAGGTACTCTAGGCTTTGGTCGTCGGCTGAATGGACTTCAGTTACATGCAAGTGAACTGACAATGGAGCTTGGCCTCCGTGATCCGCCTCCAGTGTGACAGACAGTAAGCGTCTAAGGGAGGTTATAAGACTGAGGTAAAGAGAGCTAGAGGGTGTAGAGAATGTGGTTACTTTTGCGTTGAAAAGAGCACTTACGCCTATTTATTTGGCATCGTCGGTGCAGTGGTTATGACCATGTAGGGCGAGATTCACTTAGTGGTAGTTAGGGAGTAATGGTGTGGTAGCTTGAATAATGTGGAAAGAGGCAATAATGTGAAGTGGAAAACCTATAATCCCTACCTCAAGGTTTAAATTATTAGTTCTTTCAATTTCCTTCCAGTTTCTACAAATAATTATTCAATCTCTCATCTTTTCCTACATCACTTGCATCCCTTTTTCTTTTTGTTGTCAAAATAGTGTACATACAAACATATTATTCAAATACCCCCAAATTCATCAAATCGCAATCAAATTGAAGAAATAACAAAGGGCACTATCAAAGTTCCACAAATAAAATACTCCTTCAGTTCTCATGATATTGGACGCCCACCCACATGCAAAATCAACAGGCAAAAATTTGGTTTAATAAGAAAGTTGATGAGTTTGGGAGGGCCACGAATCCTAGCGAGCAGGAAGCACACCAGTAGTGTGCATTGCCTTATAATACCGGATCCGATCAGAGTTCACGCCACCCGCAAATCAAAGTAGTTAGGCCTTCTCTAATGAGACACTGCAAATAATTTGCTTCTCGTATCAACGAATGAATTAGAAGAGATGATCAATGATTGCCCAAAATGGATTCACCAATGTAAGCCGCGACTAAAGTTGCAAAAATAAGGCTCAGAAAAGAGGAGGAAGGAAAGAAAATTAATTAGCATAGTATAAACCTAACCATGTAGACCTGTATGTGGATATGTTGAAGTCTACCTACTCCGATGTAATCTCAACAAGCAAAATCTGGTTTAATAAGAAAATTGATGAGAGGGCCACAAGCAGTGTCTCCCATCTCTTGGAAAAGGGAAAAAGAAAAGAGGAAAGAAAGCAAATTAGAATATAAAATATAAACCTTAATTGTGGATCTAGTTGCAAATATGTGGGATTCTAATGATGCAGAAGAAATCTCTTGCTTTTGTGATTCATATAATAAAACCCCTAAAAGACTAGGAATTATACATGATTTTGGATGTGCCAAGTGCAGAAACTTGATCACTACCTTGTTAGGTTAGATCAACCAAAAAACTGGAGAAAGGAAGAGGATAACATGTTTATCATACAACAAAAAAATGTCTTAACATGTTCAGCTTCTTTTTGGACGCTTCTTATGTCCAGATAAAACCAAGCCTATTAAAACTTTAAGTGCTAGGTTGAACAAAAAGTTTGAATGAGGCAATATCAGACACCATGCTCAGACCCTGAATGCACTAATAAGTATTAAATGCTGAACAAACATGGCCTTAGTTATGAACTTCATAGACAAAATAGTTGATACAATTGAACATGATATGCTACCAACAAAGGTTGGTCATCTATTGGTAGGAAAATCTGACGTTTTGATAGGATTGTGCCAACTTAATGTGCCAATGTTTGAAAATTCTAGCTTGAAGATGGATGTTTCACTCTAACGGTTCCCACTAATGGCCAATGAACTCTCATCAGCTAAGACTCCCACCGAATAATTACTACTATTTACCTTGTACTTCTCCAAATATCTCCACGTTGTCACTACTTCCTCATTCAAAAAGAAAGAAAAAATGTTCCTCTTTAAAGGTCCAAATTAGGAGGAGAAACTTACTACAAAAGACAACAACTGAGTATCAAGTTCATTCTAAAGGACAGGACGGAACCATAATCTGGGATGCGCTAAAAATCCACACCTTGAGTTAAGACAACACATTGTCAAAAACATTTTGATATTGACCATCAAAATGTATTCGAGTCAAATTTCCATTGTCAAGCCAAACTCTAGAGTCAAATTTCCATTGTCAAGTTCATTAGTTTTTCGAGGAAGTATGGATATGCTGACCATACAATCAAACAGATATATAAGCTTCTGAGTAATGCACACGGAGTATTAATTTCTTCCCCTAGTCAATGACGAAATTGCAAATAGATAGCATTAGTGCACTGCTGCATATTATTCTAATTACATTTTATACGTTTTCCACAATAGATATCAATTTTCATCACATTGAATTCATGGTTGTTTCAGCATGATCACGAGACCAAAATATTTTGAAACCCAATTCAAAGAGTCACAAAAGCCCCACGTTCCATGAACATTAAATTTAGAAAATACAAAGCAACGGCCGAAAATCAGATGACCAAAATCAAACAAGAAACCCTAAATGCAATCGAGGATACCTTTCTCCGGTTGAGATTCATCAGGAGAAGGTGCAGGCGGCTTGGTGCGTTTGAGGGAACTCTTGAGAGCAGGAGGCGGTGGTAACGGGTTTGAGCTTTTCGATGAATCCGTAGCAGCAGCAGCACCAGAAAATTTGTAAAGGTTTTCAGGAGATTGAGAAGTAGCAGCAGCAGCAGGAGCGGAAGGAGGAGGCAGCCCCTGAAATAAGTTGCTATTATCGCCCATTGAAGGAGAAAGATATTGGATTGGGGGGTGGGGGGGTGGGGGGCGTGGGGGCTGAGGGCCGGGGAATGCAAATTGTAGCAAGGATTGAGGTTTTTGTAGAAACTGAAAGCTGATGCAGTATAGTCGTATACTCTTAAAACATGAAACTGGGTCACGACCTTTAGTGATATAACTACACAGATACAACAATTATTTATTTATTTATTATTATTTTGGATTCAACAAGAATGAAAAACATTTTAAGATACAAAAACATATGACTCGTCTAAAATGCAAGCTCGATTAAATGCAATTCAAACTCGACAGACTCATTTACAATTTTAAGTATATACAATACATGAATTACCAATGGAATTCGCAAAATTTCATTAAATGAAGTCTTGTCATATTAGGATAGTTTTTGTCAATAATTATAAAACCTTGTCCTTAATTGCTGAATTTGTGTATCATGTTCCTATATGTAATAATTTTGTAATAATTTTAGTTTCTTTTTGTTTTAAACGATGATGAGAGTAATATTCTCACAGAATTTTAAAATAAATATATCTTGTTTCTTATAGAAAAATATTATTGCTAATATGTTTGTTATTCTTAGATGAGTATTTGTAAAAAGGGAGTTGAATATAAATTTCAGATTTTTTTCCTAAGGTACAGATCTCAGATATAATTTGTGAATTAATTGCAGAATTAATAAACAAGATAAATTATATCAATCAATAAAAAATAACTTTTATTGATTTTGAGTCTGAAATACAACCTGATAATCAAAACTATTGATACCAGTTTCTTTACTCTGTTAAGTGATGAACAGTTGCAATCTAGAAAGTAATTTCTAGTTTCTCAAGTTTTAAGAACTTGTTGTTTTGTATCTCTCTTAATTTTTAACTCTCTATCACTTGATACAACTGCTCTTTCTCTCTAAATCAATTACAACTGCTATTTCTCAATTTTTTCTCTCGATATGTATATGAAATGTATTTGGGATGCTCAGAGATATGTTGAGATGTTCTAAGATGTGTTCTGTGATATGCTTGAGATGAGATATTTTTTTTCACTCCTCTATATCTCTATTTATAGACATAATTTCCTTCTTTAAGCTTCTCATGGTGAACAACTAAGAGATTACCTTTATGAGAAATATCTCTGAATCTCTTTGGTAATTGCGGCAAAGGTTCTCAGTTACATAATCTATGTTGTATGCCATCTCTCTATTCAAGTTATCTCTGTGCATCATCTCTGGTTTCAAGATATCTCTGTGCGATCATCTCTGCTACACAATCTCTCCTTATTAGACCAACTTCTTTATTTTAATTAAGAGCTCTAATTGAGTTAGGAGTTTGCTGTAGTCAACCATATGTCATCTTCAATATCAGCTGATGAAAAAATTATCCTTTGTTGACCATTTCTCTTTCGATAACCATTTATCCTTTAATGAATATTAGGAGTTCTTATGTAGTCAGTCATATACCATGTTCAATATCAGTTGATGAAGAATTTATCTGCTGATGAAGAAATTATCCTCTGATGATCATTTATCTGCTGATGAAGAAATTAACGGTCGATGAAAACATTATCTGCTGTTGGCTCATCTTCTAATGAATAACTGTTAGGACAAAATTGTTGGGTTTCGAAGAATATAAACGCAGCGGAAAAATACGATTTAAAATAAAACAAAACGAAACCCAAACCCGAGGATCTATGCGAAACAATTTAATACAGATAGTTTAAGTTTTTACCGATTAATTGTGCGAATCTGAAGATTTGGTGAAGGTGTTGATCGTCTCCAAATCTTTAACGCAATCCAACTAAACTACGTCTCTACTGTATCCACACGAACACCCATGAACCGTCTCACGATTCGAACGAGAAGAGTTACAGTACTAGCTGTACGATCTGTATCTCTATTTCTCTCTATATCTCTGAACTCTTGTTTCTCTCTTATGAGCAACTAAGGTTCTTAAAATACGTGAAAACGTTGGTTTGAGAGAATAGCTGATATATCATATATATAGCCTTTCATAGAGTCAATCCAAAACCTAATCTAATTAGGAGACTTGAAATCCGAATTTTATATTTATTAGATATATA
>CM025781.1:22034625-22053640 GCA_014636745.2 Centella asiatica
ATATATATATATATATATATATATATATATATATATATATATATATATCCTGGTTACAATCCTAGCCTCACTTTCATAAATCTTCTATACGACAATTCACTCTCAAAGAACAACTGTCCTTCTCAGCAAACAAACCAAGTTCTTAACTTTTTCTCTGCAGCCAAAAGGGTAAGAACACTATACTAAAGCTCTGCTCTATTCCTACACTTTTGTTCTGTTATGCATGCCATGTTTGTGAGCATACTAGGTTCATTCACTTCCCAAAGTATGACTTAATGCATGCTTTTAACATCTGATATTAGTGTCTTTTATTTCAAAAGCTATCCTCTTTAACCACCTAGTAGACAACTTTTAACTACCAAACATTTCTTTTTATCAGTAATGAAAACACCATGCTTGAGTTATCTTCAACCTGAGTCCTTGAGGTGTAGTAGCATCTATGAGCTGTGGTAGATGATAAGAATGTTACTTACTGCAGATGAGATGTTAAGAGTTTCCCTAGTCGTGGTCTTGGTCACCTGGTGAGAACACCACCCATGGAGGAGTGAGGAAGACACCACTGTACCTGAGACAAGCTCTAAACTTAGTATTCGACGGGTTGGAGTTAGTCTCTAACCCTGTAAAATAGTCCCTAGGAGACTCCAAGTTAGTCTCCGATAGTGTATAAGTTAGTCTCTGACGAGATAACGTTAGTCTCTGACGAGTTAACGTTAGTCTCTGATGAGATATGTTAGTCTCTAACGAGTTAACATTAGTCTTTGATGAGTTAATGTTAGTCTCTGATGACGTCATCTGTAGTCTCTGATGGCAAAGGATATTAGTCTCTAAGGAGTTTGGCAATAGCCAACTGAGTTTGGCAATGGCTTAGTGAGTTCGGCGTTGAGCAAGTTGTTTCCCGAAGAGTTTGGCGCTGACTTGTCGCATTTGGCGCTGAACAACTTTTCTCCGAGGAGTTTGGTGATGGTCGAGGATCATCCCCTGACAGCCAAAGACTGTCCCCTATCGGGCAATCATCCCCTGACGCGCAGTCATCCCTTGATGGATAAGACTGAAACCTCTGATGATCACTTTTCATGCTTCAATGTTTTTCCACTGATGTGCAGTTTGCCTTGAGAGTATAAAATATTGTTTTCTTAATTTATTTTATGATGTTATTAATTATTTATTTAAACCTCAAAGGTTTAGAATGCCAACTTGGATGTTTAGAAGTTCACGGACATCACATGTGCACCTTTTATCATTTTTTTTATCAAAAATATAGATTTCTCATATTGTATGCATGTTTTATGGAGTGTTCCACTCACAAGTGATCTGAGTTTGATATTTTAGCTAAGGACCAAGGCAAGTATATACTCACTCTATTTTCTTCCAATTAACACACATGATCATTCCTTCGATATGCGTAATGTGACGACCCCAAAATCCCTTAATGGATCAGGGCTTCATCAAAAGAAGGAAAAGATAACCATACATCCAATCATAGCATAAATACTAGATAAGGGCAGTATTAAAGAGTTATTACAACCCAAGAGTAATACAACTACAGCGGAAGCTATTACATCATCTTTAATTACAAATCAAAATCATCACTACTTCTAATATCTTCCTTCATCCCTTCATCTCTTCCTCCCTTCCTTCCTCAGTGTTATCGAAAGAGTAAATAACTTAGTAGTTTATCATCTTTGCTTTCCCCTTATCAGAGGGTTCAGCCTTAGCATTCTGTCTTGCAAGACATTAAAATTCAACATGGTTGAGCGATTTACGCCCAGCAAGTATATACACATTGAAGAAGTATATAAACAATTTAAAGGAATGTATCTGGAACATCGAAGGAAATTCAAATCTGTTTGTGAGGCTTGGTGAAACAATGCCAAGGCCTCAGAAACCTTCAAAGATCATTGAGGATCCACTGATGATACACAACATGAGATCCTCCTTGAAGAAAGACAGGTATACACCTGAGCATAACTTTCTCAAAATATCCATCGGGGGCTGAACCCGTGGATCTACTAACCATACAGTACACAGCTGGCCAAACTGGACCGCATGATCCCTCTTGTGTGGACTACGTAGTCACTTATCATTTCCTCTAGGTTAGGTGAAGAACACATCAGCACCTTTCCTTTCCTCTTGCCAACCATGTGGCATAACCCATTAAGGGACATCATTCTCATGCCCCATTTAAGAGACATATCATTCTCATTCATTAGCACGGATATAATAATGAAAAACAATAGCTGATAATCAAAGCTCAGTTATATCCATGCATCATCATTCATATCATGCTAGCGGAATTTAAAGCATAGCATGCTCTTTCATAAAAGAAACAATTGAAACATAATTCAAGCCTTGCACGCATACCGAATCGAATGATAATGCGTTAACTGAAAGAAACATCAGATTGAATGTATATGTTTGCATCAACTTGCAATTAAACATAAGATTGTGAATATACTTGCCTCAGTCCTTTGCTCACAACAAATTCAATTTACTTGAGAGGGAAAAATTCTGTAAAATATACATATCCCAAAATAGATTTAGTACTTAGGTTAAAATATGAGAGAAAGTGCATATGTGATGTCCTTAAACTTTTAAGGTTTCCAAAACTGCTATAAAACTGTTTAGGGTGAATACATAATTAAACATCATAAATAATTTTAAGAAAAATCATGTTTTATAGTTTTGAGGGTAGACTTCACGCAAGGGGAAATCTGCTACGCCAGGGAATAATCATACATCGAGGGTTGACTGACCATCAGCGGGTAAACTACTCGTCAGGGGATATTTCGCCCGTCAGGGGATGGTTTCCCCACCATCAGGGTCTCCTTCTCTCGTTAGGGAAAAGTCATCAGGGGATGACTTCTCGACCGTCAGGGTATCTTTTACCCGTCAGGGGAAGATCTCTCGGCCATCAGAGGATAGCCATCGACCATCAGGGTATGTTTTAGTAACCATAAAACTCATCAGGGACTAACATACTTGCCCGTCAGGGACTAATGACGTCATCAGGGACTAAACTTTAGCCTATCGGGGACTAAAGCTGACGTCGTCGGAGACTAACTTCTCATCAGAGACTAACTCAAACCCGTCGGAGACTAGGTTAAGGCCTGTCTCAGATACAGGGTCGTCTTCCTCGCACCTCCATGAGTGGTGCTCACAATCATAACCACACTTAGGTCAAAACTCATCATTCTCTCAGTGATACGTAACATTTCCTATGGTCTGCAAGCCATCCTAGACACGATTTAGGGTTCAAACTCAGGTTAAAGAAAACTCAAGCATGGGGTTGCAACTACTGACAAAAGAATGTTTAAGAGCTTATCTGCCAGGTGATTGTCAGCAATATTACACCTATCTTAGACAACTTTTGAAATAAATGTCATTAACTCCGGTGTTAAAATATGCATTGAGTCATACTTTTGGAAATAAATGAACAAGGTAATAAATGTGGTACGTAAGACCGAACAGAAGTATAAGAAATAAAGCAGGACTTTAATGAAATGCTCTTACCTCCTTGGCTGTAAAGGAAGAGTTAAAGCTCGAGTTGTTCTTCCAAAAAGGACTGTTGTCTTGAGAGTATGTTGGGGTTTGATGGTATACTATAGAGAAATTTATGAAGGTGGAACTAGGGTTATAATAACGTGATATTTATATATATATCACCTGGTGAGCAACAAAGGCCGTTGGATTAATTTGATATCAGCCGATGGCTGTGAAAGGAAAAGAAATGACTGATGAGAAAAGAGAGTGGCTACAACGGCTGCTAGTGCCCATCGGTCATTTTTCATAGCCCACTCTAGCGTAATGGTGGAGGTGAATTGCATTAAATGCTATTGTCCCTCAGCAGTCAGATTTTAAAACGGGTACTGTAGCTAAACCTGTTCACACCCAAAAGGGTCTTCCCGCGTGACACCCCCAAAACAATCTTGCAAACACTTGGGCTTACAAATACATTTAAAATATTTTGGACATCACATTGCCAGATAATTTTGATAAAATATAATTTCGTTATTTATACCCAATAATAAAATAAACCTTCATGTAAAAGTAGACTAAAATAAATAAATCTCATATCGAAATTTATTGACATTTTTGGGTTCTCACACGTAATGTATCCAAGATATTTTTATGACAATACTCATGATTAAATTTTCTTCAAAGTTAAGTAACGTACGATCTCTTGATCTGATGTACGTGAAAATGTTAGAATCAAGCATTCTTTGGGTGGACGTTAGTCATTCAAATTTGCTAACGCGCCAAGGTAAATCCTATACGGATATAACAAAACCTAATTCTTCTTACCCCAACTTGTAAAGTATATCCGTGTGGGTAACTAAAGGCTAATGGGTTGCGTCTGCCTGACACCCTAAGCCTAAGGATAATAGGGAACGGAAACTGAGGCATCGGTAACCAAACCCTCGCAGACTAAAGATTCTACTTCGACTACGTATGTCATTATGATGAAGTCAAACGATCAGGCTGGTCGGCTGATATGTCGTTTGATGAAGAGATGAAGTCAGATAGTGGTCAAGCCGACCAGGTGACGCACTATTTGATGAAGAGAGGGCAGATGAACGATTCAAGATTTCTTCTAAGTAAAAGGGTCAAATCCCTCGTTATCATTCGGGGATCCTGGAAACTATATATGTATTTTCTTTGAAGATTAGTCAGAGGTGTGGACATTGTTTTCGTCCAATCCTCATAAAGACTTAAGCCAAGAAAATTTTCTCTCATTTCAAAGCCGCCAATACTTGATTATATACTTGCGGGCGTAAATCGCTTATGTTGCTATTATATATGTTTTACAGGTTATGATGGGAAGGCTGAGCCATCTGCTAAAGGCAAGGAAAGGTTGACACAGTGAAAGCTTTCACATTTCTTTCTTGTGAATTGTTTATTTATTTCTTTTGAGAAAGAGTGAAACGTGAGACGATTTTTGATTTGTTTAGGTTGTAAGGCCTGTGTGGGCCCTCATGGATTTCCGCTGTTAGAATTATTTTCGGATGATTGTAATAGAGAATACAATTTACTTCTCTTATTTAATGATATATATGCTTGGATGTTGTTTTTGTTCTTTTGTCAATTTTGATGGCGCCCAGAGTCCAGTAAGGGATTTTTGGGGCCACCACACTACAATAGTACATTCCTGGCAGTATGTACCTCTTGATTAGCTACCATAACTTCTAAGGGTGTTTCTAAACATTTAGGAGCAATGTTTATATCCTTAAGAAGATGTTCAGATACGAAAGACCTAGTCACACCAGAATTAAATAAAATATGTATTCGAACTAAGTTGACTAGTAGTGTACCTAAAACTACATTATCAGATATCAATGCTATCACATCCGTGTCCCAAATCGTATATTCGTGAACATGCATTCCATTTGATATTTGACATTTGCATTGTTTTTATTGCATAAACAATAATATATCAGTCCATATAGATTAAGAATACATCATTTAGAAAGCAAGCATAATTAGAACGCTTTTAAAAGGAGAGTTAGGATGTCAAAAATGCAGATTTCGTTTAAGGGGGTAATTAGCGGTTATTATGAAGCTTTTGTGCCATTTTGCAATTTCATATTAGTTGAGACCCTTAGTAGAAAAAGTAGAAATCTGCACCTACTTTTGGCTGCATTAGGCTGCTGTCTTCAAGTCAAAAAAGGAAAAAAAAAAGGGGTGGGCAGCCTTGTTTGACCAAACCAAGCACCTTGCCACCTCATGCTTGGTTTGGACTAAACAAGAAGCCACTAGAACATGAGGGACAGCCCATTTTCGGCTGGAGAACACTTAGAGAGACAGAAATCAGTAGGATCAAGAGAGAACAGGGGAGAACAAGCTGAACAGATTTCCTAGCATAGCAGATTTTCTAAGTTGTGCAGTTTTGCAGCTGATCAAGTGAGTTCTTCCCTTCCTTTCTTTTGTGTTTAATAACCTTTCTTTTGGCTAAAAGAAAATAGTTTCTGCAGCTGAAATTAGCTTTCTGCTGCACATAGAATCTGCTGCACTTAGCTTGCTGCTGTTGCTGAAATTAGTTTTCTGTTGCTGCTGCAATTACGTTTTCTGCTGCAGCTAGCCTAAGTCATGCATCATAGCAATGTTTCATGCATATAATTAGTACTTATGCATGGTGAATGAGTTTTAAACATGCCAATATGTGTTATAGGAGAAGAGAACTTCGGGGGCAGCGAGAGGGAAGGTCAACAGCGTTAGTTTCGCTGAATTTGTGAGTAAACCCATGGTATACTTATGTGTTATACTTGTGTATCTTGGATAATATATGATTGTTTGCTTATTGTATCATGTCTATATGGGATTACTTGCTGTGTTTGATGAGTTAAATGTGTAATTGACAGTTTGGTGTACAAGCTGAAAATATGTGCTATTGGTAATTGTAGTGATCCGAACTATATTTGGAATGTTATCAATATGAGGAATTATGTATATGAGCTATTGGTACTGAATTGAAATGAGAACTATATGTATATTGTGCATTTGATTTCATATGACTTAAAGGAAATGGTATGGCTGATGTGTTCAGGTATTTGCAAATATATTGGTTATATTGGTTACATGAGAACATAGGTGGACTAAGTGCTATACGAGGTGAAAACCCGTATGAGCCACCTCTGGGATCCATCCTATTACACTGGCTGGCCAGCAATTTATTTGATTAAACATACGGGTTCATACTGTTGGTTATTGGAAAGATCTTTGTGATCTGTATACAGGAATTCCTGGGGCAATACTCTGACATATCGAGCCACTACCGGAAAAAGAAAAGAATATAGCATTGCATATTTGATATATCTGAATTGATTTGAGTTATATGAATTATATATGTAAATTGTATGATATGTGTGGGGTTTACTCATTGAGTTGCGACTCATATAAAGCGCTAAATGTTTCAGGTTGTGCAGTATAGCTTTTGAGCTGTTTTGCAGCTTTGTGCATACTTCGACGCGACAGAGGTCGGGAAGCCGTGATCACACTCTCTCTCTCCAGTCCATTTGTGCATATAGTTTTTCTTAGAATGTATTTTTCGGGGCTGATTAGGATTTTGGCTTGTAATGTATAAGATATGTTTTGTATAATAGGTTGTGTTTATGTTGTTTAGAAGTGTCTAATATTTCAGATCGTTTGATGTTGAATTTAATGACTTGTTGAATATGGTATTTGAAATGTAATTGTTGTTTATTTGTTATTCGAGTTGAGTCTTTACAAATGCATCCTGCATAGTCATATTATAAGTCCTAGCTTGAGGGCGACTTGATATTGTGATAGGTCCTGTCAATGGCAGTTTGCCTTGGCTCTTCTTATGAGGGCAAGTGGTAGAGATATGGCCCTCTTGACCGCAAGTGTAACATGTTCTTACGGTTTTCATGGTGCGACTGGTGCCTTGTGGTTGGTATTGTTATTGCTGTGAACAATACCAAGGTTGGGTGACAACTGGTGCTTGATTTGGGCAATTAAGTGCAGTGTGCCCAGGTCAATGACATTTAAAACATATATTTGTTCCCACTAAACATGGAGAAGTTCCATGATCCCTTCCACATTTGTTACAAATTGTGATCCTCCTTTTGTTATTACTTGGGTCAATAATGAAATTCCTTTTCCTTTTGTCACTGTTATTGGGTGCTCTTTCTTCCTCTTGTTTTACCACAACTAGATTGGTTTGTGGTCTTCCCTATCCTCCATTTCCTTGATTATTGTATCTGTTGTTATTAGAGTAGTTTCCTCTCCTTTTTCCCTCCTTTCGGTTTTCCCGGTTAAAATCTCTAAGTAGCTTGCCACTTTTCTCAACTACTTTTGTCCTCTGAACGACTTCAGTGTAGTTGTCCAAAAATAGAATAACAATCTTGTCATGCAACCACGGGTTCAAACCGTGCTCAAACCTCCTTGTCTTTCTTCTTTCAATATCTACCAAATGTGGGGCATACCTTTGGAGTTCATTAAACTTCTTCTCATACTTTTCTACCGTCATATCTCCTTGTCTTAATTCTAAGAATTGCCTTTCTAGCTCATCCACAACACTAACTGGAAAGTATTGATTATAGAAAAATTCCTTGAATTGAAGCCAAGTAAAAACATTAGTTCCTGCTTGTTCATTTCTAGTTGTCAACCTCTTAGTCATTTCTAATTGTTTAGTATTTTCCCTCCAATAGTTGGCTTCTTCTTTAAGTAGATAGTAGTGTTCTCCATTTTGAGGTCATCAGTTACCCCAGAGATATGGAAGGCTTTCTCTATTTCCTTAATCCAAATTTAGGCTGCAGTGGGACCTCCGTCACCACTGAAAGTAGGTGGGGCAGCTATTGGTGAAGTCTTTAAATGTCACCCTTCTAGGTTGTATTTAAGGCGGGGGTGGTGGGGGTATTGTTGTTTCGGGAGGCTTCTTTAATCATCTTTACTAACAGAGATTATCCTGATTTTCGTTACTATTTCCTTGATTGTTGTTCAGGTTGGGACTTTCTTGATTAGCTTGGTTGGTATTTTTATTCTGACGAAGTTGGGATCTTTTTACTGGGCCATTTCCTATAAGTTGAAAGGAAATATAAGAATCATTACTAAAAGTTTTTTTTTTTTGCAAAGATCTATTGTATGATAACGCAATTAGGTTCATAATAGAGAATGATATAATAAAAGAAAAAGGAAACTTCCAATTAAACCTATCAAAAAATATATTTTTTTAACAAAAGTTACATCTCGTCAAATTTGTACAATAGAACTTCTTACTACCGAGTCACGAAGACTACAACAACATTTATTACAATGGGTGCCTAATACAAAGGCTGTGAGTTAAGTTCATCCATTATCCTGCGTGCAAAACGACACGTTCCTTCAATCTTTTCTACAAGGTTACGCATCAAATGGTATCAGTCTATCATAATAGGTTGTGCAAGCCTGAGATAAATGGTGACTAAAATCAAAACTTTTGTCAATGTTTAGTGAGGGCCAGAGACACATCCTGGAATGAAACCCTCCAAAGATCCAACAGTCTACTAGTCCTTTGGTGAGCAAACAACTGACGCATCATGGTAGTGGTTCGTGTCTCTAACTCTACTTGAGTCATGTGGATTCTGCATTAGAGATAGTGGCAGAATCCATCTGGTAATGGCATAAACATTTGTATTTCTGGTGGTAAGGTGGCGGGTGGGACGTCAGATAGAGTAACTGGTGATGAAACCACAAGTGGTGATGCTGGCACAATAGGTATTGTGTGCACAAAAACAGGAAGAGACATTGTTTGAGAGGGAGCCAGGGGCGAAGAACCAATTTGACTTCGAGGAGGAGAAGGACTCCTCATATGAACTGAAGAACTTGACCCTTCAGATGGGTCCTGTTCATTTTCTTTCGGGTCTGTAGGGTCCTCATCCTTTTCGTTTGAGATTTGGGGCATCTCGAAATGAAAGACCTGAGTTGGTCTATTCATTCTTTTACGAGGAGTTACTTGTCTTCGTATGCCAGGCAATGACGGTGATCTACGGATGGCATTACTTGGAGTAGGTGCAACATTCAAAGCTTACCCAGGGGATGCTTCTCTTGCAGCATTGATATTGGTAGTGGGGACTTGCTCACTAGGGTGTCCCATGCCTAGAATAGTGGTACCATCAGGGATATATCCTTCCTCTAAACTTTCAATCAGGGGTGCCTTGCCCTTATCGTCACGTCTCGGTGTCATCGGAGTCATAATCTACTAGGCAAACATACTTATATCGATACCATCATAAGGTTCATTGTAAAGGTTTGACATAAATACTAATACAGTGACATGATATGTAATGTACTTCTTATGGGCCTTTTATCTAAAAATATCATAACCCAAAATTTCATAATCTCAAGAACTATCGAAGAATAGCTTGACACTTTTTGCCCTTCTTTCCTTATCTCTTATTCTGCTTTTCTTATCCTTAGTCACTTCCTTATCCTACTAAAACCCAATTCTATATTCCAATAGAGAACATGTCTTATAACCGGTGCTTGGCTTTGATACCAACTGTGGCGGCCCTGAAAATCCTAGGTTGGGCTTTAGGCACTATCAGAAATTGTGTGACAGTCCCTAAAGATCCCATGTTGGACTCCGGGCTCCGCCAAGAATTGACAACAACAAAACATCATGAACCAAGCGTAAACATCAATGATTAAGAGAAATATAATCTTTATTACAAAATTCTAACTCAAACATCTATAATATAAACTAAAGGTATATAACCTTTTAGATTACAAAACCTTAAATATTTTACAGCGGAAGTCTAGGTATGACCCTTCCGACCTTACAATCTAAACATTTCTATGATAGCCTCTCACTTTACTTTTCCTTTAAAGGTCATCCATAGGAGAGTAATCAAGAAACTCTCACTATGTCATTTTCTCATTTCCTTTATTAGGCGACTTGGCCTTCTTAACATAACTTGTAAAACATTTCATAATAATCCACATGAGCGATTTACGCTCAACAAGTATATATTAAAAAGTTGGGTAAGTTCAAACAAGAAGAACAAATATTTCAAAGGCTTTAGTGTTTAATGAGGTTGGGCGAAACAATGCCGACACCTCCTGGTGATTGAATAAACGTACAACTTTCAGGTCTCACGAGTGATAACAAGGGGTTGACCCTTTACTTGAAATAAATCTTGGATCATTCATTTGTGCCCTCTCTTCATCAAATAGTGCATCATCGGGCCAGCCTGATCGTTTGACTTCGTCATAACATATGTAGTCATCGCAGAAAGCATTGGTCTGCGAGGGTCTGACTACCGATGCCTCAGTTTTTCATTCCTTATCATGTGTCGGGGTGCCAGATGCTCACACCCACTAGCCTTTAGTCACTCATATGGATATACTTTACAAGTATAGAGTAAGAAATAAATCTTCTATATCCATATAGGACTTCTCTTTGGTGTGCTAACGAATTTTAAACAGCTAGCGACCACTCATTAACAGTCAGTTCAACTTACAACAACTTTTCACGTACATCATATCAATGATCGTATGTTACTTATCCATGAAAAACATTGACTTTCATAAGAAATATTATCAATCATCTACGTAAATCGAATCAATGATCTTATGTATTCAGTGGAAAAGAAGTAGAGTGGGTATATACTTGCCTTGGTCCTTAGCTAATTTTAATCTCAAAAAACTGGTGCGTGAGAGGTTTTATAAAATATATTTAGTTGGTACAACATGAGAAATCCATGTGTTGAAAGATAAATATGAAACTGCTCATAAACAGGGGATACTCATCAGGGGACAAGCTACTCGTCAGGGGATGCCATCAGAGGAATAACTTTACCCGTCAGGGGATAGTCATCAGGGGATGACTTATCCATCAGGGGATAATCCACCCGTTAGGGGATAGGCTACCCGTCAGGAGATAACTACCTGTCTTGGAAACATTTTCTGTCATCAGGGAATTGCTCTCGATCATTAGGGGATGGCCCTCGGTCATCAGGGGATGAATTTTCCCATCACTAAACTTGTTTAGCCATTGCCAAACTTGTCAGGGACTATTTTGACTACCGCCAAACTCATCGCCAACTGTTTAGTCAACGCCAAACTCATCAGTGAGTAATTGTTCAGCGCCAAACTCGTCGGAGACTAACATTGTTAGTCATCAGAGACTAATTTTGTTACTCATCAGAGACTAACATTTACCCATCGGAGACTAACATGTCTTATCTTCAGAGATTAATATTTACTCATCAGAGACTAACATGTCTTCTCGTCACAGACTAACATTACTCATCGGAGACTAACATGTTTTTTCGTTAGAGACTAACATTATTAGTCATCAGAGACTAATTTTGTGCTGCTAGAGACTAAATTAGAGCTTGTTTCTGCTATAATGAAGGACTTTTCATAAGATCACGAATGATGCTTAACCAGGATTAGACCCAATTTAGGGTGCATCATTATCCTAGCTGTGTGTATCATTACACACAAATATGAAAAAGAGTATTACAACAACTCTTAAAGCTTATTCTTTTCTTGGGTACTTAGCATGCACGACTAGTACCACTAATTGCTATGCAAGAAAGAAAATAAAGCAGAGTATAAGGTTCTTACCTCTTTATGTTTAAGGAAAAAATTGGAAGCTTTTTTGCTTTAAAAAGACAGTTGCTCAAGAGGAAGTACTTAAAATTTATGAAGATGGTGGGTTAAAGAGAAGTTCTAGGAGAGGAGTTTTAGAAAACAGATTAGAATTTTATCTTAGAATGAGGTATTTATAGTGTTCATGAATCACTTAGAGCAGTATGCTAAAATTATACTTTGAGATAAATTGATTGGCCAATTTGGATGGTAAAACGGCTGCTCATCATAACATCTTAATAGCTGGTATATAACCAAGTAGTTGTTGTCTTACATGCACTTAATCTTAATCCACTATTGCCACACAAACAACTTACTAATCAATGCTAACAACACCTGTAACCCTCCTGTATATCTTCCTCAATACACGTAACTTTTCATACATACATAATTAACATAATCTCATATGAGACTCCCATAAACACTCCCTTTTGATTGTCCCACAAAAGAATTATCATTACCAAATTTTAGATATCTCAATAATAAAATAAACTAACAAAAATACTCTATTTCAAAGTATAAATTAATTATTCACATAGATAGGGAATAAATCCTTTTTACAAAATATGAATGGATAAACCATCCATAGACTATTTTATTTCTGGGTCGTCACGATCTTCTTAAATACTATCAGACTTTCTTTAACATTATCAAGTCCTTGAGATATATATACTGATGACTTGCCTAGTGCTTTGCCTATTATTCCCTGATAGACTAAGTTATCCATCAGTGAATACTTGTTCGTGCAAATATATTAAGGTTTGACAACAACCTTGAGTATTTACAAGTGCACAATTATTAAGAGAACTACATAATAAATACATCATCATCATTTAGATCTAACAACAACTTATCCACTGCTGCAGTTCAATTGTTGATAAGTGTTTAAGTGCAGTTCCTCCAGTAATATTTAAGTTCAATCCAGTTTAGTTCATCAATTTTTAAGTTCAGTTCAACAATCTTCAAATTCAATTCTTGCTACTGCAGATTATCCTCTGATGGCTGCTATGGTGATTTATCCTCTAAGTTATCTTCTGATGTACATTTTATATTGTCAGAGGATAACTTTTACTGGTTTGTTTATTATCTACTGATGAACAATTTACACTGTTAGAGGATAATACTTAGACAAAACTAGCTGTAATTTATCTACTGATGCACATCAGTAGGTTCTAGTACAATTACAAGCTCTAACAATTCTAAGTATTATACATCATCATCAAATGCTATAATTCCTATCAATCTCCCCTTATTTATGATTATCAATGATAATTATAAATCAAGTTTTGATGATGATGTCAAAACATAAAGCTCATAATAACACTACTTAGAATTGAAATTAAAGGTGTGAAAACACAATTGTACATAAACTCAACAGTGATGGCTTCATAGGCTTTGTTGTTGCAGTTCCTCAAATTCAACCATCAATCTACTAACATCTTTATCAATTGTGCCCTTATCTTTATCAGAATTACTCTGTACTCCCTTGACATGATCATTCTTCCTCTTTTTGACATCAGCATCTAAATGTTGAAGGATAGAAATAACCATATTAGGTTGACTAGCAGGAATAAATGTTTCAGGTCATGAATGTCCTTTGAACTATGTTATGACTACTCTCTATAAAGCCTCAGACTTTTGTAACCATTATTATAATATTAAAATATTTATTAAATAAACTTTAGTCAAAGTTTATTTGCATTTATGATAAAATATTCCTTTATAACACTGAAGGAAACAAATTTTAGTTCAAGATATTATCTTGAATAGTAACAATTTATGTTAGTATAGGTTCCTACTACTACGATTACAAAGAAAGAGATTTAAATAATAATTCTACCTAATGAGTAAGCATTTCAGTTGATGAGTCATTAGTATTACAAAGTACTACCTTACGACACCTGTGAGAAGTATGCATTACGTGTGAATGTAATGATCAAGTAATTGTTTATCCCCTAAAGACCAAGAACTTATTCCTTGATGTCCGAGAGCTATCCTCTGACGGTTAAGAACTTATCCCTTGATGGCCGAGAGTTATCCCTTGATGGCCAAGAATTATCCCCTGATGACCGAGATTGTGTCCCTTGATAGACCAAAATTTATCCTTTGACAACCAAAAGCTATTCCCTGATGGATCAAAAATGTGCCCCAGACAAACCAAAATTATTCCTTGATGACTAAAGTTATCCTCTAATGACAATACCCACTGATGGCCAATTTTATCCTCTAATGATATTGTCCTCTAAGGATATTATACGTTAATAAACAAAAACAAAAAAAAAAAAACAAAAAAAAATAGTATCCACTGATGTATAGGTACTACAACAGCTTGTACCATGCTAAACTTAGTAATCTTAAAGTTTAAGATCATGTCTAGGTATACAGGAATATTAAGTGTAAGCTATAGAACTCATTTAACTCATTGGGAAAAAAAATTCTGCGATAATTAATAAGGTTTGCAGTCATTGCACATCAATTGATAAATAATAAATTTCTAGCATTTTTAAAGTTGTGCAACCTGAATTCAGTCATCCCTCGATATAAGAGTACATAACGACTAAAATGAGACACACTTAATAAATTATATGTTATACAATCAGTTAGACATTACATAAAGAGTCATGTTGCTTAGACATAGCTATAATTCTAACTTTTAATCATTATGAATCAAAACTAGATCTCATAGGGACACTTGAACAAAATATAAGATATCACTCTGATCAAGACAAGTAATTATTCTTTCAACATATAGCAGAGTTGTTTCTGCAGCCATATATGAAGTATAATGCTTATTGCAGTTAAATGCATGATCAATTGATTTGATCTGCGTTAAGTTATGATATGCAAATGCTTAAATGTTTCTTCTTATCTATACATAACTATTTTGTATACATACTAATAGAGAATTATTTATTCAACTTGAGTTAAAACCTTATTGTTAAATGCTTGACTACTTGTATCTAGTTTACAAGCATCCTATCTATTCCATGTCAATACATGACATATTGAACTATTCAATCCAGTTTAACTCTTCTAATGCTATGCTTTTGCATTCTTATGAAATCATCTATGTTTTTATCTAATGACCCTCGCTGAGGTGTCATGATTAATCCACTATATAAACTGATGAGGGAACACCTCAAAATTGAGAATAGTTTATTCTATCCTGTCGGGCCTTGTAGATGTAATTATACAATGCATACCATATTGAGGTAGCCTTAGCCTACTATTGTCAAATGGTAAGAAGTAGTCTCAGTAAGTCCTAGTACTGAACGGAGTTAAGGTGATCTAGTAAGTTATGAACTGAAAGACGTCAAATGCTTATGTGGAATTTCGTTCAGAGGCATTAATTGCCAACTTTCCCTTACCTAAGAATTTGGATTCACCCCATCTGTGATGGGAATCGATTTATTTGAACTCTTTATGTTATTCATATTTACTAACTTTACCTTGGAAATAATATTCCTGAAGTAGTTGCGGAATTTCTATTCTTCCCTCTTGCCTTGTAATATATTACTTGCTAAGCATATATCGCTCATACTTGCCAGATTTCTCTTTCAGTTAAACGCGAGAAAGGTGAAAGTTCCAAGGGTAGGGAAAAGATATACCGATAAGGACTGGCTGTTAAGGGCTCTTAAATATGAATTCGGGTGTTTAGTAGTGTAATAAAGAACCTATTACGTTAACCGCTGTTAGATCCTTTTGATACAATAATTGTAATAACTGCTAGGTATGTTCTATTCCAGCATATGATATGAATGAAAGTTTGTTGTTATTTTTGTCCTAATGATGGCCCGGTGTTTTGTTGAAAGCTGGAGTCACAAAAGTTGGTAATAAACTGTCAACTCTAGCTTACAGCCAGAAACCGGGGTTGTCACAGCTTGCATCCAACCCCAAGCATCCACAATCTTTTCTTCAGGTTCATCTGTAGTTTGTGAGATCTGATAGTCTATCTTGATAATGTATTGATTAGACATGTCAGTGAGCAATTGTTGTTCTTCATCTCCTAAAGTAATTCTTTTCTCAGTATTCTCTGATGTGTGATCAGAATGGTGATAAGAGAATACATGAGCTGCAAAGGTAGTAGTGTGTGAAACAGGTTGAAATAAGAACCTACAAAAGTTTTCTCTCTATTCTTTTCTTCAAGGATCTATTCCTTGCTCATACCCTCCTCCTTTTGCCTGACATTTACAAGTCAACCCCTCACACTCACTTTTTTTTACATTTTTTTGTTTTAATCTCTTTTTCCTCGCCTTTTTGCAGACTCAAGATCTACCTGGGCATGTAGCACTACTCTAAAAGAACTAAAAAACCAAAACTCTAAACTCTTTGTTAGAAATTATAGCATTTGATGATGATGTATAAACTTAGAATTGTTAGTTTTTGTAATTGTACAAGTACCTACAGTAATGTTTTATCAAATACTACCATTAGAGACTATAGGAGACCATAATAAACTACAAGGAATGCATTTGGAGAGTTCAACAAAAGTTAAATTTGGTCAAACAAAATTAGCTTATCGGAGACTAGTTTTCGTTCATCAAAGACTAAGTTTTTGGTCATCGGAGACTAAGTTTTTTGTTCATCAGAGATTAAGTTTTCGTTCATCAGAGACTAAGTTTTTGGTCATCGGAGACTAAGTTTTTGTAGGGTTTCAACAGATAAAACACAGCGGAATAAAAAAAACGATTTATAACAAAACGAAACCCTAACCCGAGGATCCATGCGAAACAATTTAATACAGGTGGTTTAAGATTTTACCGATTAAGCCTACATAATTCGAAGCTTTGATAAGGGTGTTGAACGTCTCCGAATCTTTAACGAAATCCAACTGGACGACGCCTCTACAGTATCCACACGAACACCCCACAAATCATCTCATGATCCGAAGTAAGGAGGATTGCAGTACTAGCTGCTGAATCTGTTTCTCTCTTTTTCTCTTAACTTTAGTCTCTCTCTGATGAGTGGCTAGAGTTTTAGAAAACGTATATAACTAAGAGAACAAGTGATATATCCTATATATAGCTGTGTATAGAGTAATTCCAAACCCTAATCTGATTAGGAGAATAAAATCCAAATTTTATATTTATTATATATTTTAATCAAGTCTTACTTAATTAATATATAAGTCAAATAAATATATATTCGTATTTTCTTCCAAGGGACTGTAATATATATACAGATTAAACACATATAATTTAAAGCCATGATTTAAATAAAATCAATCTCATTGATATATTAAAATCACTGACATTTAAATTATATCTCCTTAATGAATGTTCTTAGTGTGAGACCCTGTAGGTTATTATTACGTTGACAATAATTTTAAATCATATTATAAAATTATAAATAGTGAGTGACATCTAGTAATACATCACTATTACGCAAGTAATAATAAAGTCGTTAATTCGACGCAACCTTTTCGTGACCAATGTTTCAATGTAATTTAATCCTTTTAACCTTGATATCTAAGATTAAATTCAAGGCATGGATGTGTCATCCTCTTCACAAATTAATCTCAGTTTTCTTAATCAATGAGTAGACTATATGAAACAAATCTCTATTTGAGCATGACCATGCATTTCATAGTCTCACTCTATCAAGAGGCCTATAGATATCACCCCTAATTTTTAAGAGGGTTAAATTCCATCTACATCATTCCCATTTCTCACATAACTCATGATGCATCCAACAATCACCTTTATCGTCCACCCGGTTAAAGGTGACTTTTGGCAATGTCAAAACATATAATGTCACATCCGTGTCCCAAATCGCATATTCGTGAACATGCATTCCGTTTGATATTTGACATTTGCATTGTTTTTATTGCATAAACAATAATATATCAGTCCATATGGATTAAGAATACATCATTTAGAAAGCAAGCTTAATTAGAGCGCTTTAAGAAGGAGAGTTGGTATGTCTAAAATGCAGATTTCGTTCAAGGGGTTAATTAGTGGGTATTATGAAGCTTTTGTGCCATTTTGCAAATATACATTAGTTGAGACCTTTAGTGGAAAAGATAGAAATCTGCACATCTCTTTTGGCTGTATTAGGCTTGTCTTTAAGTGAAAAGAATGGACAACCTTATTTGACCAAACTAAGCACCTTGCCACCTCATGCTTGTTTTGGACCTTGCAAGAAGTCACTAGAACTTGAGGGACTGATCTATTTTCGGCTGGAGGCCCTTAGAAAGACTGAAAACCATAAGAGAACAGGGGAGAGCAGATTTTTAGCATAGCAGATTTCAGCATAGCAGATTTATTAATTGCATAGTTCTTGCAGCTGATCAAGTGAGTTCTTCCCTTCCATTCTGTTGTGCTAATGATCTAGCTTGCACTTCAGTAGCATATTGGAGTTATTAGATGTTAATGGAATAGAGTTTGCATGTTGTTTCAGTAGCTTGCTGCCGCAAATAGCTTTCTGCTGCTGCTGCAGTTAGCTTTCTGTTGCTGCTGCACTTAGTTTTCTGCTGCATCTAGTTTGCTGCTACGTTTAGCTTAAAACATGCACCATAGCAATGTTTCATGCATATAGTTGGTACTTAAGTATGGTGAACGAGTATTAAACATGTCAATATGTGCTGTAGGAGAAGAGAATTTCAGGGGCAGCGAGAGGGGAAGTCAACAGCGTTAGTTTCGCTGAATTTGTGAGTAAATCCATGGTATACTTATGTGTTATATTTGCGTATCTTGGATGATATATGATTGTTTGCTTATTGTATCATGTCTATATGGGATTACTTGCTGTGTTTGATGAATTAAATGTGTAATTGACAGTTTGGTGTACAAGCTGAAAATATGTGCTATTGGTAATTGTAATGATCCGAACTATATCTGGAATGTTATCAATATGAGGAATTATGTATATGAGCTATGGGTACTGAATTGAAATGAGAACTATATGTATATTGTGCATTTGATTT
>CM025781.1:22053650-22078694 GCA_014636745.2 Centella asiatica
GTGTTCAGGTATTTGCAAATATATTGGTTATATTGGTTACATGAGAAAATAGGTGGACTAAGTGCTGTACGAGGTGAAAACCCGTATGAGCCACCTCTGGGATCCATTCTATCATATGGGCTGGCCAGCAATTTATTTGATTAAACCTACGGGTTCATACTATTGGTCAGAGGAAATATCCTTGTGATCTGTATATAGGAATTCCCGGGGCAATATTCTGACATATCGAGCTATTACTGGAAAAAGAAAGGAATATTGCATTGCATATTTGATATATCCGGATTAATTAGAGTTATATGAATTATATATGAAATTGTGTGTATGGTAAATTATATGATGTGTGTGGGCTTTACTCATTGAGTTGCGACTCATATAAAGCGCAAAATTTTTCAGGTTGTGCAGTATAGCTTTTGAAGCTGTTTTGCAGCTTTGTGCAAACATCAACGCAATAGGGGTCAGGAAGCTGTGATTACACTCTCTCTCCAGTCCACTTGTGCATATAGTTTTTCTTAGAATGTATTTTTCGGGGCTGATTAGGATTTTGGCTTGTAATGTATAAAGATATGTTTTGTATAATAGGTTGTGTTTATGTTGTTTAGAAGTGTCTAATATTTCAGATCGTTTGATGTTGAATTTAATGACTTGTTGAATATGGTATTTGAAATGTAATTGCTGTTTATTTGTTATTCGAGTTGGGTCTTTACATATAATTCCTTATGTAGAAATGTCATGACTTCAGTTCGAAGGACCATTACATCATTGTCACTATGAGAATTACTTTTGACACATAGCATAATACTCCATGTAGAATTCTCATGGTGGGTCTGTCCAGTACACTATTCTCTAACATGGTACTGATGCATCAACTTAATATATCTCGTATATATTTATGACCAATGAGATGTGGCCATCAGTCAATCCACATACTAGTCTCAATGTATTATTTTTGTCCCACTAACAATAATACTCGATTAGGGACATTTAAGAATAATGATATATACAACATACTTATATGATCTCATATTCAAGTCACATACTTGAATCCATATAATTAATATCATTTTTCTAAGGACATTTATAATGTTAACATTTATATAATGCGGTAAATAAAACATAATAAAAGAAATTATCATTTAACAAAAACATAACATAAATATAGTGTCACAATCATTACATAATTGGCCACTAGGGCATACACTCCAACAATTTTTTGTTCATCGGAGACTAAGTTTTTGTTCATCGGAGATTAAGTTTTTGTTCATCAGAGCCTAAATTTTTGTTCATCGGAGACTAAGTTTTTGTTCATCAAAAACTAAGTGTTTGCTCATCGGAGATTAATATTGAAGCTACCAGAGACTAAGGCAAAGACACTCCAAAGTAGCCTTGAGAAGATTTGACCGTCGCCAAACTCAAAATGACTATTGCCAAAGTTGTCGAGCAAATCAACAACATCGCCAAACTCAAAATTATTCATCGCCAAAGTCGTAAGGTGATTTACACTAGTGCCAAAGTACTTGGGCATTAGTAGATAAAATGTGAAGCACCAAAGTGCTCAGGCATCAGGGGAGAAATCTCTAGGCAACAGGGGACGAGTTTCTTGGCATTAGTGGATGAGTGTCTCAGCATCAGGGGATAAATATCCACTGATAAACAGACTATCTATCAGGAGATAAAATAATCAAAGACTAAACATGACATATGAGATGACACATGACTGAGTTCACAAATTCACTAACTCAAGTTTAAAGGTGGTGGAATTAAAATATAGATGGTGGTCTAATAAGGAGAGATTGATTACCAAAGAAGCTTCAATGAGATAAGTTATACACAACAGGTGCAAACACTAATATGGAGAAAAGTCATACTTATACACTAGCATGTGTATATATAGTTGCTGGAGTGAAAACTGCAAAGATAACTTATAGAAATTTGAAGGAGAAAAATATGGAAGTTGGTCCAATCAAAAACCAGGAATCTTATAGAGATAAGTTATTCACTGCAGAGATAACTTATCATGGGAACTCTAAGAGGAAAATAAGGGAGCTAGTGTGCTGATACACCAGAGATGTTACATAACAGGTTGGCGTGCAAGAAAGGTCATGCAAAAAGAAGAAATCATGTGATAGAGCTGCAATTACCAAAGAATATCAGATATATTTTTGGAGGCAACTCACTGAAGAAGCTTGGATAACAAGGAAGTTATGTCTATAAATAGAGACATGGAGCAGTTGAGATACACATCGAGATAACAACAAGCTATCACTAAGATACACAAAAAGAGTAGTATACATATTATCTCAGATCATATCGCAACTATAATAAACTTATAGAGAAAGAGAAGCAACTTTTCATAACTTGAGAGAAACTAGAATTCATATTCTAGAGTGCAGTTGTTATTTTCAACAGAGTTGTTGGAAGTTGGCCATTCATACCAGTGAGCTTTTGTAATCTTTCATTGATTTATAAAAGTTCAGAAACACTTGTGATATATTGTATTCTTTCAATTCCACAACTTTTAATACAGTATATTCACTAAACTCACAAAGTTCAAAAGAATTTTGTGGTTTGTATCCAAACCCCCCCCCCCCCCCCCCCCTACAAACCATCTTCCATCTTGTGGGACAAACATTCTTTAAAGACTTCTTATCGGAGTGGGAGAAATTAAATGGCAAGTATGTTTCCATTGTAAGTGATACCTGGATTGACACCCATTTTCCATCAAATGACATTGAAATGCAGTCTGCGCCAACCGAGGGTCCATCATTAATTACTAAATATTATCTGTATATTATGCTATTGATCATATTAAAAAGAAGAATTACTACTAAGTAGTATAAAAGCTGAGTCGAATCCATATTGTTACTAGTTATATAATATATATTATATAATATGGCTATGTGCCGCTACGACTTCATCGACAGACAGTGAGAATGATAGTACAGATGCTGACGCCTGCTGATTCATCGGTTTTTGCCTGCCTACAGAAGACCGTAATGTAAGTAACTCTATGCTCCTACTAGGGGAAATGAAAGCAATTTTATTTACCAGCCACTTTATCAAGAAGTAGATTATGTAGGCTGACAGTGGGGGAATATATGCTAACTAAAGAGAAACAGTGTTCTTTCTAAGAGTAGGCGTGGAGAGCTTTTTGTTAGGTTTTAGAACATTTGATGATGATTGTCTTTAGATTACTTAGAGTACAAATGTATAGAAAGTGTTAATTAGTAGCACTAAAGTTTTGTAGCCAGTAGTTATCTCTTTGTTTGTAATTCATTCATTCTTTGTAAAGAGATATAATTATTTCTTATTTGTAAGTAACTGCTGGAATGGAGTATCAAAGCTTCAGTAAGTCAAAATGTGTATTTGATCCGTTGGAGTTTACAAAAAGGCTTGTTGGAGACTAGGAAAACTACACAATCTGATGTCATCAGGGACTACACAATCTGATGTCATCAGGGACTAAAAGCACCAGAGACTAATTGATGACGTCACCAGAGACTAAAGATGAAGCATCAGGGACTAATCGTGATTTATTTCCTGAAAGATACAGAGTTCGAATTAAAAAGGAATGTCTTCCACGTAGTTCAAGATATTATTGAAGACGTAGTTAGTAAGGAAACTAACCAGAAATCTCTTCCTAATCAAAAAGGAAAGATTGTATTTGATTTGAATAAGGAAGCTGAATCAATATTGATTCAGGATAGAAAAACTGAGAAATTAGTTTTTTTTAGAGAAGCTGTAATTAGGTTTATAGAGAATTGTAATTCGAAGCTGAATAGGTTTTTCATAGTTTGTATCTTTTCCTATACAGAATAGAAAAGAAGCTAAGGATCATATTATTGTGATTGATAGTATTTGTAATTAGTTGTGAAATCAATATAACAATTGTTTATAAATTGATTCGTGTTCTTGTTCTTTATTTCTGCAAGTTATAATTAATTTCTTGAAGAACAAGTAATCGAAAAGAGTTCAAAGAACTTGTATTCAACCCCCCTTCTACAAGTTCTCGGCTATCTCACTGGGAAAACAATTGGTATCAGAGCCTTTAGTTGAATTTACTCAATTAAGACGTTCCAAGAGATGACCAACGATGAAGCAAGCAGCTCTAGCATAATGACGTATGTGGGAAGTCGTGATGGTGGTACCAGAATTCCAATTCTTAAAAGAGAAGAATATCTGATGTGGAAGCAAAAGATGTACATGCACTTAAGAGCAACAGATCCAGATTATATTGATAGGATTGAGAAGGGTCCCTATCTACCCAGGAAATTTATTCCTGCTAAAACTGTCAATGGATCTGTTGTGGCGGAACACTTTGAACTTGCTTCAGAATGTGATTATACAAACCAAGACAAGTTGCAAGTGTTGAAGGATGCTAAGGTGATGAACATACTTTATAATGGAATTGATAACAATATGTTCACAAGCATCATCAATTGCACAACATCTAAGCAAATCTGGGACACCATCAAAGTCCTATGTGAAGGAACTGACCAAGTCCGAAAGAACAAAAGGTCACTGTTGACACAACAATACGAGTTCTTTCAAGCAAAGCCTGGTGAACCAATAACATCAGTTTATGATAGGTTCAACACTTTGCTCAATGATTTGAAAATACTTGGAAAGTCCTATGACAATGAGGATGTCAACACCAAGTTCATGAGATCTCTTCCTCCAAGTTGGGATCCAAAAACAACAGCTATAAGAGAGGCTTATGACTTGGACATACTCACACTGGACAGGCTCTACGGGAAGTTAAAGACATATGAACTCGAAGTAGAGCAATGACAATGCATGCATGGCAGGGACAAAGGAGCTACGTTGATGGTTGAGACAAACAAGTCTCAAGAGAAGCTTGATGATGAATCTTCCAATGCTAGCTCGACTGATCAGGAAGATGAACTAGATTCTGATGATGACATGGAGGAATTCATGGCATTCATGGTCAAACAGTTCAAGAAATTTAGGGCCAGAAGGAAAGGAAGAAAATCATCAAGGAAGCCTAACCCTACACGTGAAGGTCAAAAAGTCACCTTCGACTTAAAGAAAATAAGATGTTACAATTGTGACGGGTTAGGGCACTTTGCCAATGAGTGAAGGAAGCCTAGATCTAGTGATAGATCTAAGGATGAAAAATCAAGGAAAGACTTTGCTGACAAGAAAGCAAAATCAAAGAGCAAAGCCTTGATTACAGAGGGTAAAGATTGGATTGACAACGACTCTGATGAAGAAGTTGTCAACTTTGCCCTAATGGCTCGAAGTGACGAGTCAAGTGATTCTACAAAGGTATGTGATGCAACTCAGAATTTTAATGTGCTTGATTTACTTGACACATCTAGCATTGAAAGCAAACAAAAAGATATGTCTGATTTGTATGTTAGTTTTAGATCTTTAACTATTGAACATACCAATGTAAAAGAATCACGTGACATTCTCTTGAAAAGAAACAAGTTTCTCGAAGAGAGATTGACACAATTTGACACTATCAAGTCTGATTTAAACAAAGCTCATCATATGATTGATCCTTTGAAAAAGAGGGAATATTACTTAGTAGAGCAACTTGAAAATGCTCAAGCTAAGATTAAACAATGGAATACTTCTTCTAAAAAGTTGACAGACTTGGTAGAGTGTCAAACAATAGGTCAAAAATCTGGACTAGGTTATGATAAAAATCTAGACAAGAGTTCAGATTTAAATGATCTATTTGAAGCTGCAAACTCCTCAACTAGTAAGCCAGATATTTTAAAAAGAATTAATTTTGTCTCTCCTATTATTGAACCCAAAATTATCAACACTCAATATCAACAAGTAACTGCAATATCAGAAATTGATCAAAAGACTGTAAATGTTGTTGATAGGAGTAAATATAAAAGTTTAAATACTGGGTTCATGACAAAGACACAGTTAAGTAAAAAATTAGAAAATCTTCCAGACAAAAAGGCTGAAAAATTAGTGGAGTTAAGTAGAAATAAGAAAAATAGGAATGGAAAAATTGGCATTAATAAATATACAAATTATGCTAGAATGCCTGATGTTCCTAGAAAGACATGTCATGTATGTGGTAACCCCAACCACATAGCTGTTAACTGTAGGAGCAAAAATAAAATTCCTATGACTGAGACTGCATCTTCAAAGAGAATAAAAGATAAATCACTTGTAAAAAGGTTAAATATTCTTTGCATTAATAATGAAAACTCTAAACTTGGCAGTCTCTCACAAGCGAGTAGCAAGACTAATGATTGTCCAATTAAAGTCAAAACTGCTAAAAGATAATCAACTCAATCTGAGTCAAGTCTTGAGCCTACAACTAGTGAGAAAGGACCCAAGAAAGTCTGGGATCCAAAAATCTCAAACTAGTTACTCTCTACTGTGCAGGGCAAAAAGAAGAAATCATGGTACTTGGACAGTGGTTGTTCAAGGCATATGACTGGAGATAAGTCCCTGCTAAAACAGTATGAAGAGAAAAGTGGCCCAAAAGTCACTTTTGGAGATGACAGCAAAGGCCATACGAGGGGATATGGCAGTGTTGAACATGGAGATGTCATCTTCACTAAGGTAGCACTAGTTGATGGCTTAAAGCACAATTTACTAAGTGTGTTTCAACTTTGTGATAAGGGATTCGATGTCACTTTCAAAGAAAATCAATGCTTGGTGTGTGACAAAGAATCTGATAATGTGATTTTGACAGGGAAAAGAAAAGGAAATTTGTATGTTGCAAATCTTATTTCTTTTACTGATCAAATCACATGTCTATATAGCAAAGCTTCAACTAATAAAAGTTGGTTTTGGCATAAGAAGCTTTCCCACTTGAATTTCAAGAACATAAACAAGCTTGTGAGGAAAGGACTGGTAACTGGCATTCCACAATTGGAATTTGCACAAGATGGATTGTGTGATTCATGCCAGAAAGGGAAACAAAGGAGTGTATCTTTCAAGAGCAAACCAACAACATTAATCACTGATCCTCTACAGTTGTTACACATGGATTTATTTGGTCAAGTGAATGTGATGTCAATCTTAAGAAATAGATATGCTTTGGTTATTGTGGATGATCACACGAGGTATACTTGGGGTAAAATACCTCCATACAAAAGATGAAGCTGCTCAGTTGATAATTGATCATATCAAAAAGATAGAAACTGAGTCAGGAAAAATAGTAAGGGTAATAAGGAGCGATGGAGGAACAAAATTCAAGAATTCCCAAGTTATTGAATTCTGCACTGAAAAAGGAATTACTCATCAATTCTCAGCTAATGGAGTTGTTGAGAGGAAAAATAGGACCCTTATTGAAGCAGCAAGGACTATGTTACAAGAGGCTAAGCTTCCCACATATTTTTGGGAGGAAGCTATAAGCACTGCTTGCTTTACACAGAATAGATCCTTGATAAACAAAGCATACAACAAAACACCTTATGAATTAATGACTGGGAGAAAACCAACTCTCAAGTTTTTAAATGTGTTTGGTTGTAAATGCTTTGTACTGAGAGACTTATCAGAAACAAGAGGAAAATTTGACAAGTCTGATGAGGCAATCTTCTTAGTTTATTCTTTGTCAAGTAAAGCATACAGAGTATATAATCTAAGAACAAAGGTCATTGTGGAATCAATTCAAGTTGTATTTGATGATAAAAAGATTCCAGGAATGATTGGATAAGGATTGCATGAACCTCTCAGTTTTGAGAATGAATTGGATGCATGGGAATATGCATCAGAGACTACTAAAAAACTCCAGGATAGCAATGATCTCTACATAATTGAGGGGGAGTTAACTGTTGTGCATGAAGTTCCAAGAACTAATACTCTATCAGAGACTAGAGTATTAGATGAAACGCAAGAGACTGGTGACATTAGTATTTCATCAGAGACTAATGGTTCACCAGAGACTAGAGTCGCTAATGCACAATCAGAGACTATATTGACACCAAGGAATGTAGAGATAAACAGCTCAGGGGGAGCTAATAATGAAGGAGTCAATAGTTTAGGGGGAGCAGTCTCTGATCATGAAGCTAGATTGGATAACATCAATCTAGAAAATGAAGCCTCCACTTCAAGGTCAAATCTGCCACATGCAATTCCATGGTTGAGAGACCACACACCAGATTTGATAATTGGAAGTCTAGAGGATGGAGTCAAGACTAGAAGTGCAACACAAAATGAATGTTTATATCTCAGTTTTCTCTCAAAAATTGAGCCAAAGAAAATTGAGGAAGCACTTCATGATCCTGACTGGATAATTGTCATGCAAGAAGAGTTAAACCAATTAACTTGAAACAAAGTCTGGAGACTGGTACCCAAACCAAGGAATAGATCAATAATTGGTGCCAAGTGGGTCTTTAGAAATAAATTAGATGAAACTGGTACAATTACAAGAAATAAAGCAAGACTGGTTGCAAAAGGATATTCTCAAGAAGAAGGAATAGATTATGATGAAACTTTTGCACCAGTAGCAAGACTTGAAGCAATCAGAATCTTCTTGGCTTTTGCAGCCTACAAGAACTTCAAGGTGTACCAGATGGATGTCAAAAGTGCTTTCTTGAATGAAAAATTGGAAGAGGAAGTCTATGTTTGCCAAACCCCAGGTTTTGTGGACCCCAACTTTCCAAATCATGTCTACAGGTTAGACAAAGCACTTTATGGCTTAAAACAAGCACCAAGAGCCTGGTATGATATTGTTAGAGATAAATGATGATGATGATGATTATGTAATAAATTGTGCAACTGTAAATACTTGAGGTATTTTATAAACCTTAAGATCAGCACAAGTTTTGCATCCACTGATGATAAACTTATTCATCAGTGGATGGTCAATAACTTCACAAGACAAGTCAGAAAACAGGAACATTCAAAGGACTTGACAAAGTGAAGAAGAATGTCTGATGCTACTTGTAAGCAATCGAAGTATTCCGCACATCAGAAATTCTAATCAAAGTTATGTTGATTAAGTCCCATCAGGGGGAACCCATCAGGGGGAACCCATCAGGGGGAACCCATCGGGGGGAACCCATCGGGGGGAACCCATCGGAGGGAACCCATCGGGGGGAACCGGTCAGGGGAACCGGTCAGGGGAACCAGTCAGGGGAACCAGTCAGGGGAACCAGTCAGGGGAACCTGTCAGGGTATGACGAGGGCAGACCAATCCGTTAGTGAAACACTTCAGGACGTGTCAAACCCATCAGGGTAACCCGTCAAGGAGAATGACCAACATGACATCAGTGGAAGCCATCAGTGTATGCCGTCAGCTATAACCATCAGGATCAAGAAGCACTGAGTATAACTCAAGCGAAGGTTGAAGCCCTGATCCAGTCAATAAGCATCAGGGGATCCAGAAGCACTGATCAAAGTCCGTCAGGGCTGGCAGTCAGTGGATCGTTGTGACAGCTTGCACCCGTCATCAGTTCTTACACGGAAATCAACGTAACGTGTTACAGAAGCAAGAAATATCAACTGGAAAGATATTTCTTGAAGTTTGTTCATGGTCCAATGAGAACTCTCACGCATTAAATGCACCCAGATCAGGGGAAGAAAAGTAGCAACAAAGCATGCAGCAGCCTAACACATAAAGTTTCGATGTGACATACTTGCAGCTAAGTTGAGAAGAGAAGCACGTCTCAAGCACGTGATTTCATCCTACTGATTTATATATAAGCAACGGAGCTCTCATTACATACATAACGATTGATTGAATCTATCCAACAGATCAAACAAGCACTGAAGCACACAAACACTAGAGAGAAGCTTTGTAATAGATCTTGAGAGAGATATTTCAAAGAATATTAGAAGCTAGTGAGTGTGAGAAGCTGTGAACTTTATTCACAGAATTTGTAGCTGTAAATCACATTTGTGATTATACAGATTTCCAGAAAAACCTCAAGTTTTAATATAACTATTTTAACTTGAATCTGCGTGTTCATTTCATATAGTTTTTCTGTTTGTTACAACTGGTTTTCAGTAAGCCTTATAAGTTTTTAAGTGCGAAAAGTTTCAGGTGTTTGTATTCATCCCCCCCTTCTACAAACACTTGTGCTTATATTGCACTAACAATTGGTATCAGAGCCTCTTAGCAGATTTCACTTGCTAAACACGATCATTATTTATGGCCAATAAAGCTGGAAACAGTAAAGTCCCCATGTTAGAAAGGGGCAAATACTTCTTCTGGAGACAAACAATGATAGTTCATCTTAGAGCTATTGATGATGAATACTTGCAGATTCTAGAAGAAGGACCTCACGTTCCCAAGAAGCTCATTCCTATAGAAGTTGTTAATGGAGTCAGTATTCCTGAAAAGCTTGTCCCAAAGACAACTGATGAAATGACGATAGAGGAAAGAGAAAAGGTGAAAAAGGATCTTAAGGTTACTGGAATCCTGTATAATGGTTTAGACGATGATATGCTGAATAGTATCATGAATCTTACCATGTCTAAATCTATATGGGATACCATACAAATCCTTTGTTATGGTACTGAGGAAGTGAGGGAAAATAAACTGCAGCTGTTGACACAACAGTATGAGTGATTCACAATGAAGAATGGTGAAACACTCACTGAAATGTTCGACAGATTTAACAGGTTGGTAAATGACCTGAGATTATATGGGAAGGCTTATGCTTACAAGGATGTGAACAGAAAGTTCATGAGAGCCCTTCCCATATCATGGGATCCTAAGACAACAGCCATCAGGGAATCCAAGGACATGAATCTTCTAGACTTGGATAGGCTTTATGGCACCCTAAAGACATATGAACTTGAGGTTCAACAAAGATCTGAAATGTCAGGGGATGCCAGAAAGCTTAAATCTGTAGCCCTGATGGCTGCCACGAAGGACAAACAAGAAGCAAGGCCAAGTGTCTTGATGAAGCAACAACTAGAAGATGCTAAAATAGAAGGGGATAAAGAAGCTGACTTCAAGGAGGAAGAATATACTCCAGAAGAGTTAGAGGAGCTAGATGAAACCATGGCCTTTCTTGCAAAAAGGTTTTCCAAGCTGAAATTCCAAAAGCCTTCGAGATCTAAAAGATTTTCAACAAGGAAACCCAGTAGCACGAAAAACTTTATTGACAAATCAAGAATAAAGTGCTACAAATGTAATGAGATGGGTCACTTTGCAAATGAGTACCGCAAGGCTACAAAAGATGGTGAATCCAGAGACAAAGAAGCTGTTGTGGACTACAAGAAGAAATACTTTGACCTTCTTAATGCAAACAAGAAGGGAAAAGCATACATTGCAGAGGGAAAGGACTGGGCTGACTCTAATGAAGAAGAAAATGAAGAGTATGTCAACCTAGCCCTGATGGCCTCATCCACTGACAGTAGCAGCTCACAGGTAAGCCTTGAAATTTCCTCTAACATGTCTAAAACTGATTGTGTTAAAACTGTTAAGGAAATGGCCTGTGAGATAAAGGATCTCTATGACACCCTGAGGAGTGCTGTAGCTGAAACTGAGAGAGTGCAGAAAATAAATGAACAGTTATCTGGCAGGAACACTCTTTTAGAATCAGAGAACTCTAGACTTGAGAGTCTTGAAAAAGAACTCTCAAGGACTAAAAATCTTCTTGACTGTTCTATCAAAAGGGAGGAATGAACCTCAAATCTTCTTAGTCAAGAAAGGGAAGTCATTAAGAGATGAAATGAGTCTAGCAGAAAACTGGAGGATCGTTTGAAAAGTCAGAAATCTGATCCAAAATCTGGTTTGGGCTATGAAGAGACTCATGTGCAGCAACCTCCCATTGAGGTTGAGGTGGCAGCTAGCTTTGGAAAAAGGCCATCTCAAACTATCAAGTTTGTTAAGGCAGCAGCAAAGCTAGAATCTGGGAATGTCTTCCTAGTAAATGAAGCTTCCACTAGTGGTGGGAGAGGCAAGAAAAGTATCCTTGCCAAAACACTCAACCCTCCAGTTATGAAAGAACTAGACTGTGCATCAGTGGATACACAGTCGTCAGGGGGAAAGAGTGCTTCAGGCCATTGCAGCCCTTCAAGGGAAAAAGGCCTATCAGGGGAAAGCAGGAAGAATAGAAATGGTAAGCTAGGTGTTAATAAAACTAGCAATTATTCTTCTATTCATGAAGCCCCTAGAAAAGTGTGCTGGAATTGTGGTAGCTGTAATCATTTGTCTTTTTAATGCAAAGTAAAACCACAAATTTTGACTGGCACAATTTTGTATGCTGATGATTTACCAACTATTAAAACCTGCTCCTCCAAGGAAAAAGGTAAGATAACTGTTGAGAAATCAAAAGCATATTTTGAAGCTCCTAAAAAGGAGAGTTTTAAATTTGCCAAAACCAAAAGTCACTGATAAAGAAAAAGTTGTATTACCTGTTACTGTGACTAAACCAAGAGGACCCAAAACAAATTGGGTACCAAAAACAATTTAAATGTTTTCTTGTGTGCAGGGAAAGAACAAAAGCAGTCAAATCTGGTTTCTAGATAGTGGCTGCTCAAGGCATATGACAGGAAACAAAGCCCTGCTCACAGAATTTCAAGAAAAGGCTGGTCCAGTAATTTCATTTGGTGATAACAGCAAAGGACTAACTCTTGGTTATGGCAAAGCAGCAAATGGGAATGTCTCATTTGAAAATGTAGCACTGGTTGATGGGCTCAAGCATAATTTGCTAAGCATAAGTCAACTAAGTGACAAAGGATTCATCACTTCCTTCAAAGGAGATCAGTGCCTTATCTCAAATGAAAGTGATGGGAAGCTGGTTTTGTCAGGGATAAGAAAAGGAGATCTCTATGTTGCTGATTTTAATTCAGTAAATGGAGAATCATGTTTCTACAGCAAGGCATCTCCTAATGAAAGCAGGCTATGGCACAAGAAGCTCTCTCACCTGAACTTCAAGTCAATTAATGATCTAGTGAAGAGAGAGTTGGTAACTGGACTACCCCAAATGGAGTTTATCCAAGAAGGATTATGTTCAACATGTCAACAAGGGAAACAAAGGAAGTCATCCTTTGTCAGCAAGGAAGCCACCATGATCAAAGATCCAATTCAATTGTTACATATGGATCTCTTTGGCCCTGTCAACATTATGTCAGTGTCAAAGAAAAGATTTGCAATGGTCATAGTGGATGACTACACCAAATACATTTGGGTAAAGTTTCAGCATGCTAAATCAGAAGTATCTCAACAAATTATTGACCATATCAAGAAGGTGGAAACAGAATCAGGGTCAGTGGTTAGAGTGTTGAGAACAGATAATGGAACTGAATTCAAGAATGCAGCTGTTGAGGGATTTTGTGTGGAGAAAGGCATAAATCATACATTTTCTGCTCCAAGGACTCCTCAACAGAATGGTGTAGTGGAAAGGAAAAATAGAACCCTGATAGAAGCTGCTAGGACAATGCTAGCAGAGGCAAAGATTCCCACCTATTTTTGGGCTGAAGCAATTTCCACTGCTTGCTTTACTCAGAATATATCACTAATCAACAATGCTCATAACAAGACACCATATGAGCTAATGACAGGGAGAAAGCCATCAAGTTTCTCCATGTTTTTGGATGCAAATGTTTTGTTTTGAGGAATTTTGGTGAGAACTTAGGAAAATTTGATCCTAAAGCTGATGAAGCAATTTTCCTAGGTTATTCTCTGTCATCCAAGGCCTTCAGGGTTTACAACAAAAGACTTCAAGTGGTGATGGAGTCTATAAATGTAGCTTTTGATGATCAAGAAATTTCTGGGCTTGAAGACCCTGGTTTTCATGAAGAACTCAGGTTTGAAAATGAAGATGATATTGATTATCAAGAGAATGAAGCCGATGAGTGCAGACAAATGGAGAATTTATCCATTCCTGATGTCAATCCAATCTATGTAGAACCCCCTTCAACAGATAGAGTTAATTTTCTGGACAATAGATCAGGGGATACTCCATCAAGGGATCGTTCATCAGGACATGCACCATCAGGGGATAACTTGAACCTTAAATTATCCACTAATTCAGGGGGAGAGTTTTCAGAAGCTGGGAGCACAGGCTTAGGGGGAGGAGATGATAGTCAAGCAAGCTCATCAAGACACAACAGATCTGATTATTGGTGACCCAAGCAAAAGATTGCAGACCAGGAAAGCTACATCTAATGAATGCCTATATGCTTGTTTTCTTTCTCAAATTGAACCAAAGAAGTTTGAAGAAGCTATTTAAGATGCTGACTGGATCTTGGCAATGCAGGAAGAGCTAAATCAATTTGAAAGGAATCAAGTATGGAAGCTTGTACCTAAGCCCAAAGATAGGATCATAATAGGTACTAAGTGGGTATTCAGAAATAAGATGGATGAAGCTGGCATTGTTGTTAGAAACAAAGCAAGACTGGTTGCAAAAGGATATCTTCAAGAAGAAGGGATTGATTTTGATGAGACCTTTGCACCAGTAGCCAGACTTGAGGCTATAAGAATTTTCTTAGCCTATGCAGCACATTTAAATTTTAGAGTATATCAAATGGATGTGAAAAATGCTTTTCTAAATGGGAAATTGGAACAGGAGGTGTATGTCCAACAACCTCCAGGTTTTGAATGCTCAAAATTTCCAAATCATGTCTACAAATTGGAAAAGGCACTTTATGGACTAAAGCAAGCACCTAGAGCTTGGTATGATACATTGTCAAAATTTCTGGTGGAAAACAAATTTTCAAGAGGTATCATTGACAAAACCTTGTTCTTCAGACAACACCAAGGTCATCTGATTTTGGTTCAAATTTATGTTGATGATATTATTTTTGGATCCACTGACACAAGACTGTGTGAAAAATTCTCCAAACTCATGTAAAGCAAATATGAAATGAGCTTGATGGGTGAGTTATCTTATTTCTTGGGATTGCAAGTTAAACAAGACTCTGATGGAATCTACATTCATTAGACAAAATATGCCAAAGAACTTCTCAAGAAATTTGATATGGAGGATTCAAAAGTAGCAAAGACACCTATGGCCACTGCAACCAAGATTGACCCTGATAAGAATGAAAAGAAAGTTGATTTGAAGACTTACAGGGGAATGATTGGATCATTGCTATATCTGACAACAGGCAGGCCAGACATAATGTTTGCAACATGTCTTTGTGCAAGATATCAAGCTGACCCAAACGAATCTCTTCTCATTGCAGTGAAAAGGATCTTGAGATATATCAAGGGCACTACAGAGTTGGGACTTTGGTATCCAAAGGAGTTTGGATTTGAATTGCTAGGATATTCTGATGCTGACTTTGGAGGATGCAGGATTGACAAAAAGAGTACAACAGGAAGCTATCAATTTCTAGGAGGAAGGCTTGTATCTTGGTTCAGCAAAAAGCAGCATTCTATTTCTACATCTACTGCTGAAGCTGAATATATTGCAGCTGGAAGTTGTTGTGCAAAAATTCTTTGGATGAAAAATCAGCTGATGGATTATGGTCTGAACTATTCCAAGATTCCAATAAGGTGTGATAACACAAGTGCAATTGCCATTGCTGAAAATCCAGTACAACATTCCAGAACTAAGCATATAGAAATCAGATATCATTTTATCAGGGAACATGTTATGAATGGAAATATTGAATTACAGATTGTACCTTCAAATCAGGAGCTGGCAGACATATTCACCAAAGCTCTTGATGAAGCCACTTTTTCAAATCTTGTAGGAGAGCTGGGAATGGTGAATTATGCGTCAGGGTCAGAGTCAAACTCCTAAAAATTTGGTATTTCTAACTCATTTCATAAGTTCTTGATAAAATCAAATTGATATGTGGTTATATATGTTCAAATTGTAAATATGTATATACTTGTATGTTCTGCATTTTGTTGTTTTGTTTTTGTTTTATCTGATGCATCAGGGTCAGGGCTTCCTTAAGGACGCATCAGGGTCAGGGTGTCCGGCTTGTTCGTTAGGGTCAGGGTATCCTACCTGTGCGTCAGGGTCAGGGTGTCTGGATCTCTCGTCAGGGTCAGGGTATTCGACTCGTTCGTCAGGATCAGGGTGTCTGTCTTGTGCATCAGGGTCAGGGTATGTACATACAGTAAATCATCAGGGTAAGTTTAAATTTTTTTTACTGCATCAGGTTTCTAGGTCAGTTAAGTGATGACAACTCATCATTGAATTCTTCTCTCACTGATGACGTGTCATCACAGAAACTGAACTTACTCCCTGATAGCGTGTTTTCAGGAGAAGTTTTCAAACGTCTTTAGGCGAGTATTAATACTCTATATCTCCTACTTTTTGTAACCCTCAAACATTTAATCTAAACCTGATATTTGCAAAAGTTCTTTTTCTCTCAACTTTACAGAAACCCTAGAACTTGAAATCCTCAAAGCATCCATGGCACGTCAACAAATTCAGAGGAACTTGACAGTCCCACCCACAAACTACGTGGGATTTTCTGGCATTGATGAGGTAAATGATTGCTTCAAACCGATAATGAACTACCTACTCAACTCTGAGTATAGTAAAGCCATCTTTACCGATGAAGAAATGTCGGGGGAGGCACTGTCACAACTTTGGACAAGTGCCAAATTCATGTACTCCACCACCAAGCCTGATATGGTCAAGGGTATCTCATTAAAAGTTTCATTTGGGAAAGGGAAAATAACTCCTTCCAGACTTAACTCTATTTTGGGATTACCTACTCAAGATCTGGTGGATGTACCTAGTGAACTGGGCTATAATGCTGCTCCTAACGCAGTGTTAAAGTTCAAAGATCTCAAGAGGGTGAACGTGAAGAGGGAGATTTCTTATCTTTTCGACACCATCACCAAGGTGTTCTCAGGTAAGTGTTCTAACTTTGAGGTCATTACCTCTTTAACTTTGAAAATAGCATACGCAATAATTAAAAATGTAAATATAAATATAGGTAAAATTATTTTTGATGATCTTGTAAATAAATTAGGTAATTTTAATAATAGGAAAAATGAAGTATATTATGCAAGATTTTTGTTTATGATTATTAAAGATCAGATTACTAATTTTTCTTTTGAAGATGATATACCTGTACAGACCTACAAGCAAACAAAGAAACTGTTTGTAGAAATAATAAAGAAATCCTTTACAGCCGAGCCGTTTGCACTCCCATCGCATATGGTACAGGTAGTAAATTCTACACCTTCTACTTCTCAAATTGTACATTCTTCACCTTCATCTACTATGGCAGAGAAAACAACCACCTCTCTGCCTACCCAAGTAGAACAACCACTTTCTTCACAACCACTCTCGACAGCCCAACCCATAGTTTCCCAAAAGACTGTTGGGATTAAAAGAAAACCCAGTGAAGTTACCACAACAACTGAGGGGGAGCAAGGAGAGAGAGTGATTGGCTATAGGAGAAGATTGAAGAAGAAGAAGGGAGCCATGAGTGTTACCCAACAACTTGACCAGGGCGTATCCTCTCAACAGGATATAGCCTTTGATAAGGAATTAAACATATTTCTATCTAGTTCCTCTCAAAAGGGATTAGTTATTGAAAATAGTCCTCAACCAAGGACACAATTGAGTGAGGCACATACACTGACCATAGACACTGATGAACCTACTATCAGGGTCTCTGAGAGCCACTTGTAGAAATCTGACACAGTGAGTGCATACACCACTCAAGATGTTGTAGCTCAGAAGCTTCTCAATAAGATCCACATGAGTCATCAGCATTCTTCTACAGCATCTTTTGATGAATCACCTCCTCGTTCAGTGATTCAGCCAACATTCCCATCTACACCACTTCCTTCTTTCTCTGTTCCTCAAATTTCTTCAGATATAATGACACAAACATTAAGTGCCATACAATCAGATTCTCCACATTCTCAATTTGTGGAGGAGCCAACACTCTCTGACACAGTGTTTGACAGTCACTATTCTCACATGGTTGACTCATTTTTACTTGATACAAACACTAGTGATCAAGCAGGGGACATAAATTCCACTGTATATACTACAGCCATAACTCTTTATGCACCCCCAATTGTATATACTTCCTCTATAGAAACCTATACTTTTCCAATTATACATACTCACTTTATTTCTTCTCCTCTCCTATCACAACTGTCGAACCAGAATTTGTAAATACTTCACTTGAACTGGTCACAGTTGATGATTTCCAAGCCCATAGGAGCCCCTTTAGGACAATTTTGAGTGAGACTGAGAAAATACTTAGTGCAGAGAGGCAAAGTCAAACCCCTGAGAGGACTTTGGCAAAAGGAGAGCAAGAGAGTATTGCCCTAGTAGGCAAAAAAAAAGGAGAGAATATGAGTGATGCCTTAGACAACAAAGAAAAAGGAGAGGATGAGAGAGATAAGGATGAGATCCTTGTAAATAAAGAACAGAGAGAAAACACTGATACTATAAATATTACTTCTTCTTCTGCAAGTGATGAAGATGATGCTCCACAAGATGATTTTTCCCAGTTCATCGGAGTTGATTTATATTTTCGACAGAACCAAATGTCTGATACTGTACAGTTATTGAAGCAGGAGTTAGCTAGGACTACTGATCCAGTCTTGATCAAAGTGTTAAAGTCACAGATCATGATTGGTTAGTCAATAGATATAGAAAACCAAAAATTGTATACACATTTTTCCACAAAGTTACAAAATATACAGCAAGTTGTTGACTCTCTGGTCACCAGCCAGACTCTACTCCGGATGAAGAAACAAGTTGACAATGTTGACCACAAGCTTGCTGATCTTTCTACTTAAATGAACAGCATGGACACTCTGCAACAATCCATGGCTGACACAATGCAACAACTTCTTCAAGTCACATCCTGACTCTCAACTCCCACTGATGATGCTGTCAAAAAAGGGGAGAATTCAACCAAGCAGTCATCAGGGGATGTTGCTGAGAAATCAAGTCAACCATCAGGGGATGTGACTACTCCTGTTCTTGCTCCAAAACCCAAGGACAAAGGCATAGGCATCCTGATTGAGGAACCCAAGAAGATATCCAACACTCAATCAAGGCCTAAGCTACTTGGAGACGCCATGAAGACAACCCACTTTCCAACACCTGTTGAAGTTATTATTGATGGGAAAATGGAGCTGGTCTACCCTCAAGACAAAAAGCTAGTAGAAGCTGATGCAATCTTTGCACAACAACTTCAAGAAGAAGAGGAGAGGGAAATGGCAAAGGAACAGGAGGAAGAAATGAAGAAGAAGAAGAATGTCAGGCCAAGGACCTCCAGGAAACCTCAGCCTAGAAGATTAGAGAACCCTAGAAGTGCATCAGGGGATAAAAATCAAGATAAAACTAAAGACCCTGATGCCACTACAAAGAAGTTAGAAGAAGCCAAGGACAAAGCACCATCTCCTGATAACAAAGAATATGGTCCACCCACTCTAGCTGAATTTCTCAGAGAAGAAAGGCGCAAAAACCTGACATTTATGTTCTCAATAAAAAGCATAGATGTCAGGTTCAATAATAGAAGGGATTAGCTAATTACAGTTCAATTAAAGAATGGGTCAGAATTCAATGTGGCAATGGACTGGTTCAGGAGAATGGATGCTGAGCAATTAGGACTGGTTCTAAACCTGATTCCAAGATCCTCACAGGCTAATAAAGACTTAAGGGGGATAATCGACAGGCTGAGGAGTGCCATCAACAATGAAAGGAGCCTGCCCACAGCATTGGAAAGTCTACTAAAGTTATTTTATAAATCCATTGATGGGCAGGAGAAAAGTATAAGGATTAAAGAAGTTGATGGCCTAAGCCTGGAGGAAGCGATGCATGTTCTGAGTCAAATTGCAAATCACAAGAACGAACATGTCATCAAATTCAGAGTCCTGCTGATTCAAAGAGTACTGAAAGAGATCGAAGAAACCAGAGCTGATGATAGGAACACTGCAGTAAGGGATGTGCCACCAGCCCCATGGGAGTACAATTCAAAAATAAAAAGGGGGAGATCATTACCTTTTACTAGTCACAACTTGTTGCAGCCAACATTCAAGAAATCAAGACTGTCCTTGAAGCTTTGGAATCAAGTAGAAATGTCAACATAGTCAACTTCAGAAAGCTTCTTCAGAAGGAACTAGAGCAGCTGGAGATAGGAGCAGTAGACAACAGACTCAGAATTCCTGATCAAAACCCAGAAGAAAGAAGACAAGGCCTTGGAAGTGACTCTCAACCTATTGAATCAAGTCATCCATTGCCCTCTGTCTCAGCAAAAAGGAAAAGGGATTCTGATGTCTAAATACAACATTCTTTTTGTAATAAATGTAGGTTATACTTGTACAGAAATTCTTTTATTAATTCATTCAAAATTCTTTCATGTATTTAGTATTGGTTTTGACATCATCATCAGTGCATCTAGGGATTTATGGTTACCAAATTGATAAGCATAAATAGGGGGAGATTGTTAGAGATAAATGATGATGATTATGTAATAAATTGTGCAACTGTAAATACTTGAGGTATTTTATAAACCTTAAGATCAGCACAAGTTTTGCATCCACTGATGATAAACTTATTCATCAGTGGATGGTCAATAACTTCACAAGACAAGTCAGAAAACAGGAACATTCAAAGGACTTGACAAAGTGAAGAAGAATGTCTGATGCTACTTGTAAGCAATCGAAGTATTCCGCACATCAGAAATTCTAATCAAAGTTACGTTGATTAAGTCCCATCAGGGAGAACCCATCAGGGGAACCCATCAGGGGGAACCCATCAGGGGAACCCATTAGGGGAACCCATCAGGGGAACCCATCAGGGGGAACCCATCAGGGGGAACCTGTCAGGGGAACCTGTCAGGAGAACCTGTTAGGGTATGACGACAGCAGACTAATCCGTCAGTGAAACACTTCAGGACATGTCAGTGTCAGGCAAACCCATCAAAGTAACCCGTCAGGGAGAATGACCAACATGACATCAGTGGAAGCCATCAGTGTATGCCGTCAGCTATAACCATCAGGATCAAGAAGCACTGAGTATAACTCAAGTGAAGGTTGAAGCCCTGATCCAGTCAATAAGCATCAGGGGATCCAGAAGCACTGATCAAAGTCCGTCAGGGCTGGCAGTCAGTGGATCGTTGTGACAGCTTGCACCCGTCATCAGTTCTTACACGGAAATCAACGTAACGTGTTACAGAAGCAAGAAATATCAACTGGAAAGATATTTCTTGAAGTTTGTTCATGGTCCAATGAGAACTCTCACGCATTAAATGCACCCAGATCAGGGGAAGAAAAGTAGCAACAAAGCATGCAGCAGTCTGACACAAAGTTTCGATGTGACATACTTGCAGCTAAGTTGAGAAGAGAAGCATGTCTCAAGCACGTGATTTCATCCTACTGATTTATATATAAGCAACGGAGCTCTCATTACATAAATAACGATTGATTGAATCTATCCAACAGATCAAACAAGCACTGAAGCACACAAACACTAGAGAGAAGCTTTGTAATAGATCTTGAGAGAGATATTTCAAAGAATATTAGAGGCTAGTGAGTGTGAGAAGCTGTGAACTTTATTCATAGAATTTGTAGCTGTAAATCACATTTGTGATTATACAGATTTCCAGAAAAACCTCAAGTTTTAATATAACTATTTTAACTTGAATCTGCGTGTTCATTTCATATAGTTTTTCTGTTTGTTACAACTGGTTTTCAGTAAGCCTTATAAGTTTTTAAGTGCGAAAAGTTTCAGGTGTTTGTATTCATCCCCCCCCCCCCTTCTACAAACACTTGTGCTTATATTGCACTAACAGATACTCTATCTCAATTTTTGCTTGAAAATAAATTTGTTAGAGGTATCATAGATAAAACCTCATTTTATAGAAAGCAAGGCTCTGACATTATATTGGTGCAAATATATCTAGATGATATTATATTTGGGTCTACAAATGAAAAACTTTGTGAAAAATTTTCAAAACTTATGCAGTCTAGATATGAAATGAGTATGATGGGAGAATTAAAATTTTTCTTAGGTTTGCAAATAAAACAATCAATTGATGGAATATTTATCAGTCAGTCCAAGTATATCAAAGACTTATTGAGAAAATATGATTTGGTTGATGTATCTGCAAAAACACCCATTCCTATTGCCACTAAGCTAGATAAAGTTTTAAAAGGAAAGAAAATTGATATTACTAGCTATAGAGGCATGATAGGCTCTCTTTTATATCTAACTGCAAGTAGACATGATATAATGTTTGCTACATGTTTATGTGCTAGATTTCAAGCTGACCCTAGAGAGTCACATTTGATTGCTGTAAAAAGAATATTCAGATATCTAAAGGGTACCCCAAACCTTGGTTTATGGTATCCCAAAGAATCTGATTTTAAACTAATTGGTTATTCAGATGCTGAATATGCAGGTTGCAAGCTTGATAGGAAAAGCACAAGTGGAAGCTGCCAACTTCTTGGAGGCAGACTTGTTTCTTGGTTTAGCAAGAAACAAAATTCAGTTTCTACTTCAACAACAGAAGTTGAATACATCACAGCTGGGAGTTGTTGTGCTCAAATCCTATGGATCAAGAATCAACTCCTAGACTATGGTATGTCATTATCCAAAATTCCTATCTATTGTGATAATACTAGTGCCATAGCAATAACAGAAAATCCAGTGCAACATTTAAGAACAAAACACATAGATATTAGATATCACTTCATAAGAGAACATGTAAGTGAATGTAATATCGAATTACACTAGGTAACAACTGATAAACAACTTGTAGACATATTCACAAAACCTTTAGATGAATCTACTTTTTCTAGATTAGTTTCTGAATTAGGAATGTTAAATTATGCCTCTAAAAATTGATTAAATTTTGAAAACAAGTTGTTTAGTTATGAGTATCTCGAAATTTTAATTTCTAGAATGTAGCTGTTTTTTTAATTAAACAGAATTTTAGAAGCTAGAATTTAATTTTTGGAATGTAGTTGTTATCAAATAACAAAATTTTTGAAGCTAATAATCATGAAACTTGATTGTTGGAAATATTTTGAAAGCTTAAGAGAAAGAGACTATATTAGTCCCTGATAGTGTTTTTAATTAGTCCCTGACTGAATTAAAACTTGAACTATCGGAGACTACCTTAGTCCCTGACTGAATTAAAAATTGAACTATCGGAGACTAACTAGTCCTCGACTGAATTAAAAATTTGAACTATCGGAGACTAACTAGTCCCCGATAGTTGTTTTTAATTAGTCCCCGACTGAATTAAAAATTTGAACTATCAGAGAGTAACTAGTCCCCGACAGTTGTTTTTAATTAGTCCCCGACTGAATTAAAAATTGAACTATCGAGACTACCTTAGTCCCCGACGTCGTTTTTGGTTAGTCTCTGACTCAATCAAAAATGAACTATCGGAGACTAATCGGGTTTAGTCTCTTATGAGTGAACTTATCAGAGATTAGGGCAATCTCCGATCGAAGGTAATCTGGTAGTTATCCTACCCACGATCAAAAACGGTTCACTATCTTTAGAATTGCAAACGTTTCTCATACTTTGCTAAAAGTAAAATCAAACACATCTGCAATCACAATTTCTCAAAGCTTTGAAATTATTTTCTCTCTGCAAATTCTCTATAATTTAACCCTTTTTCAAAGTTTCTTCAAAGTTCACAGATCTCTTCCAATGGCCACTAAAATAGTCTGTTTCCAGTTTGGAGATTTCAATTTCATAAAGACTAACCATGCAGGGGTGGCTAACAAGCATGAATTTGGAGCCCATTATCACCCCTTCGTGGATTTTCTTCAAAACTCCACACTAACCTACGCCACTTATGAAGCTCCCATCCAAGCCGCTGTAGTCATCACGGCTATGTGGACCACTGCAACAATCCATGATGAGAATACTGACTCTCATGTGGTAAGTTTCAGGTATGATAACACTGTTTATAATATCTACCATACCGTTGTTAATAATGCTTTACACTTACCTGTGTATGAAAACTTTGACTCCCCTGCCTCTGATGAAGAACTTCTTTCAATGTTTTAAAACTTACATTATTCTGTTGAAATTAGTTCTGTTGGGTTTATAACAAGACCCCATCTAAGGCAAGAGTGGTCACTGTTCTTTGATATAATCACTAAAGCTTTTACGTCTAAATGCAGTGGCTATGATGCTATCACTGTACTCACACAACAAATTGCTTTCAGTGTGTTGTATGATAGACATCTAAACATTGGGCTTTTAATTCTGCAAAATCTTTTGGTAAAACTAAAATCCAGTACTAAAAATAAAATTTATTATGCTAGGTTTTTGACGATGATTGCTTATTATCTAATACCTAACCTTAATATTACTGGATTGCAAGTTGTACCAACTGTTTTGCAGAGTAAAAGAATTTTTACTAATGTGAATCATAAATCTGCAAAGGTAAAGGTTCCCTTATTTTTCCCTCCTGTCATGAGATCTATTCTCATTGTTAGGCTTCCAAATCTTTATTCTTTGCAATTCTTTGAGGATATTGAGAGCCACAACACCATTAATCCTCCAAACACTTCACAACAACAATCCATAGCCCCTTCCACAGTTTCCCAAAAGACTGTGGTTGTAAAAACGAAGACAGGCAAGAAGCTCCCAATAAAAAGAAAAATAATTGAGGGAGTAAGTGAGGATGAGGGAGAACAAGAAGCTGAAGTACCACTTCAGAGAAAGAAGAGATTAATAACCCTTAGCCAAAAGCAATCCATTGCTTCCCAACAAGCAATGGAGGTTATAAGGAGAAACAGTGAACTGTCACCATCCTCCCAAAAGGATGTTGACATTGAAGAAAGTTCTCAACCAGGAACACACTGTACAGAGTCTGCACAACCTCTTGTTCACCAACAAGAGGAAACCCAAAGAGAGAAAATACATGAAAAGAGTGACACAAGGAGTGCACACATAGAGTCATCAATTGATGTTCCTCAATTTTCAATGTCTGAGGAACAACTAACACTCCACACTGTACATTCTTCTCCTTCTTCTCCCACACTTGATTCTTTTGATATTTCTGATATAAATCTTCTTGTTTTTTCCCAAGAGGAGCCAATACTCGAGACAAGCTCTCACACACATTCCATGGATAGCTCCCTAGCCCAAGATACACAAAGGGAACCCCCTATCCATGCAGTCACAAGTGTTGGGTTTCGTAGGATCAAACGCAGCTGAAAAATACGATTTAAAA
>CM025781.1:22078704-22095120 GCA_014636745.2 Centella asiatica
AAAACATATCATAAATATAGTGTCACAATCATTACATAATTGGCCACTAGGGCATACACTCTAACAACAAGTACTTCTCAAACCCCATTTCTGTAGGACAAAGTGCACCTGTCCATATGAGTGAGGATGTGAGAATAAATAGTGAGAGTCAGGCTCTTGACTTGGAAAAAGGAGAGGATATACACATACAAGAGGGTTAAGTTTTAAAAAGCTTGGAAAAAGGAGAGCAAGAGAAACTGGGTGCCCAACCCTAGGCAAAATGAGAGGGAGTGAGCAAGGATGATATCCTTGAACAAAATAAACGAGAGAAATTTTCAGCAGGTGCATTTTTACAACCTGTTGAAACCAACTCACAACAAGCTCAAGTTTATTCTGCTCCCTCCACAAATATCCAAACAGAAGAAACTAGGAACAGCTTAGGCACAGGGGATGCAGCCTTAAATATTATTTCTGAGATGTCCAACGCTGATTTTGAAATGTTATATGGTCTACAACAAAGACAAGACCACATTTTTGCATTGGAGACATGGCTTGTAGATGAACCTGTGCACGAAGAAGCTCTAGAGATCAATGTTGATGAATGGTTGGATGCCACCTATTCCAACACACTAGAGGAAGCAGCCGCCCATTTAAGGCAGGATTATGTGACCAACATAGGGTCAACTGCCCCTGCACCATCAGTTAAAGATATTCTAGAAGAAGTAACCAAGATGGATAAGAAACATACAAAGTTTCACCACTTTTTGGTTACTGGGATCAATGGTGCAGTGAAGAAAATAGAGGAAAGGATGGAGTTGGAGACAAACAAAATCAGAAGGTGCTATGAAGGACATCTGCCAAGGAGGACTATTTCTGCCATTGATACACTTATTAAAGAGAAGTCCAAGACTGACAATAGACTTCAAGCCCTAGAAGCAAATATCCAACTCCTGATCCAAAAACAAGACAAAATGGAGCAACTATTGCTGCAGGCATTTCCAAATTTGGCCACCTCCTCTCACCCTAAAGATACTGATGTCAAAAAGGGGGAGAGTGGTCCATCCAAACCTGTACATACACACAAGTCTGGTCTTGTCCTTGATGCTGAATTACAAGCAATGATGGACAAGATCCTAAAGAAACATTCTGATCTTGCCGCAGCAACAACAACAACACAACTTCCAACAACAGCAACAACAACAACTTCTCCTTCTTCCTCTGCACAAGCCCCTACAATCAAAGACAAAGGCAAGGGGGTTATGGTTGAAGATTCAAAGAAGAAAACCACTACTCAACCAGGACAGCCCAAGCTACTATTGGATGCCATGAAGACAACTCACTTTTCCACTCCAGTTGAACTGATAGTGGATGGGAAAGTGGAGTTGGTATATCCTCAAGAACAGAAACTGATGCTCTACTAGCTTAGAAACTTCAAGAGGAGGAGGATATGGTAGCAACTAGGGAGGAGGAGGAGACAAAGAAGAAGAAAATCTTTACAAGGAGATCAAGTGCACAGAAAGCAGCCATAACCAAGAAGAAAAATAAAGAGATGGAAGAGGCAGAGAAAAAGTCAAGAAGGAAACCTTTGGTCCAGGAATCTGCAAAGAAACCTGTGATCAAGGCAATTATTAAGAAGCCTACCTCACGAGATCTTCCAAGGTCAACTGAGACTGCTTTGGTGGCTATGAGTGGACCAACAAAGCCACAAATAGTGTCATCAAAGAAGTCTTACAAGGTTGAAATTGCTAGTACAGAAGAAATCATCAAAGCCCTGAAGAAAACTACAAAGAAGATTGATCTAATAAAGGGTAAAAATAACAAAGATTTTCTCCATGTCTTTTTGATTGTGATTGTTAGTATTTGTAATCAGTTGTGAAATCAATATAACAATTGTTTATAAATTGATTCGTGTTCTTGTTCTTTATTTCTTCAAGTTATAATTAATTTCTTGAAGAACAAGTAATCGAAAAGAGTTCAAAGAACTTGTATTCAACCCTCCTTTCTACAAGTTCTCGGCTATCTCACTAGGAAAACACTTTTTGTGGGGAGACTTTCAAGTACAGTTTCGAGGGAGGCGGGCGTGTACCCAACCTAATTAGTATTCAGACTATAATAATTCTAATGAACAGTCACTCAGTTTTGACAGTTATACGATTCTAGAAGATGATCCAGAATTAGGTCAATCATGTGTCATTAAGTATTCTCTCAAGTTCATCAAAAATATGTAAAATTTTTAGTTGTGGATGACTTGAAGTGGTGTAAGAAATATAAGTAGTAAGTGTTCTGCATCAGTGGTGTAAGAAATATAAGTATTATCCACTGATGAGTTGAAAGCTGTTATAGGTGTTTCAGCTTCAAGAATTGGCTTCTTTGATGATTGAACTATCAGAGAATCTGAAACCAATGGAATTATTAGATTTCCATTACTTTTGTAGAAATATCAAGGAAATAAGAAGAAAGAATAAGAGTATATAATTGATTGTTGAATGATTCTCTTGAATAGAGAAAAGAAAAGCATCAATTTTTGACTCTTATGTGTACGCTCAGTGACAAGTTGATCATTGATCAAGTTATGCTTCTTTTTCTTCTTTTGAAAAGTATTTATAGATGTGCTCTTATTAGACTCAAATACCTGTGTCTTGGAGGTGGACTTCTTCTTTGTATTTATTACAACTCCTTCTTTGAGAGTTTGCAACTAGAGATGTGGTTTTTCCTTTTAGACTCAATATCCTTTAGAGAAGATACTAAGCAGTCTTCAAGGGTTCTCACTGTTCCTTATTTCTTCCTTGTAAGTTCCAATAAATGCTTACCCTCCCCCTTAGCTATTGCTGGTTATGGTTGTTTTCTTTTTACAACATTTATCTTTTGAGAGATGGAAGAGGTGGCCTTTGTTATAGATTACATTCAGAGGGTTTTGCTACTTGGGCAGAAGAAGTTGGACCATTACTAACATCCTTCATTGTAGCAGAAGTAGAAGAAACAAAGAATAAAGTAGTAGAGAGTTTAGAAAATACCTGAAATTAACTATTACAATATCCTCAATTAGATGATGAACAATAAACATAAGGAATGCTGAATAGTATATTAGTTCCTTTACTTTATAATCAGGGGGTAATTATCCACTACAGTTAAACTGTCGGAGGATAATTAGCCACTGCTGCATTATCGTCAGTTGATAATTATCCTTTGATAAGAACAATTATTGACTAATGTTTCTCTATACAATTATCTATTGATCAATTAATTTGTCAAAAGATAACTCTTATTGCTTTAGTTACTCATCAGTCGATAATTATCCTCTGAGGAGTATAATTATCTGTTGATGCTTCTTTTGTTCATCAGTAGATAATTATGATTCGACGAGTAAATTATCCACTAATGCTTCATTTGTTCATCAGTTGATAATTATCCTTCGAGGAATAAATTATCCACTGATGTAACATTTGTTCCTTAGTCAATAATTATCCTTCGAGGAGTAAAGTATCGACTGATACAACATTTGTTCATCAGTCAATAATTATCCTTTGAGGAGTAAAATTATCTTCTGATGCAACAACAGACTAAAATTATCTATTGATTAGTATACTATCAGCGGATAATGATATCTGCTACATTTTATCAGACTTTCACAAAATGTTCAAGGTTTTATTCACCATAGTTGAGCATACCTAACTCACTTACCAACTTGTTGAAGGTGGCTTCATCCAATGGTTTAGTGAATATATTTGCAAGTTGCTTCTGATTCTAGGTTGCAGTGCTTGTTTTAATACCTTCAGTTTAGTGCTCCCAGCTGCTTCTTTTCTGAAAAATAATTTCAGCTTCTTCTGAAACTCCCCTTAAATCAATGGCTTCTGTGTTTTCTGCATTTTTCAACATCCACTGATGGAGGTTTCTTGAGTTTCAACTTCATCTTTTTGATGAGTCTTTGTGTTAGAGCATCCTTTGTGTTAGCATCCTCTGACTCATCAGCTTTATCTTGTGTTAGTAGGGACTTATATCAGTCATGCATCTTGAACATCGACTGTCCAAGAACTAGATTTGTTCCTTCATGCCCTGTACACACTAACAACTAATTCGATTTTGGTATCCAAACCTATTTGTAGTAGGATCTATCTTAGTTGTAGTCAGATTTTTCAGTCTTTACCACCCACTTCATAGAGGAAATTAATTTCTTCTAAGTCTTGGGTGCTTCAGTAGCATAAAATTGGTCATCGGAGTGACCCACCATTGGAATTCTACATGTAAGTGAATTGTCATAAGATATTCTCATAGTGACAATGATGTAATGGTCCTTAGACCTGAAGTCGTTACATTTCTACACGAGGATTGATATAGTTTGAGATCACCAAAAGTCATCGTTAACCGGATGGACCATAAAGGTGATTCTTGGCTATAGTATGAGTCGTGTGAGGAATATGAATGATCTAAATAGGATTTTCCCCCTCCTATGCATATTAGGAGTGATATCCTTGGGCCTTTTAATTGAGTAGAACTATGAGATGCATGACCATACTCAAATAGTGATTTGTCTCTTATAGTTTAGTCATCGACCAATAAAACTAAGATTAAATTATGAAGAGGATGACACACTTCATGCCTTGAGTTTAAATTGAATATTAAGGGCAAAAGGAATTATATTACATTGAAACATTGGTTACAAGAAAAGGTTATGTTGAATCACCAACATTATTATTACTTGGGTAACAGTGATGTAATACTAGATGCCGCTCACTGTTTATAATTTTATAATATGATTATAAAATATTTGCCAACATAATAATAACCTATAGAGTCACACACTACGAGCGTAATTAAATGGAGAATTAATTCGGATATTTGATTTTAAATAAATGAATATGATTGGCTTATTTAAAATTGTAGTTGAGAATTAATACAAGTAATTGACTTAGTCAAGTGTAACAGTAGCTGCAAAGTATTAAATGTTAATAGATGCTGCAGATATCAACTTGTAAGAGGTGGTTAGCCACATCTATCCATGTTCATTGTATCGTGCCACCTCTGTCTAGGTTCATTGTATCTAAATATATATATATATATATATATATATATATATATATGATATATATGAAGATCTATTGGTTGAAAAGGGTGGTGGAAGAGGAGGTTAACCATCTCTGTCTAGGTTCATTGAATCTAAATATATCATATATATATATATGATGATCTATTGGTTCAAATGAGTGGTGGAAGAGGAGTTTAGTTGGCTATGAATACTCCTCTTCCTCTTATCTCGTTCATGATATATGTTAGACATATACGTAGATAGAGATCATACTAGATATATACAACCTTCAGTTCTTTATTATGCTTTGTATAAGAAAGAGTAGGAAAGAAAGAAATAGAACAAATAGAGAGAGTGAGATAAAGTTGTTCTTTGATTTTTTTTTTTTTTTGGCTAGTACCACATATGGGAAGTGTTTTGAATTATAACATTTCATGATAATGTATAATTCTTAGAATTTTTAGAATTTAAAATTGTACTAGAACCTGTAGTAATGTACCATCCGAGATTACCATTAGAGATTGTAGGTGATCATCAGAGACTACAGGGAATGTATTGGAAGAGTTCAACAAAGTTGAAGTTTATCAAGCCTAATGGAGACTAGGATATAGTCTGTCGAATACTAGTATTTAGCCTATTAGAGACTAAGAATTTAGCCTATCAAAGACTAAAAATTAGCCTACCAAAGACTAAGCACTAGCCTATCGAAGACAAAGGATTGCACTATAGGAGACTATTGTTGAAGCTATCAGAGACTAAGGCAACGAATCTCTATTGCTTTGAAGGGTACACAAAGCTCATCAAGGAATAAGCCATTAGGGAATAAATATCCATTGATGAATAAAGTCATCAGGGGATAAATATCCAATGATGAATAAAGTCATATCAGGAGATATATATCTCCTGATGAACAAAGTCACATGAAAGGATAAATGGCTTGACACTACACACCTCTACGAAAGTTCTACGATGAAAGAGAAGCCGACCTAAGATCCATAACACGTTACAATTAGGATTTACAAAGTTGGGAAGCTGATCTATTAAAGCAAAGTGATTAAGTAACAATGATGCGACTTAACAGAGTTGTTAGGTGAAAAAGTTGTTACAACTACTGATAAAGTGAAGCTATTATAATTAAACAAAGTAGTTGTTCAAAAATAGTACAGGTCAGAGACAAGAAGCTGTATATAAAATATTCAAAGTACACAACACAATAATAGATTACAGAAGAGTTTACAAAAAATAGAGAGAGAGAGAGAATTCATATACTCTGTAATCTTATGCAGCAAATTCATAAAATTTTAGAAGCAAATTTTTCATAGCTTGAGAAGCTAGAAATCATTTTTTAGGTTACAACTGTTCACACTTGAACATATTTTAGTAGCTAGTATCAATTTTTTATAACCAGATTGTTAGATTAAATATCAATAAAATACATTTTTTATTGATTGAAACAATCTGTTGTATTTTTATTTCTGTAATATATTTTCAGATTGTATTCTAATCTTTACATTGGGAGAAAAATCTTAAAATTGTATTTAACCCCCTTCTACAATTACTAATCCGAGAATAACAATTGGTATTAGAGCCCTCAAGTTGACATACCTACTAGAAAATCAAGATAAGTAATAAAAGTGGAAATGTGAAGATCCCATTATTGGTGAGGGATGAGTATTTCTTGTGGAAGAGAAGGATGTATGTGCATCTGAAATCTATAGAACCATCCTTCATAAAAAACTTGGAAGAAGGATATCCTAAACCAATGAAGCTTGTTCCCTTGGCAACAATAGATGGCCAAGTACTCCCTGAGTATTCAATCCCCAAACTCCCAAAAGACATGACAGTTGAAGAAAAAGAAAACTACATAAAGGATGCTAAAGTCATGACCATTCTCTATAACGGTTTAGACAATGACATGTGTAACAATGTAATTAATTGTGAGTTTGCCAAGGAAGTTTGAGAAACAATACAAGTGTTATGTGATGGGACTAAGGAAGTGAGGAGAACAAGTAGTCCTTGTTGATTCAATAGTATGAGCTATTCACAAGCAAACATGATGAGTCTCTAACAAAATTATTTGATAGATTCAACAGGTTGATCAAAGATTTGAGGATCTTTGGCAAAACTTATACCATCAAGGATGTGATATGAAATTCATAAGGGCATTGCCAAAGAGCTGGGATGTCAAGACCATAGCCATAAGGGAAACCAAGGATATGAGCTCAATATCGTTGGAGAAGCTCTACGGGAATATCAAAACTTATGAGTTAGAGGTTCAACAGAGAAAAAGACTAAGTCAAGACCACAAAAATGAAAAATCAGTGACACTTGTGGCTGGAAGTTTGACCAAGAAGCTTTATGGGAAGGCAGTTCTCATTGAAGAAGAAAATGAAGTTGAGGCAAGTGGAGCTAAGAGTATAGATAATGAACATGAAGATATCTATATTCTAGAGGAACATGAGGCTGTTGATGAAGCCATGGTCTTCTTGGCAAGAAAGTTCAAGAAGATGAGATTCAAGAAGGGTAAGGACTTCAGAAAGAAAGCACCAACAAGGATGCCTATCCACTCCGGTGCTATTGATAGATCAAAGATCAAATGCTACAACTGTTAAGAGCCTGGACACTTTGCAAATGAATGCAACAAGCAAAAGTTTGGACCCTCTAACATGTCTATTTCAGATAGTAAAGCAAAAATAAAAGAAATGTCAACTAAAATTTACAATTTGTATACTACATTAAGTTGTTCAATAAAACTGAATGAAAGAATTCAAAAGGCTAATGATCTATTAGTCACTAGAAATTCCTTATTGGAGACTGAGTTGATTAAACTAGAAGAGGTTAGAGAGTAGTGCAGGAAAACCAAGGAGAGACTTGCTTGTGCTCTAGTAATAGAAGAATGGCTTAGAGCTAAACTTAAAGAAGAGAAAGATTTCATAAAAGAATGGACCAATTCCTCCAAGATATTGAAGGAAACCATAGAGAAATATAGTACTAGTCAGACTGAAGGACTAGGCTATAACAAGGTCTAGCAAAAGTAGTTAGTGATTAAGAAATTTCCAATCACTAGAACTTTAGAAGCTAGCACTAGTAAGACTACTTCGGTAGCTACTGCCCCTTCTTTTAAGAAAGTAAAATTTGTTAAGACAGGGGCTACTGAGGAAAAGACTAAGCAGTCTATGCTAGAACAAAGAGTGATTTAGTTAGAAAAGAAGTTAAATGAGTGTAAAGCCACAAGTTTCAATTAGAAGAAAGTTGACTCATCAGGGAATAGAGAGCTGATACACTCATCAAGGGATAATAAACTGAAGAAGAACATAAATGGTAAGGAGGGAATTAACAAATATACTAATTATTCTCCTATCATTAATACTCCTAGGAAAGAATATTGGAAGTGTGGGAATCCTAACCACCTTATGTTAGAACTAAATAAGCTCAATTGTTTGTGGGGGGGGGGGGGGGGGGGGGCTTTAATACAAACACTCGAAACTTTTCACTCTTTAAAAAATGTGAAGCACTGTCAGAAATAGCTACAACATCAAAAAAACTATATTGAATATTAAGATGAACACAAAAGTATTGAAGTTAAAATTCTAGTATTAAAACTTGATGTTTTTCTAGAAATCTGTTTAATCACAAATGTGATTAATCAGCTACAATCTGTAATAAATTACAGCTTCAAATTCACACTCACTAGCTTCTCACTTTCTTTGAATATTTCTCTAAAGATATATTACAAAGCTTTTCTCTAGTGCTTGTGTACTTCTATCTATTGGATGATCCGTTGGATATCCACACTTTTTGTGTAATAAGAACTCTTTTGCATATATAGAAGACCAGTTGTTGAACCCACATGCTTAGACGTGTTGCTTTTTTAACTTGGCCGCATATATGTCACATCATTGTCCTTTTAGGAATGATGTGTCAGACTGCTGATGACCTTTGTTACTTCTTTTTCATCCCCTGATCTTCGAGCATTTAATGATCGAGAGTTGTCATTCGATCACCAAACTTCAAGAAATATCTTTCCAGTTATATCTCTTGCTTCTGTAACAAGCTTCATTGATTTGCATGTAAGACCTAATGACTAGTGTATGCAGTCATAACTATCCACTGATAGCAAGCCTTGATGTGGACTTGATCGGTGCTTCTGGATCCCCTGATGACAAGTCCTGTTTAAGACTTGATGAGTGCTTCATGCTTCACTTAAGTTAATCTATTGTTGTAGAGTTACCCAAATGCTTCTTGATCCCCTGACGTTAAGACTCAAAGCATCCACTGATGGTTTCCACCGAATGCAGTGCTGAGCATTCCCCCTGACGGGTTAGCTTGCCACTGTTATGCCTTGATGAGTTCCCCTGATGGGTTGACATATCACTGTTATGCCCTGACGCGTTCCCCCTAATGAGTTTGTCTTGCCACTACCATACCTTGATGCATTCCCCTGGCGAGTTTGGCTTGCCACTGCCATACCCTAATGAGTTCCCCTGATGGGTTGGACTGCCTTTGTCATCCCCTGATGGGTTTTAATCACTGGAGCTTTGTTGATTTTGTTTGGGATGTCTGATGTGCGGAATACTTAAGTGTTTTTGAGTAACAACACACATCCCTCTTCACTATCAAGTCCTTTAGAAGTTTCAACTGATGACTTGCCTAGTGTGTAATACTTCATCCCTTGATGACTAAGTTGATCATCGGTGAATGTAAAACGTGCGCAAATACTTAGGTGTGTAGAACACCCTGAGTATTTACAGATGCACAAACAAACTCTAAGCAACATCATCATCATTTATCCCTAACACTTTACTTTTAAATGTCAAAATGCTTCTAGGAACATGCATGCTAGACAACCATCCCCTGATAAGAAGACATTAACTATTAAGAACTAATTACATGCTAAAAGGGTTAAAAACAGTAATGTGAAACCTCCTAAGAGGTCAAAAATAAAAAACTGAAGCACCCAAGACTAAGAAGAAAGTCATTTCCTCTATGAAGTGGGTGGTAAAAACTAATAAATCTAAAAAATCTTTGACTACAAATAAGATAAATGCCACTAATGCTAATGGACCCAAATAGGTTTGGGTACCAAAATCGAATTAATTATTTGTGTATGTAGGGCATGAAGGAACAAATCTAGTTCTTTGACAATGGATGTTGGTAGAAATGAATAAGCTAAAGTGTTTGTAGGGGGGGGGGGGGGGGGGGGAAAAAAAAAAAAAATTTTTGGTTTTTGGGGGGGGGGGGGGGGGTTGAATATAAACACCACAACTTTTTTGGTTTATTAAACCTTAATAAACACAAACTAGAATTGATGGGGTTTTATGCACATAAACGCAGTGAAAATAATAAATTAAAACAATTTATTGAAACCCCAACCAGGATCCATGCAAAATAGGAAATATAGATTTGATAGAAGAGTACCTATTCAAGCTGCAGATTCTAAACTTTGGTGGAGATAGTGATGAACCACAAGCTCAATCCAACTGAACCAAGGCTTGACACGTATCCAGACCAGCGTATAATTCAACTAAGGAGATGAATGACTTCCCTTAGATGGTACTAGCCAAAAGGAAATCAAAGAACAACTTTTATCTCACTCTCAATGTTTAGTCTATTTATTTCTTCTCTACTCTTTGCTATATAGAGTATAAGAAAGAATTGAAAGTTGTGTATATCTAGTATATATCTCTATCTACGTATATGTCTAACATATATCATAAAGGAGATAAGAGGAAGATGAGTATTTATAGGCAACTAACCTCCTCTGATGACAAGTAGACTAGGTTTTAACTATCCCCTGATGAAAAGCACTGATGTTGACTTGATCAGTGCTTCTGGATCCCCTAATGACAAGCCCTGATGTAGACCTGATTAGTGTTTCATTATCCACTGATGCTAATCCCTGATGTAGAATTTCATCAGTACTTCTTGATCCCCTAACGTTAAGACCTAATGTTATCCACTGATGACAGCCCCTGATGTAGTAGTCAGGCTATCCCCTAATGGTATCGTCTAACGGCTTTATCCACTGATGTCATCCCTTAATGTAGTATTCAGTCCATCCCTTGACAGGTTTATCCACTGATGCCTTTTTGAATACTAACATCTTTAACTGCTAATACTTTTGTTGGTCTTTTCTTAAATGTCTGATGTACGGAATACTTGAACATTAAGTAAAATCAGATAGTCCCTGACACTACCAAGTCCTTGAGATATCCACTGATGACTTTCTTACTGCAGTATTCGCTATTCCTTGATAGACTAAGTTGTCTATTAGTGAATGCTTATTTGTGCAAATATACTAAGATTTATAAAACACCTTGAGTATTTACAAGTGCACAATTATTAAAATGAATAAAAGAATAATTACATCATCATCAACATTGTACCTAAAAGATGTTTAAGACACATGTTTGATGAGAAGTCGTTGCTAACACAAGGTGTAGTTGATGACTCAGAGGATGCTAAAATTGACTCATTAGAGAAGATGAAATTGAGGCTCAAGAAACCTCCATCAGTGGATGCTAAAAATGCAAAAAATAAAGAAGTCGCTGATTTAGGGGGAGTTTTAAAAGTAGCTAAAATTATTTTTTAAAGAAGAAACAACTGGGAGCATTAACCCCAGAATCAGAAGCAGCTTGCAGACATATTCACCAAACCACTGGATGAAGCCACCTTCAACAGGTTGGTAAGTGAGTTAGGTATGCTCAACTTTGGGGAATAAAACCTTATGCAAGTATGATAAAATGAAGTAGTAGATAATTTTTTTTTAAATTTTTAGCTGATGAAACGCAACAGTGGTTAATTTATCCCCTAACGAATTACTAATCATTGGATAATTACCTACTGGTAGCAGAAATTAAACTTTTAATTTCTGAGTTATCTTTTTTATTTCTTCTCATTCTGCTACAATGAAAGATGTTAGCAATGGTCCAACTTCTTCTGCCCATGTAGCAAAACCCTCTAAATACAAGTTTATAACAAAAGTCACCTCCTTTATCCCTCAAAAGATAATGGTTGTAAAAAGAAAACAACCATAACTAATAATAGCTAAAGGGGAAGGTGAACATTTTAGAGGAATAAATAAGGAATAATGAAAACCCTTAGAGACTGCTTAATATTCTCTCAAAAGGTTATTAGGACTAAAAGGAAAAAGCACATCTTTAGATGGAACCTATCAAAAGGTTGTATCTATTGAAAATAGTCCACCTCCAAAGACAGGTATTTGAGTCTACCATGATCACATCTATAAATACCTTTTAGAGGAAGAAGAAACATGTTCTGATTAGTGATCAACATGTCACTAAATGCATACATGTGGTCTCACATTGATACTTCTCTTTTATCTATTCAAGAGGAGCAACAAATATTCAAATTCTACCCTTATTCTTTCTTCTTCTCTTCTTGATATTTCTTTAGAAGCAATGGAAATCTCATAATTCCATTGGTTTCAGATTCTCTGATAGTTTAACCATCAGAGAAGCCAACTCTTGAAGATGAAACACAACTGTTCTTAATCAAACATCCACTGATGCAGAACACTTCTTATATTTTCAACACCACTCCAAGTCATCCAAAACTAAAAGTTTAAATATTTCTAGTGAGCCTGAGAGAATAAAAAATGAGAGTCAGACCTTGTGTTTGGAAAAAGGTATGAAAAAAGAGATTAAAATAGAAATATACAGAAAGTGAGTGTGAGAGGCTGACTTGTAAAAGTCAGGCAAAAGGAAAAGGTGCGAGCAAGGATGAGATCCTTGAAGAAAAGAATAGAGAGAAATTGTTCACACAGTACTACCTTTACAGCTCATGTATTCTCTGTTCACCATTCCAATCAGACATCATGGGTTACTGAGAAAAGAATTAGTTCAGGAGATGCACAACAACAATTGCTCACTGACATGTCTAATCAGGACATTATCAAGACAACTGTCAATTCTCACTAACTGCAAATGAATGTAAACAAGAAATTGTGAATGCTTGGTTGGATGCAAGCAACACAAGAAGTATTGGATGATGCAACAACTCACCTCATACTAGAATATTTGATCACACAAGGATCAAGTGCATCTATACTCACAGGATGGTTATGAAGCATTGATCAACACATAAAACATAAACATGAGGCTCCAACACTTCATGTCCAATGGTCTTTAAACTGAGCTTAGACATTTCTTCCTACTAAGTCAACCTAATCTATCCATTTCTACCATTCAATATTAAATGATGATGTCAAAAAGGGGGAGTATGATAAGGTTAAGGGACGTAAAGAGTAATTGTGTTGAAGACATGATGAGGATTGTTAAAGATGTTAACAGATTGATGGTTGAGCTTGAAAAACCGTAGAAAGCCAACAAATCTATTAATGCAGTCATCACTGTTAGCAAAACTGGTACAATGGGGTTTACACATCTTCTATTTCAATTCTAAGCAAGTGGTGTTATAAGGTTGTGTTTTGACATAATCATCAAACCTTGATTTATTCTTATCATTTGATAATCATACATAGGGGGAGATTGTTAGGAATTATAACATTTGATGATGATGTATAACACTTAGAATTGTTGGAATTGTACTAGAACCTGCAGTATTGTACCATCCGAGACAACCATGAAAGATTGCATGTGATCAACAGAGACTACCAAGAACACATTGGGAGAGTTCAACAAAGTTGAAGTTATTCAAGCTTATCGGAGACTAGGAATTAGTCTATTAGAGACTAAGAATTTAGCCTATCGAAGACTAAGAATTAGCCTATCGTAGACTAAGCACTAGCCTATCAGAGACTAAGGATTGCACTATCGGAGACTATTATTGAAGCTTTCAGAGACTAAGTATGACAGCCCCAAAATCCCACACGGGACTCAGGCACCATCAGTAAAAGGAGAATAAACAATAATACATCCATACAATATTAATATACTAAGTATTATTAGTACACCTTACAAAAATTCAGAGTACAAATCTTGCAGTGGAAACTTTTCTATTACAATAGTTATAACTATCCTCCTTGGGTGGTCTTTTTAGGCTACTCCATTTATTCCCTTCTTTTGCCATCCTGGTACAGTGCCTCATTCAAGCCTGAAATTATGAACTAAACAAGGTTGAGCGATTTACGCTTAGCAAGTATATAAACATAGAGGAAAAGGAAATAAAATCTCTGACATGCTTAATAATAGTATAATTCTATTTGTGAGGTTTGGGTGAAGCGATACCACTACCTCGGAGTTCTTATAAACTTTCTAAGGATCTCATATGATAACACAATCATATGATCCTTTTTGAATAAATTGACCTCTTATCCATCGGGGGCTAAACCCGTTGGATTTGTTAACCATACCCGTAACCAGTGGGCCAGACTATACAACATGGTTCTTTGGTGAACTACGTAGTCCCAATAAATCATCTAGGTCAGGTGACAGAACACATTAGCACCTTCCTTTTTCTCTTGCCAACTTCGTGGCATGTTCCTTTTAAGGAACATAAAAGTCTTATAGTCTCATGAACCATTTAAGGGACATAATATTCTCACTTATTTGCACAAATATAATATTGAAAAATAACTGATAAATCAAAGCTCAGTTATATCCATGCACTTTCATTCATATCATGCTAGCAGAAATTAATGCATAACATTCTGATTCACAAGGAAATCTAAACATAAAGATCATAACCTTGTACGCATGTCGAATCAATTGATCATGCGCTTAATAGAAATAAGCATAAGAGTGAGAATATACTTGCCTTTGTCCTTAGATGGGCTAATTTGATTTACTTGTTAGGTGATATATCTCTGTAAAACATGTAACTTGACATAACATGAGAATCTATACTTTGAATATAAATGTGAGTATGTACATATGTGATGTCTATGATGTCCGTACATTTCCTATCTCTTGATGTTTTAATTTGATCATTTGGTGTGTTGGAAATTGAGACTTTTAATTCAAACAAGCCTGAGAGATTTTTCAGACTGTTAAATATCCATATTATTCATCAGGGGATACATTTTGGTCCATCAGGGGATAAATTTACTCATCAGGGGGATAATTCACCCCTCCTGGGTTAGCCATCAGGGGATGAAATTTACTCATAATGGGATAATTCACCCGTCAGGGGATGAAATTTTGTTCATCGCCAAACTTGTCAGTAATCCATTTGACTACCGCCAACTCTCTTGGCTGTCGCCAAACTCAATTGTCAAATTCACTTGGCTATTGTCAAACTCATCGATAATCCATTTGACTACCGCCAAACTCTCTTGGCTGTCGCCAAACTCATAAGCCATCGCCAAACTCACTTGGCTATCGCCAAACTCATTGGTGGATAAGTTGTTTAACGCCAAACTCATCAAGTCAACGCCAAACTCACTAAGTCAGCGCCAAACTCACTAAGTCAGCACCAAACTCATCATAAACTAGTATTTTTTTTTCTCTCAGAGACTAAGAGATTTTTTCCTATCGGAGACTAATAAATTTTGCTCATCGGAGACTAACAAATTTTGCTTAACGGAGACTAACTCTTATCATATCAGAGACTAATTCCACGTTGTCGGAGACTAACGTTTAACATATCAGAGATTAATTTCATGCCATCAGAGACTAAGTTAGAACTTGTCTCCGTTATAAAAGAGGACTTTTCATATTTTAATAGATGATGTTTATCAATGGATAAAACTAACTTAGGGCATTCCCTCATCATCTTTTCTACAATGTGTATCATTCCTTCTCACAATACACACACACACACACACACAATTGCAAATGAATACTACTGCAACCTATTGTAGCCTTTTTAGTTGTAGAGTCATGTAGCTCTTGAAGCCTTATTATATTTTTAGAAAGGTTGAGAGAGAAAATGTGAGTATTCCTTATTGTTTTCTTATTCTTATGGACATTGTTAAACTCCAAGAAATCTGTTTTCCTAAGACACAGACATGGTGTTTTACCTACTGATATAAGAACTGTTTGGAAGTTAATATAGTTTGTATAGTTGATATGTTTCAATATTTCCTTTATTCTTTTCTTTTAGCATGCAAAACTAATAACTCCTAATATTATGGGTATGTTTTTAAAATATGTGTTAGGAATTATAGAATTTGATGATGATGTATAACACTTAGAATTGTTAAAATTTTGTAAATGTACAAGTACCTGCAGTAATGCACTATGAGAATTTACTATCAAGAAACTGCATGAAAGCATCAAAGACTACAATGAATACACTTGGAGAGTTCAACAATTGTCAAGGTTGATCAAACAAAATTTGCCTATCGGAGACTAAGCTTTTATCTATCGGAGACTAAGAGCCTATCAGAGACTAAGTTTTTATCTATCGGAGACTAAGAGCCTATCAGAGACTAAGTTTTTGAATTGTCGGAGACTAGGTTTTTGAACTGTCGGAGACTAGGTTTTTGAACT
>CM025781.1:22095130-22113797 GCA_014636745.2 Centella asiatica
AGGTTTTTGAACTGTCGGAGACTAGGTTTTTGAACTGTCGGAGACTAAGTTTTTGAACTGTCGGAGACTAAGTTTTTGAACTGTCAGAGACTAAGTTTTTGAACTGTCGGAGACTAAGTTTTTTGAACTGTCAGAGACTAAGTTTTTGAATTATCGGAGACTAAGTTTTTGTCTGTTAGAGACTAAGTTTTTTTGTCTATCAGAGACTAAGTTTTTGTCTATCAGAGACTAAGTTTCTGTCTATCAGAGACTAAGTTTTGGTCTATCAGAGACTAAGTGTTTATTCATCAGAGACTAATGTTGAAGCAACTAGAGACTATCCATCAGAGAATAAATTTCCACTGACATAAGGGATGACATATGATTAAAGACGGTGGAAATAAAGATAAGGATGGTTGTCCAATAAGGAGAGATTGGCTACCAAGGAAGCTTCAAGGAAATAAGTTATACACACACACACATCAAGTTGCAAGTACTAAACCTACAAAGTCGTGAGCATGAAACCTGCAAAACAGCAAGTTGAAATACTGTAGAGACAACTTATAACAACTTGAAACAAGAAGTTCATTGAAGCTGGACTAATTATGTCTAGAGAAGCCCACAAAGATAAGATATATATTGCTGATATCTTAACTTAGGAACTCCAAGAAGAAAAATAGAAGCTGGTGTAGTGAATATACACCAGAAAAGTCACATAAACAAGCTGGCATCTAAGGGAGGCTGAATAATGAAGAAAGTTGTGTGACAGAGCTGCAAGTACCAATAAACTACAGAGATATATTTGGTAAACAACTCAAAATAGAAGCTTAGAGTATATGGAAGCTGTGTGTATAAATAGACATAGAGCAACTGAGGTAAGACATCTGAGAAATTTGAGAACTCTGAGTTTAACAACAAGAATACATCTTATCTCAGATCACATATCTCTCAGAACAACACTTTCATACATATTTAGAGAGTTAGCAGCTGTAACTAGGTTTACAGAAAGAGAAGCTAGAAATCATATTCTAGTAAGCAGTTGTTATTTTCAACAGAATTGTTAGAAGCTGGTCATTCAAACCAGTGAGCTTTTGTAATATTTCATTCTTTTATAAAAGTTTAGAAACACTTGTGATATATTATATTCTTTCATTTTCGCAACTTGTTATACAGTATATTCACTAAACTCACAAAATTCGAAAGAATTTTGTGGTTTGTATTCAACCCTCCCTTCTACAAACCATCTTGTGGGACAAACAATATGCTTTTTGAACAAGGTGTTTTACAATATAATATGAATGAATAAAGACAGAAATCAAAACGAAACAAAGCATACAATTGGTATAAAACTTTTACATCTGTAAGCTTTTTAAAGAAAGAGTTAGAATACTCACGGTGCTCTTGAATTGGACAACTGCTCTTGAAGAGGACAAGAATGAAATTTATGTGGGTGTCGGGTAGAGGGAATTTTTTTTTTTTTTTAGAAGTGAGACTAGGATCACACCTTAGGTAATGTATTTATAGTGCTTGTAAATCAACTAGAGCAGTTGAATCATTTTGATGAAAAATACCTCCTCTTGTTCACACTTGGTTAAAATAATCATTTAAAGATTGAGATTAATATATTCATTTTACCTTTGGTGGACTACTCCTACACCAACTTATAATAATCGATTATTTTGGACATCACATTGACATAAAACTCATGCATTAAATATTCATACATCATAGGAATAAATTATATTTACATTTTATTCCTATTTAAAATTCTAGGTCTTTACACTAAGGTAAAGACTCTTTATTTCATTGAAGGGTACCCGAAACTTATTAGAGAATAAGTCATTGGGGGGTAAATATCCACTGATGAATAAAGTCATCAGGGGATGAATGTCCACTAATAAATTAAGTGATATCAGGGAATATATATCCCCTGATGAACAAAGTCACATCAAAGGATAACTGGCTTGACACTACACACCTCTACCTGAGTTCTTCAACAAAAGAGAAGCCGACCGAAGATCTATAACAAGTTACAATTAGGATTTACAAGGTTGGCAAGCTGATATGTTAAAACAAAGTGATTAAGTAACAATGATGTGACTTAACAGAGTTGTTACAACTACTGATAAAGTGAAGCTGCTCTAATTAAGCATAGTAGTTGTTCAAAAGTAGTATAGATCAAAGACAAGAAGATGTTAATAAAATATACAAAGTACATAACACAATAACATGTTATAGAAGATCTTTACAAATATATATATATATATATAGAGAGAGAGAGAGAGAGAATTTATATACTCAGCAAATTCATAAAATTTGAGAATTAAGTTTTTCATAATTTGAGAAACTAGAAATTATTTTCTAGGTTGCAGCTATTCATACTTGAACAAATTTCAGTAAATGGTATCAATTTTTGATAACCAGATTGTAATTTTAGATTCAATATCAGTAAAATACATTCTTTATTGATTGATACAATCTGCTCTATTTTGATTTCTGCAATATATTTTCAGATTGTATTGTGTTCTTTACATTGGGGAACAAATTTGAAAATTGTATTCAATCCCCCCTTCTACAATTACTCATCCAGGAATAACAGGAAGTCATGCATCCCTTTATTGAGTTATATGCTCGTGTCGATAACTGTAGAGGCTTGGTTCAATTGGATTGAGCTTGTGATTCATCAAAATCTCTACTAAAGTTCAGAATAACATGTACTCTTCTATCAAATATGTATTTCCTATTTTGTTTGGTTCCTGGTTGGGTTTTTAATAAAGTGTTTAATTTATTACTTTCGCTGCATTTATGTACGTGAAACCCCAACAAGAATGTCCCTAGGAATATGCATGCTAGAGATTTATCCTCTGATAAAAAGAAGAAGATAACTGTTAAGAACCAATCAAATGTTAAAGAGGTTAAAAGTAGTTACGTGAAACCTCTTAAGAAGTTTAGGGCAAAATCTGAAGCACCCAAAGAAAAGAAGAAAGTAATTTCTTCTATGCAGTGAGTGGAAAAGAAAGCTAAAACTAAAACCCCTTTAAATGCTATTAAATTAAACTTTGTAAATATTAATGGACCCAAGTAGGTTTGGGTTCCAAAATTAACATATCTATTTACTGTGTGCAGGGCATGAACAAACAAGTATGGTTCTTAGATAGTGGTTGTTCAAGATACTTGACAGTAGATAAGACCCTGCTGACAAAGTATGAGGAGGAAGCTAGTCCAAGAGTTTCTTTTAGAGATGACAACAAAGGATATACCTTGGGATATGGCAAAGTCACAAATAAAAATATCATCTTGGAAAGTGTAGCACTAGTTGATGGTCTTAAGTACAACTTGCTTAGTATTAGCCAACTGTGTGACAGAAGTTACAATGTTACTTTCAAGGATGAACAATGCTTGATAAGTAATAGAAATGATGGCAAAATAGCTCTAACTGGAGTTAGAAAGGTAAACTCTACATAGTTGCCTTTGGTTCATCAAGTACAGATCAATTTACATGCTTTTATAGAAAAGCATCACTAGATGAAAGTTGGCTATGGTACAAGAAACTTTCTCACAAGAACTTCAAGACAATCATCACCTTGGCCAAGAAAGGATTAGTGATAAGACTTCCACAACTGGAATACACTCAAGATGGTTTATGTGGAGCCTACCAAAAAGGGAAACAAACGAACACTTTCTTCAAGAGCAAAAAGATGTCATCAATTATAAGTCCAATGAAATTACTTCATATGGATTTATTTGGACCTATAAACATTATGTCTATCTCAAAGAAGAGGTATGCTCTAGTAATAGTTGATGATTTCACCATACACATGGGTCAAATTCCAAAATGTTAAAGATGAAATAACCCAGTTAGTGATTGATCACATCAAGTGAGTAGAAACAGAATCTTGACTGACTGTTAGAGTTCTAAGAAGTGACAATGGAACATAATTTAAAAACTCCAAGGTTGAAAGTTTCTGTGTGAACAAAGGAATGTCTCACACATATACTGCTCCAAGAACCCCTCAACGGAATTGAGTAGTTGAGAGGAAAAACAGAACTCTAATTGAAGCTGCTAGAACAATGCTTGAAGAAGCCATGTTTCCTACCTAATTTTGGGCAGAAGCAATATTAAAAGCTTGTTTCACTTAAAATAAGACATTGATTAACAAAGTTCACAACAAAACTCTATATGAGTTGATAATAAGCAAGAAACCAATAGTCAAATTTTTTCATGTATTTGATGGCAAAGGCTTTGTGTTGAGGAATCAAAGTGATAATCTAGGAAAGTTTAAACCTAAAGCTAATGAAGCAATTTTCCTAGGAAATTCTTTAACAAGCAAAGCATAGAGAGTCTACAACCTTAGGCTACACATTGTAATGAAATTTATTTATGTTGCATTTGATGACCAGAAGATAACTGGGATGCAAGATGATGGAAATCATGAGACCTTAAGTCTTGAAAATGAAGATGAACTAGATCTTTTGGACATTTCAGAGGATGAAGCTAAACCACAAAGCTACTGTGCCAGTGGATAATTCAATATCTGTTGAGGAAGCCTTATTAGAGGATAATGTAATATCAGTGGATAATGTTTCACCAAAGGACACTGCATTAGCAAATAATCCACTTTCCATGGTTAATGAATCAGAGGATATCTTAAACTCCAATCCAGAAATATTCACTAATTCAGGGGGAGCTTCTCAAGAAGCTGAGAGCACTATACACCATGGAGGACAAGGAACAAACGAAGCTTCTTCTTCAAAAAAATTACCTCCATAGATAAAATGGACAAGAAACCATCTTATGGAGCAGATAATAGGAGATCTAACCAAAGGTGTTAAAACTAGATTTGCTACTCAGAATGAATGTCTATATCTCAACTTTCTATCACATCTGGGACTTAAGAAAGTTGAAAAGGATTGAAGGATGTTGATTGGGTTATTGTTGGGGTTTCATTCACATAAACATAGTGAAAGCGATAAATTAAAACAATTGATTGAAACCCCAACCAGGATCCATGCAAAACAAGAAATACAGATTTGATAGAAGAGTACCTGTTTAAGTTGTAGATGTTAAACTTTGGTAGAGATAGTGATGAACCACAAGCTCAATCCAACTAAACCAAGCCTCTATAGGTATCCACACGAGCGTATAACTCAACCAAGGAGATGAATGACTTCCCTTATATGGTACTAGCCAAAAGGAAATCAAAGAACAACTTTTATCTCACTCTCCGTGTTTGGTCTATTTCTTTCTTCTCTACTCTTTGCTATACAGAGCATAAGAAAGAACTGAAGATTGTGTATATCCAGTATATATCTCTATCTATGTATATGTCTAACATATCACATAAAGGAGATAAGAGGAAAAGGAGTATTTATAGGCAACTAACCTCCTCTTCCACCACCCTTTTAAACCAATAGATCTTCATATATATCATATATATTTTTAGATTCAATGAACCTGGATAAAGGTGGCTAGATACAATGAACCCAGACAAAGGTGTGTCTAGATACAATGAACCTGAAAAGAGGTGTGTCTAGATATAATGAACCTGGACAGAGGTGGCTAACCACATCTTGCAAGCAACTATTAACATTTAATACCCTGCAATGGTTGTTACACTTGACTAAGTCAATTACTAGTATTAATTCTCAACTACAATTTTAAATAAGCCAATCATATTCACTTATTTAAAATCTAATATCCAAATTAATTCTCCTTTTAATTACGCTCTTAGTGTGAGACCCTATAGGTTATTATTATGTTGGTAATAGCTTTATAATCATACTATAAAATTATAAACAGTGAGCGACATCTAGTAATACATCACTGTTACCCAAGTAATATTAATGTTGGTAATTCAACATAACCTTTTCTTGTGACCAATGTTTCAATGTAATATAACTCCTTTTGCCACTTGATATCCAAGATTAAACTCAAGACATGAAGTGTGTCATCCTCTTTATAATTTAATCTTTGTTTTCTTGATCGATGAGTAAACTATAAGAGACAAATCACTATTTGAGCATGGCCATGCATTTCATAGTTCTACTCAATCAAGAGGCCTATGGACATCACTCCTAATATACATAGGAGGGACAAATTCCATCTAGATCATTCACATTCCTCACACAACTCATATATAGCCAACATTAACCTTTATGGTCCATCCGGTTAAAGATGACTTTTAGTGACATCAAACCATATGAATCCTCATGTAGAAATGTAATGACTTTAGGTCGAAGGACCATTACACCACTGTCACTATGAGAATATCTTATGACTCTTCACTTATATGTAGAATTCTCATGGTGGGACAATCCAGTACACTGTTCTCCAACATGTACCTATGTATTGACTTGATATCTCATATATCAATGACTAATGAGATTTGGTCATCAGTCAAACGACATATTAGACTCAATGTATCATTATTGTCCCATTAACAATAATACTTGACTAGGGATGTTTAATAATATTGATACATTTTGCAACTATATGATCTAATGTTCCAAGTCACATACTTAAACCAATATAATTTGTATTCATTATTATAGGGACATGTATTATCTTAACAATTATATCACAAAGTAAATTGAAGCATAATAAACTAAACATTATTTATTAAATCAAAACATGAGTACAAGTGCGCCATGACAATTATCAAATAATTGGCTCCTAGGGCATACATTCCAACAATTATTGCTATGCAAGAGAAACTCAATGGGTCTTTAGAAACAAGCTATATGAAACTGTTTCAGTGACAAGGAATAATGCAAGATTGGTTGCAAAAGGTTATTCACAAGATGAAGGGATTGATTATGATGAAACCTTTGCACCAGAAGGACGTGAAAATGAAAGGATATTCGTTGTCTATGCTGCTCATGCAAATTTTTGTATACCAGATGAACGTGAAGAGTGCCTTTCTAAATGGGAAACTACAAGTAGAGGTGCATGTCCAGCAACCTCTTGACTTTGAAGATCAAAAATTTCTCAATCATGTTTACAAGTTAGAGAAAAAAAATTATGAAAATAAAAAAATAGGAAGATGATGAGTAAAAGATTTATTCATATGATGTAAGAATGATTAATTCATATTATGTATGAAGGAGAATTTTTATGTCCAAAATTTTAATGATGTCAATTCCTTTGTAAAACCATCAAAGGGATATGAATATGAGAATCTCAAATCTCATATGAGATTAAATTAATCAAGCATGTATGGAGATAAGTCAATGAAATGATTACATGAAAGGTTAATTACAGTAGATAAGATGATGAGGCACCCTAAGTTGGGTTTATCCATTGTTAGACATCATCCGCGATCATATGTACTAGGCCCCCACTTTAGTAAATATTGTTGTTATAGTAGCCATAAAAATATTTTGGCATAACTCCTACAGTTCTCTTCATGGCTCTATAACAAGATGTTCTCTTGTATAAACTTTATTGGATGTAACCTTTTGTTATTAAATATATTATGGAGACTTTATTTGGAAATTTTCCTTTTCTCATGTCATATATCATTCCCTGCTATAACACTGTCTTATCATATAATAGATTTTTAAAAAAAGCACTTTTAATGATTCCTTATTTCTTTCCAACTTATAACAAATGGCCCTAGTGGGAAAACCCTGACTCTGCCAAAATAGAAATGCTAACCGTAACACAAATGATTGAGGTGACCAAGAAAGTAATAACCCGAACGATAATCGAGGAAACAATAATAATAATGAGAATCAGGATAATCTTATTACCTTGTTAATGAACATGATTAGGGAAGCTGACCAACCAAATAATAACCCACCACCTCCACCACAAGTACAACCTAGGAGGGTGACATTTAAAGACTTCACAAATAGTTGCCCACCTACTTTCAGTGGTGATGGAGGTCCTATTGTAGCTCAAACTTGGATTAAGGAAGTAGAAAAAACTTTTCGTATCTAACAGATGACCTCAAAACAGAATATGCCACCTATCTACTCAAAGGAGAAACCAACTACTGGTGGGAAAATACTGAATGATTAGAAATAACTAAGAGGTTAATAGTCAGAGATGAGCAACCAACAACTAATATTGATCAAGTTTTCACATGACCCCAATTCAAGGAGTTTTTCAATAATCAATACTTTCCAATTAGTGTTGCTGATGAGCTAGAAAGACAATTCTTAGAACTAAGACAAGGAAATATGACGGGGGAAGAATATGAGAAGAAGTTTAATAAACTCCAAAGGTATGCCCCACATTTGGTGAATACTGAGAGGAAGAAGATAAGAAGGTTTGAGCATGGTTTGAATCTGTCGCTGCATGACAAAATTGCTATCTTATGCCTGGACACCTATGCTAAGGTTGTTCAGAGGACGAAAGTAGTTGAGAAAAACAGCAAAATACTTCGGGATTTTAATCGGGAAAACTGGAAGGAAGGAAAAAGGAGGCAAAACCACCCCAATAACAATAACTACAACAATAAAGGAAATGGAGGATATGTAAGACCACAAACCAGTTCAGTTGTGATAAAACAAGAGGAAAAAAATGCACCAAGTAACAAAGATAAAAGAAAAGGGGATTTCGTTGTCAATACAAGTGATAACAAAAGGAGGATCACTGTTTGTAACAAATGTGGGAGGAATCATGGGACTTCCCCATGTCTAAGAGGAACAAACATATGTTATAAATGCCATCAACCTGGGCAAATCTCACTTAACTGCCCAAATCAAGCACCAACCACTACCCAACCTTGGTATCGTACACAGCAGCAACAACATCAACCTTAAGGCACTAGTCGCACCTTGGCAACTGTGAAAACATGCTATACTTGCGGTGTAAAGGACCACGTCTCCAACACTTGCCCTCAGAAAAAGAGTCAAAACAAGTTGCCATTGACAAGAGCCAACACTGTACCAATCTATCCTCCAGCTAGGACCTATAATATGACTGTTCAAAATGCACTGACATCCGATGACGTAGTTATAGGTATGCTACGGGTCAACTCAGTTCAAGTATGTGCTTTATTTGATTCTAGCACGAACAGGTCCTTTATATTTGAGCGTCTCCTTAAAGATATGAACATTGCTCCTAAATGCTTAAAAGAACCTTTAGAAGTCATGGTAGCTAACCAAGAGATGTACATTGCCAATAGTATACTACCTAATTATAGTATAAGAATAGGAAAATATGACTTCCCTGCAAATTTAATACCTTTTTCGTTGGGAGACTTTGACATGATATTAGGCATGGATTGGTTACAGAAGTACCAAGCTAACATAGATTACAGAAGGAAAAAGGTTTCCTTAACAACGCCTTCAAACAATAAAGTGTTATTCCATCGATATAAGACCACCAAACCATCTCACTTCTGTTGCAGTGTATGCCCTAGGAGCCAATTATTTGATAATTGTCATGACACACTTGTACTTATGTTTTGATTTAATAAATAATGTTTAGTTTATTATGCTTCAATTTACTGTGTGATATAATTGTTAAGATAACAAACGTCCCTAGAATAATGAATACAGACTATATTGGTTTAAGTATGTGACTTGGAACATGAGATCATATAGTTGTAAAATGTATCAATATTCTTAAACATCCCTAGTCAAGTATTATTGTTAATGGGACAACAATGATACATTGAGACTAGTATGTAGGTTGACTGATGACCAAATCTCATTGGCCATAGATATGTGAGATATCAAGTCAACACATAAGTACATGTTGGAGAACAGTGTACTGGATTGACCCCACCATGAGAATTCTACATGTAAGTGAAGTGTCATAAGATATTCTCGTAGCGACAACAATGTAATGGTCCTTCGACTTGAAGTCATTACATTTCTACACGAGGATTCATATGGTTTGGTATCACCGAAAGTCATCTTTAACTAGATGGACCATAAAGGTGACTGTTGGCTATATTATGAGTCGTATGAGGAATGTGAATGATCTAGATAGGATTTTTCCCTCCTATGTATTTTGGGAGTGATATCCTTAGGCCTCTTAATTGAGTAGAACTATGAAATACATTGTCGTGCTCAAATAGTAATTTGTCTATTATAGTTTACTCAATAGTAATTTGTCTATTATAGTTTACTCATCGATCAAGAAAACAAAGATTAAATTATAAAGAGGATGACACACTTCATGCCTTGAGTTTAATCTTGGATATCAAGGTCAAAAGGAATTATATTACATTGAAACATTGGTCACAAGAAAAGGTTATGTTGAATCACCAACATTATTATCACTTGGGTAACAGTAATGTATTACTAGATGCCGCTCACTATTTATAATTTTATAATATGATTATAAAACTATTGCCAACGTAATAAATAACATATAGGGTCTAAAAGTGTAATTAAAAGGAGAATTAATTCAGATATTAGATTTTAAATAAGTGAATATGATTGGCTTATTTAAAATTGTAGTTGAGAATTAATACTAGTAATTGACTTAGTCAATTGTAACAGCCACTGCAGAGTATTAAATGTTAATAGTTATATGCAAGAGGTGGCTTGTCAACTCTGTCTAGGTTCATTGCATCTAGACACACCTCTGTCTAGGTTCATTGTATCTAGTCACCTCTATCTAGGTTCATTGTATCTAGTCACCTCTATCCAGGTTCATTGTATCTAGACATACCTCTGTCCAGGTTCGTTGTCTCTAGTCACCTCTATCCAGGTTCATTGTATCTAGACACACCTCTGTCCAAGTTTATTGTATCTAGTCACCTCTATCCAGGTTCATTGTGTGAGAACCCAAAAATGTCAATGAATTTCGTTATGAGATTTATTTATTTTATTTTATTTTCTGCATGAAGGTTTAATTTCTTATTGGGTATAAATGATAAAATTATATTTTCTTATGAAAATTCAATGGCAATGTGATGTCCAAAAGATTTAAATGTATTTTGAAGCTTAAGTATTTAAAAGATTACTACATTCAAGAATTGTCTTGTGAGAGTGTGTGTGATCACGCGGGAAAGGGCTCACAAAGTGTGAACAGGTTTAGCTACAGTACCCGTTTTTATTTTAAAACCTGACTACTGGGAGACAGTAGCATTTAATATGCATCACCTCCATCAATACCCTAGAGTGGGCTATGATAAACGACCGATGGTCACTAACAGCCGTTGCAACCACCCTTTTTCTCACTAGTCACTTCTTTTCCTTTCACAGCCAACGACTGATATCAAATAAATCCGACGGCCCTTGTTGCTCAACAGGTGATATACATATCACGTTGTTATAACCCTAGTCCCACCTTCATAAATTTCTATATAGTATACCACCAAATCCAAGCTTACTCTCAAAACAACTGTCCTTTTTGGAAGAGCAACTAGAGCTTTTAACTCTTTCCTGCAGCCAAGGAGGTAAGAGCATTTCATTAAAGTCCTGTTCTATTTCTTACACTTTTGTTCTGTCATATATATACCACGTTTAATACCTTGTTCATTTAATTCCAAAAGTATGATTTGATGCATGTTTTTAACACCCGGAGTTAATGTCATTTTATTTCAAAAAAAAAAAAAAAGCTACCCAAGATGAGTGTAAATATGTTGACAACCACCTGGTAGACAAGCCTTTAGCTACCAAACATTCTTTTTGTTAGTAGTTGCGACATCAGGCCTGAGTATTTTCTTCAACCTGAGTTTTGAACCCTAACTATGTCTAGGAAAAGTTATGAATCCCTGAGAGGATGATGAGAGTTGACATAGGTATCGTTATGATTGAGAAAGTCACCCTTGGAGAAGTGGTGAAGACACCACTGCACCTGAGACAACTTCTAAAGTTAGTCTCCGACAGTGTTGGTGGTAGTTTCTGATGAGATGTGTTAGTCTCTGATGAGATGTGTTAGTCTCTGATGAAGGAAAGTTATTGGTCTCTGATGAAGGAAAGTTGTTAGTCTCCGATGAAGGAAGTTTGAGATTAGTCACTGATGACGTCAGCCTTAGTCGCCGACAGGCTAAGTTTAGTCTCTGATGACGTCATTAGTAGTCTCTGATGGACAAGTATGTTAGCCTCTGATGACTAAAGAGATTAGCTTCCGAAGAGTTTGGCGATAGCCCAACTGAGTTTGGCGTTGAACAATCTAGCCACTGAGGAGTTTGGTGTTAAGCAGATCTTCAACTGACGAGTTCAACGATGGATTAACAAGTTCGGCGTTGGACAAATTGTCACCCGACGAGTTTGGCGACAAACAAGTTATCCCCTGATGGCTGAGAGATATCCCCTGATGGCTGAGAGACATCCCCTGACGGGTAGATACCCACTGATGTCTGGTTATCCCCTGACGCGCAGTCTGCCTTCAAAACTATAAAACATTATTTTCTTAAAATTATTTTATGATGTTTAATTATTTATTCACCCTAAGCAGTTCTTATAGCAGTTTTGAAATCATTAAAAGTTTAAGGACATCACATATGCATTTTCTCTCATACTTTAACCAAAGTACTAAATTTATTTTGGGATATGTATATTTTACAGAATCTTTCACTCTCAAGTAAATTGAAATTGTTTGTGTGCAAGGGACCGAGGCAAGTATATACATTCAATCTGATGCTTATTTCATTTAACGCATTATCATTTGATTCGATATGCGTGCAAGGCTTGATTTATATGTTTCAATTGCTTTTATGATGAGAATGCTATGCTTTAATTTTCGCTAGCATGATATGAATGAAAGTGTATGGATATAGCTAAACTTTGATGTATAAATTATTCTTCAATGCTATATCCGTGCAACAAATGAGAATGATATGTCCCTTGAATGGGTTATGCCACATGGTTGGCTAGAGGAAAGGAAAGGTGCTGATTTGTTCTTCACCTTACCGAGAGGAATTATAAGTGACTACGTAAGTTCACACAAGGAGGGATCATGCGGTCACAGTTAGGCCAGCTGTGTACTGTATGGTTAGCAGATCCAATGGGTTTAGCCCCCGATAGATATTTTGAGAAAGTTATATACAGGTGAATACCTGTCTTTCTTCAAGGAAGGATTACATATTGTTTATCATCAGTGATCCTCAATGTTCTTCAAAGATTTCTAAGGCATTAGTATTGCTTCACTGAGCCTCACAGACAGAATTGAACTTCCTTCAATATTCTAGTTATATTTCTCTAAATTGTTTATATACTTGCTGGGCATATATCGCTCATCCTTGTTGAATTTTAATGTCTTGCAGGACACAATGCAAAGGCTAAACCCTCTGATAAGGGGAAAGCAAAGATGATCAGCTATTAAGTTATTTACTCTTTTAATAACGCTAAGGAAGGAAGGAAGATGTTAAAAGTTGTAATGACCTTGGAATTGTAATTTATAAAGATTAAATAGCTTCCATTGTAATTGTATTATTTTTAGGTTGTAATAACTCTTAAATACTGCCTTTATCCAGTATTTATACTATGAATGGATGTATGGTTATCTTTTCCTTCTTTTGACGAAGCCCTGGTCCAATAAGGGATTTTGGGGTCGTCACACATTGTATTTAGACACACCTCTATCCAGGTTCAATGTATCTAGTCACCTCTATCTAAGTTCATTGAATCTAAATATATATGAAGATCTATTGGTTGAAAAGGGTGGTGGAAGAGGAGGTTAGCCACATATATCTAGGTTAATTGAATCTAAATATATCTATGATATATATGATAAACTATTGGTTAAAAAAGGTGGTGGAAGAGGAGGTTAGTTGCCTATAAATACTCCTCTTCCTCTTATCTACTTTATGAGATATGTTTGACATATACATATATAGAGATATATACTAGATATACACAACCTTCAGTTCTTTCTTATGCTCTGTATAGAAATGAGTAGAGAAGAAAGAAATAGATCAAACAGAAAGAGTGAGATAAAAGTTGTTCTTTGATTTCCTTTTGGCTAGTTGTTAGAGATAAATGATGATGATGACGATTATGTAATAAATTGTGCAACTGTAAATACTTGAGGTATTTTATAAACCTTAAGATCAGCACAAGTTTTGCATCCACTGATAATAACCTTATTAATCAGTGGATGGTCGATCTCTTCACAAGACAAGTCAGAAAACAGAAACATTCAAAGGACTTGACTGAGTGAAGAAGAATGTCTGATGCTACTTGTAAACAGTCAAAGTATTCCGCACATCAGAAATTCTAATCAAAGTTACGTTGATTAAAGTTCCATTAGTGGGAACCCATCAGGGGAATCCATCAGGGGGAACCAATCAGGGGGAACCCATCAGGGTATGACGAAGGCAGACCAACCCGTCAGGGAAACACTTCAGGACATGTCAGTGTTAGGCCAACCCATCAGGGTAACCCGTCAGGGTGAATGACCAATATGGCATCAGTGGAAGCCATCAGTGTATGTCGTCAGTCATAACCATCAGGATCAAGAAGCACTGAGTGAAACTCAAGTGAAGGTTGAAGCCCTGATCCAGTCAATAAGCATCAGGGGATCCAGAAGCACTGATCAAAGTCCATCAGGGCTGATAGTCAGTGGATCGTTATGACAACATGCACCTGTCATCAGTACTTACACGGAAATCAACGTAACGTGTTACAGAAGCAAGAAATATCAACTGGAAAGATATTTCTTGAAGTTTGTTTTTGATCCAATGAGAACTCTCTCGCATTAAATGCTCACAGATCAGGGGAAGAAAAAGAAGCAACAAAGCATGCAGCAGTCTGACACATAGGGCTACGATGTGACATACTTGAGGCTAAGTTGAGAAAAGCAACACGTCTCTAGCACGTGATTTCATCAACTGATCAACATATAAGCAAAGGAGTTCTCATTACAAAAATACAGAGATTGAATCTATCCAACATAAAAAACAAACAAAGAAGCACACAACATTAGGAAGCTCAGAAATATATTTCTTGAGAGATTTATTATTCAGAGTAAGTTTTCGTAGCTAGTGAGTGTGAGAAGTTGTGAATTTTATTTGCAGAAATTGTAGCTGTAAATCACATTTGTGATTATACAGATTTCCAGAAAAACCCAAGTTTTAATATATCTATTTTAACTTGAATCTGTGTGTTCATTTCTTATAGTTTTTCTATTTGTTACAACTATTTTCAGTAAGCATTTTTAAGTTTAAAAGTGCAAAAAGTTTCACGTGTTTGTATTCACCCCCCCCCCCCTTCTACAAACACGTGTGCTTATATTGCACTAACAATTGGTATCAGAGCCTCTTAGCAGATTTCACTTGCTAAAAACGATCGTTATCTATGACCAACAAAGCTGGAAACAGTAAAGTCCCCATGTTGGAAAGGGGCAAATATTTCTTCTGGAGACAAAGAATGATTGTTCATCTTAGAGCTATTGATGATGAATATTTACAGATTCTAGAAGAAGGACCTCACGTTCCCAAGAAGCTCATTCCAATAGAAGTCGTTAATGGAGTCAGTATTCCTGAAAAGCTTGTCCCAAGGACAACTGACGAAATGACGATAGAGGAAAGAATAAAGGTGAAAAAGGATCTTAAAGTCACTGGGATCTTATATAATGGTTTAGACGATGATATGCTGAATAGTATCATGAATCTTACCACGTCTAAATCTATATGGGATACCATACAAATCCTTTGTGATGGTGCTGAGGAAGTGAGGGAAAATAAACTGCAGCTGTTGACACAACAGTATGAGTGGTTCACAATGAAGAATGGTGAAACACTCACTAAAATGTTCGATAGATTTAACAGGTTGGTAAATGACCTGAGATTATATGGGAAGGCTTATACTAACAAGGATGTGAACAGAAAGTTCATGAGAGCCCTTCCCATATCATGGGATCCTAAGACAACAACCATCAGGGAATCCAAGGACATGAATCTTCTAGACTTGGATAGGCTGTATGGTACTCTCAAGACATATGAACTAGAGGTTCAACAAAGATCTGAAATGTCAGGGGATACCAGAAAGCTTAAATCTGTAGCCCTGATGGCTGCCACGAAGGATAAACAAGAAACACGGCCAAGTGTCTTGATGAAGCAGCAACTAGAAGATGTTGACATAGAAGGGGACAAAGAAGCTGACTTCAAGGAGGAAGAATATACTCCGGAAGAGTTAGAGGAGCTGGATGAAACCATGGCCTTTCTTGCAAAAAGGTTTTCCAAGCTGAAATTCAAAAAGCCTTCGGGATCTAAAAGATTTTCAGCAAGGAAACCCAGTAGCACGAAAAACATTATTGACAAATCAAGAATAAAGTGCTACAAATGCAATGAACTGGGTCACTTTGCAAATGAGTGTTGCAAGGCCACAAAAGATGGTGAATCCAGAAACAAATAAGCTATTGTGGACTATAAGAAGAAATACTTTGACCTTCTTAATGCAAACAAGAAGGGAAAAGCATATATTGCAAAGGGAAAGGACTGGGCTGACTCTGATGAAGAAGAAAATGAAGAGTATGTCAACCTAGCCCTGATGGCCTCATCCACTGACAGTAGCAGCTCGCAGGTAAGCCTCGAAATTTCCTCTAACATGTCTAAAACTGATTATGTTAAAACTGTTAAGGAAATAGCTTGTGAGATAAAGGATCTCTATGATACCCTGAGGAGTTTATTAGCTGAAACTGAGAGAGTGCAGAAAATAAATGAACAGTTATCTGCTAGGAACACTCTTTTAGAATCAGAAAACTCCAGACTTGAGAGTCTTGAAAAAGAACTCTCAAGGACTAAAAATCTTCTTAACTGTGCTATCAAAAGAGAGGAATGGACCTCGAATCTTCTTAGTCAAGAAAGGGAAGTCATTAAGAGATGGAGTGACTCTAGCAGGAAACTGGTGGATCGATTGAAAAGTCAGAAATCTGATCCAAAATCTGGTTTGGGCTATGAAGAGACTCAAGTGCAGCAACCTCCCATTGAGGTTGAGATGGCAGCTAGCTTTGGAAAAAAGCCAATACAACCTATCAAGTTTGTTAAGGCAGACACAAAACTAGAATCAGGGAATGTTTTCCCAGTAAGTGGAGCTTCCACTAGTGGTGGGAGAGGCAAGAAACTTATTCTTGCCAAAGCACTCAACCCTCCAGTTATAAAAGAACTAGACTATGCATCAGTGGATACACAGTCGTCAGGGGGAAAGAGTGCATCAGGCCGTAGTAGCCCGTCAAGGGAAAAAGGCCTGCTCACAGAATTCCAAGAAAAGGCGGGTCCAGTAATTTCATTTGGTGATAATAGCAAAGGACTAACTCTTGGTTATGGCAAAGCAGCAAATGGGAATGTCTTATTTGAAAATGTAGCACTGGTTGATGGGCTCAAGCATAATTTGCTAAGCATAAGTCAACTAAGTGACAAAGGATTCATCACTTCCTTTAAAGGAGATCAGTGCCTAATCTCAAATGAAAGTGATGGGAAGCTGGTTTTGTCAGGGATAAGAAAAGGAGATCTCTATGTTGCTGATTTTAATTTAGTAAATGGAGAATCATGTTTCTACAACAAGGCATCTCCTAATGAAAGCAGGCTATGGCACAAGAAGCTCTCTCACCTGAACTTCAAATCAATTAATGATCTAGTGAAGAGAGAGTTGGTATCTGGACTACCCCAAATGGAGTTTATTCAAGAAGGATTATGTTCAGCATGTCAACAAGGGAAGCAAAGGAAATCATCCTTTGTCAGCAAGGAAGCCACAATGATCAAAGATCCAATTCAATTGTTACATATGGATCTCTTTGGCCCTGTCAACATTATGTCAGTGTCAAAGAAAAGATTTGCAATGGTCATTGTGGATGACTACACCAGATACACTTAGGTAAAGTTTCAGCATGCTAAATCAGAAGTATCTCAACAAATTATTGACCATATCAAGAAGGTGGAAATAGAATCAGGGTCAGTGGTTAGAATGTGGAGAACAGATAATGGAACCTTGATTGAAGCTGCTAGGTCAATGCTAACAGAGGCAAAGATTCCTACCTATTTTTGGGCTGAAGCAATTTCCACTGCTTGCTTTACTCAGAATAGATCTCTAATCAACAATGCTCACAACAAGACACCATATGAGCTAATGACAGGGAGAAAGCCAAGCATCAAGTTCCTCCATGTCTTTGGATGCAAATGTTTTGTTTTGAGGAATTTTGGTGAGAACTTAGGAAAATTTGATCCAAAAGCTGATGAAGCAATTTTCCTAGGTTATTCTCTGTCATCCAAGGCCTACAGGTTTTACAACAAAAGACTTCAGGTGGTGATGGAGTCTATAATTGTAGCTTTTGATGATCAAGAGATTTCTGGACTTGAAGACCCTGGTTTTCATGAAGAACTCAGGTTTGAAAATGAAAATGAAAATGATTATCAAGAGATTGAAGCCGATGAGTGCAGACAAATGGAGAATTTATCCATTCCTGATGTCAATCCAAACAATGTAGTCCCCCCGTCAGCAGATAGAGTCAATTTCCTGGACAACAGATCAGGGGATCATTCATTAGGACATGCACCATCAGGGGATAACTTAAACCTTGAATTATCCACTAATTCAGGGGGAGAGTTTTTCAGAAGCTGGGAACACAGGCTTAGGGGGAGGAGATGATAGTCAAGCAAGCTCATCAAGACACATCTCTAATCCTAAATGGGCCAGAAGTCACACAACAGATCTGATTATTGGTGACCCAAGCAAAAGAGTGCAGACCAGGAAAGCAACATCTAATGAATGCCTATATGCTTGTTTTCTTTCTAAAATTGAGCCAAAGAAGTTTGAAGAAGCTGTTCAAGATGCAGACTGG
>CM025781.1:22119912-22182727 GCA_014636745.2 Centella asiatica
CCCCCCCCCCCCCTTCTACAAACACGTGTGCTTATATTGCACTAACAATTGGTATCAGAGCCTCTTAGCAGATTTCACTTGCTAAAAACGATCGTTATCTATGACCAACAAAGCTGGAAACAGTAAAGTCCCCATGTTGGAAAGGGGCAAATATTTCTTCTGGAGACAAAGAATGATTGTTCATCTTAGAGCTATTGATGATGAATATTTACAGATTCTAGAAGAAGGACCTCACGTTCCCAAGAAGCTCATTCCAATAGAAGTCGTTAATGGAGTCAGTATTCCTGAAAAGCTTGTCCCAAGGACAACTGACGAAATGACGATAGAGGAAAGAATAAAGGTGAAAAAGGATCTTAAAGTCACTGGGATCTTATATAATGGTTTAGACGATGATATGCTGAATAGTATCATGAATCTTACCACGTCTAAATCTATATGGGATACCATACAAATCCTTTGTGATGGTGCTGAGGAAGTGAGGGAAAATAAACTGCAGCTGTTGACACAACAGTATGAGTGGTTCACAATGAAGAATGGTGAAACACTCACTAAAATGTTCGATAGATTTAACAGGTTGGTAAATGACCTGAGATTATATGGGAAGGCTTATACTAACAAGGATGTGAACAGAAAGTTCATGAGAGCCCTTCCCATATCATGGGATCCTAAGACAACAACCATCAGGGAATCCAAGGACATGAATCTTCTAGACTTGGATAGGCTGTATGGTACTCTCAAGACATATGAACTAGAGGTTCAACAAAGATCTGAAATGTCAGGGGATACCAGAAAGCTTAAATCTGTAGCCCTGATGGCTGCCACGAAGGATAAACAAGAAACACGGCCAAGTGTCTTGATGAAGCAGCAACTAGAAGATGTTGACATAGAAGGGGACAAAGAAGCTGACTTCAAGGAGGAAGAATATACTCCGGAAGAGTTAGAGGAGCTGGATGAAACCATGGCCTTTCTTGCAAAAAGGTTTTCCAAGCTGAAATTCAAAAAGCCTTCGGGATCTAAAAGATTTTCAGCAAGGAAACCCAGTAGCACGAAAAACATTATTGACAAATCAAGAATAAAGTGCTACAAATGCAATGAACTGGGTCACTTTGCAAATGAGTGTTGCAAGGCCACAAAAGATGGTGAATCCAGAAACAAATAAGCTATTGTGGACTATAAGAAGAAATACTTTGACCTTCTTAATGCAAACAAGAAGGGAAAAGCATATATTGCAAAGGGAAAGGACTGGGCTGACTCTGATGAAGAAGAAAATGAAGAGTATGTCAACCTAGCCCTGATGGCCTCATCCACTGACAGTAGCAGCTCGCAGGTAAGCCTCGAAATTTCCTCTAACATGTCTAAAACTGATTATGTTAAAACTGTTAAGGAAATAGCTTGTGAGATAAAGGATCTCTATGATACCCTGAGGAGTTTATTAGCTGAAACTGAGAGAGTGCAGAAAATAAATGAACAGTTATCTGCTAGGAACACTCTTTTAGAATCAGAAAACTCCAGACTTGAGAGTCTTGAAAAAGAACTCTCAAGGACTAAAAATCTTCTTAACTGTGCTATCAAAAGAGAGGAATGGACCTCGAATCTTCTTAGTCAAGAAAGGGAAGTCATTAAGAGATGGAGTGACTCTAGCAGGAAACTGGTGGATCGATTGAAAAGTCAGAAATCTGATCCAAAATCTGGTTTGGGCTATGAAGAGACTCAAGTGCAGCAACCTCCCATTGAGGTTGAGATGGCAGCTAGCTTTGGAAAAAAGCCAATACAACCTATCAAGTTTGTTAAGGCAGACACAAAACTAGAATCAGGGAATGTTTTCCCAGTAAGTGGAGCTTCCACTAGTGGTGGGAGAGGCAAGAAACTTATTCTTGCCAAAGCACTCAACCCTCCAGTTATAAAAGAACTAGACTATGCATCAGTGGATACACAGTCGTCAGGGGGAAAGAGTGCATCAGGCCGTAGTAGCCCGTCAAGGGAAAAAGGCCTGCTCACAGAATTCCAAGAAAAGGCGGGTCCAGTAATTTCATTTGGTGATAATAGCAAAGGACTAACTCTTGGTTATGGCAAAGCAGCAAATGGGAATGTCTTATTTGAAAATGTAGCACTGGTTGATGGGCTCAAGCATAATTTGCTAAGCATAAGTCAACTAAGTGACAAAGGATTCATCACTTCCTTTAAAGGAGATCAGTGCCTAATCTCAAATGAAAGTGATGGGAAGCTGGTTTTGTCAGGGATAAGAAAAGGAGATCTCTATGTTGCTGATTTTAATTTAGTAAATGGAGAATCATGTTTCTACAACAAGGCATCTCCTAATGAAAGCAGGCTATGGCACAAGAAGCTCTCTCACCTGAACTTCAAATCAATTAATGATCTAGTGAAGAGAGAGTTGGTATCTGGACTACCCCAAATGGAGTTTATTCAAGAAGGATTATGTTCAGCATGTCAACAAGGGAAGCAAAGGAAATCATCCTTTGTCAGCAAGGAAGCCACAATGATCAAAGATCCAATTCAATTGTTACATATGGATCTCTTTGGCCCTGTCAACATTATGTCAGTGTCAAAGAAAAGATTTGCAATGGTCATTGTGGATGACTACACCAGATACACTTAGGTAAAGTTTCAGCATGCTAAATCAGAAGTATCTCAACAAATTATTGACCATATCAAGAAGGTGGAAATAGAATCAGGGTCAGTGGTTAGAATGTGGAGAACAGATAATGGAACCTTGATTGAAGCTGCTAGGTCAATGCTAACAGAGGCAAAGATTCCTACCTATTTTTGGGCTGAAGCAATTTCCACTGCTTGCTTTACTCAGAATAGATCTCTAATCAACAATGCTCACAACAAGACACCATATGAGCTAATGACAGGGAGAAAGCCAAGCATCAAGTTCCTCCATGTCTTTGGATGCAAATGTTTTGTTTTGAGGAATTTTGGTGAGAACTTAGGAAAATTTGATCCAAAAGCTGATGAAGCAATTTTCCTAGGTTATTCTCTGTCATCCAAGGCCTACAGGTTTTACAACAAAAGACTTCAGGTGGTGATGGAGTCTATAATTGTAGCTTTTGATGATCAAGAGATTTCTGGACTTGAAGACCCTGGTTTTCATGAAGAACTCAGGTTTGAAAATGAAAATGAAAATGATTATCAAGAGATTGAAGCCGATGAGTGCAGACAAATGGAGAATTTATCCATTCCTGATGTCAATCCAAACAATGTAGTCCCCCCGTCAGCAGATAGAGTCAATTTCCTGGACAACAGATCAGGGGATCATTCATTAGGACATGCACCATCAGGGGATAACTTAAACCTTGAATTATCCACTAATTCAGGGGGAGAGTTTTTCAGAAGCTGGGAACACAGGCTTAGGGGGAGGAGATGATAGTCAAGCAAGCTCATCAAGACACATCTCTAATCCTAAATGGGCCAGAAGTCACACAACAGATCTGATTATTGGTGACCCAAGCAAAAGAGTGCAGACCAGGAAAGCAACATCTAATGAATGCCTATATGCTTGTTTTCTTTCTAAAATTGAGCCAAAGAAGTTTGAAGAAGCTGTTCAAGATGCAGACTGGATCTTGGCAATGCAGGAAGAGCTAAATCAATTTGAAAGGAATCAAGTATGGAAGCTTGTACCTAAACCCAATGATAGGATCATAATAGGTACTAAGTGGGTATTCATAAATAAGATGGATGAAGCTGGCATTGTTGTAAGAAACAAAGCAAGACTGGTTGCAAAAGGATATCTTCAAGAAGAAGGGATTGACTTTGATGAGACCTTTGCACTAGTAGCCAGACTTGAGGCTATAAGAATTTTCTTAACCTATGCAGCACATTCAAATTTTAAAGTATATCAAATGGATGTGAAAAGTGCTTTTCTAAATGGGAAATTGGAACAGGAGGTGTATGTCCAACAACCTCCAGGTTTTGAATGCTCAAAATTTCCAAATCATGTCTACAAACTGGAAAAGGCACTTTATGGATTGAAGCAAGCACCTAGAGCTTGGTATGATACACTATCAAAGTTTCTGGTGGAAAACAAATTTTCAAGAGGTATCATTGACAAAACATTATTCTTCAGACAACACCAAGGTCACTTGATTTTGGTTCAAATTTATGTTGATGATATTATTTTTGGATCCACTAACACAAGACTGTGTGAAAAGTTCTCCAAAGTCATGCAAAGCAAATATGAAATGAGCTTGATGGGTGAGTTATCTTACTTCTTGGGACTGCAAGTTAAACAAGTCTTTGATGGAATCTACATTCATCAAACAAAATATGCCAAAGAAGTTCTCAAGAAATTTGATATGGAGGACTCAAAAGTAGCAAAGACGACAATGGCCACTGCAACCAAGATTGACCCTGATAAGAATGGAAAGAAAGTTGATTTGAAGACTTACAGGGGAATGATTGGATCATTGCTATATCTGACAGCAAGCAGGCCAGACATAATGTTTGCAACATGTCTTTGTGCAAGATATCAAGCTGACCCAAAGGAATCTCATCTCATTGGAGTGAAAAGGATCTTGAAATATATCAAGGGCACTACAGAGTTGGGACTTTTTCCAAAGGAGTCTGGATTTGAATTGCTAGGATATTTTGATGCTGACTTTGGAGGATGCAAGATTGACAGAAAGAGTACAACAGGAAGCTGTCAATTTCTAGGAGGAAGGCTTGTATCTTGGTTCAGCAAAAAGCAACACTCAATCTCTACATCTACTGCTGAAGCTGAATATATTGCAGCTGGAAGTTGTTGTGCACAAATTCTATGGATGAAAAATCAGCTAATGGATTATGGTCTGAACTATTCCAAGATTCCAATAAGGTGTGAAAACACTACTGCCATTGCCATTGCTGAAAATCCAATGCAGCGTTCCAGAACTAAGCATATAGAAATTAGATATCATTTTATCAGGGAACATGTTATGAATGGGAATATTGAACTACAGTTTGTACCTTCAAATCAGCAGCTGACAGTCATATTCACCAAAGCTCTTGATGAAGCCACTTTTTCAAAACTTGTGGGAGAGCTGGGAATGGTGAATTATGCATCAGGGTCAGAGTCAAACTCCTAAAATTTGGTATTTCTAACTCATTTCATAAGTTCTGGATAAAATCAATTGATATGTGGTTATATATGTTCAAATTGTAAATATGTATATACTTGTATATTCTGCATTTTGTTGTTTTGTTTTTGTTTTAACTGATGCATCAGGGTCAGGGCTTCCTTAAGGACGCATCAGGGTCAGGGTGTTGATCTTGTTCGTCAGGGTCAGGGTATCTGACCTGTGCATCAGGGTCAGGGTATCCGACCTGTGCGTTAGGATCAGGGTGTCTGTCTTGTACATCAGGGTCAAGGTATGTACATACAGTGAATCATCAGGGTAAGTTTAAAATTTTTTTTTACTGCATCGGGTTTCAAGGTCAGTTAAGTAATGGCAACTCATCATTAAGTTCTTCTCTCACTGATGACGTGTCATCACAAAAATTGAACTGACTCCCTGATAGCGTGTTTTCAGGAGAAGTTTTCAAACGTCAATAGGCGGGTATTAATACTCTATCTCTCCTACTTTTTGAAACTCCCCAAAACATTTAATCTCTACCTGATATTTGCTCGAGTTTTCTTTTCTCTCTCTATTGTCTTTACAGAAACCCTAGAACTTCAAATCTTCAAAGCATCCATGGCACGACAACAAATTCAGAGGAACTTGATAGTCCCACCCATAAACTACGTGGGCTTCTCTGACATTGATGAGGTAAGTGAATGCTTTAAACCGATAATGAACTATCTGCTCAACTCTGAGTATAGTAAAGCCATCTTTACCGATGAAGAAATGTCAGGGGAGGCACTGTCACAACTATGGACAAGTGCCAAGTTCATGTACTCCACCATCAAGCCTGATGTGGTCAAGGGTATCTCATTCAAAGTTTCGTCTGAGAAAGGGAAAATAACTCCTTCCAGACTTAACTCTGTTTTGGGGTTACCTACTCAAGAACTGGTGGATGTACCTAGTGATGCAGATCTGCTGGATTTCTTGAGGGAACTGGGCTATAACGCTGCTCCCAACGCAGTGTTAAAGTTCAAGGACCTCAAGAGGGTGAACGTGAAGAGGGAGATTTCTTATCTCTTCGACACCATCACCAAGGTGTTCTCAGGTAAGTGTTCTAACTTTGAGGTTATTACCTCTTTAACTTTAAAAATAGCATTTGCAATTATTAAAAATGTAAATATAAATATAGGTAAAATAATTTTTGACGACCTTGTAAATAAGTTAGGTAGTTTTAATAATAGGAAATCTGAAATATATTATGCTAGAATTTTGTACATGATTATTAAAGATCAGATTACTAATTTTCCTTTTGAGAATGATATACATGTACAGACATACAAGCAAACAAAGAAACTGTTTGTAGAAATAATAAAGAAATCTTTTTCAGCCGAACCGTTTGCACTTCCATCGCATATGGTACAGGTAGTAAATTCTACACCTTCTACTTCTCGAACTGTACATTCTTCACCTTCATCTACTATGGCAGAGAAATCAACCACCTCTCTGCCTACCCAAGTAGAACAACCAATTTCTTCACAACCACTCTTAACAACTCAACCCACAGTCTCCTAAAAGACTGTTGGGATGAAAAGAAAACCCAGTGAAGTTACCACAACAATTGAGGGGGAGCAAGGAGAGAGAGTAATTGGCTACAGGCGTAAGAAGAAGAAGGGAGCCACGAGTGTTACCCAACAGCCTGACCTGGCAGTATCCTCTCAAAAGGATGCTGCTTTTGATAAGGAATTAAACATATTTCTAACTAGTTCCTCTCAAAAGGAATTAGTTATTGAAAATAGTCCCCAACCAAGGACACAATTGAGTGAGGCACATACATTGACCATAGACACTGATGAACCTACCATCAGGGTCTCTGAGTGCCACTTGCAGATATCCTCCACAGTGAGTGAACACACCACTCAAGATGTTGTAGCTCGGCTTCTCAATAAGATCCACATGAGTCATAAGCATTCTTCTATAGCATCTTTTGATGAATCACCTCCTCGTTCAGTGATTCAGCCAACACTCCCATCTACACCACTTCCTTCTTTCTCTATTCCTTAAATTTCTTCAGATATAATGACACAAACATTAAGTTTCATACAATCAAATTCTCCACATTCTCAATTCGTGGAGGAGCTAACACTCTCTGACACAGTGTTTGATAGTCACCACTCTCATATGGTTGACTCATTTTTACTTGATACAAACACTGATGATTAAACAGGGGACATAAACTCCACTGTACATACTACAGATATAACTCTTTATGTACCCCCAATTGTATATACTTCCTCTATAGAAACATACACTTCTCCAATTATACATACAGACTTTACTTGTTCTCCTACTCCTATCACAATTGTGGAACCATAATCTGTACATACATCACTTGAAATGGTCACAATTGATGATTTCCGAGCCCATAGGAGCCCTTCTAGGACAATTTTGAGTGAGACTGAGAAAATACTTATTGCAGAGAGGCAAAGTCAAACCCTTGAGAGGACTTTGGCAAAAGGAGAACAAGAGAGTACTGCCTTAGTAGGCAAAGAAAAAGGAGAGAATATGAGTGATGCCTTAGACGACAAAGAAAAAGGAGAGAATATGAGTGATGCCTTAGACGACAAAGAAAAAGGAGAGGATGAGAGAGATAAGGATGAGATCCTTGTAAATAAAGAACAGAGAGACAACTCAGTTACTGTAAATTCTACTTCTACCTCTGAAAGTGATGAATATGATGCTCCACAAGATGATTTTTCCCAGTTCATCGGAGTTGATTTGTACTTTCAGCAGAACCAGATGTCTGACACTGTACAGTTATTAAAGCAAGAGTTAGCTAGAACTACTGATCCAATCTTGATCAAAGTGTTAAAGTCACAGATCATGATTGGTCAGTCAATAGATATAGAAAATAAAAAATTGTATACACATTTTTCATCAAAGATACAAAATGTACAGCAAGTTGTCGACTCCCTGGTCACCAGTCAGACTCTACTCCAGATGAAGAAACAAGCTGACACTGTTGACAAAAAGTTAGCTGATCTCACTTCCCAACTATCCAGCATGGAAACTCTGTAACATTCCATGGCTGGCACTCTGCAACAAGTTCTTCAAGTCACATCCCGACTCTCAACTCCCATCGATGATGCTGTCAAAAAGGGGGAGAAATCAACCAAGCAGTCGTCAGGAGATGTTGCTGAGAATTCAAATCAACAATCAGGGGATGTGACTGCTCCTGTTCCTGCTCCAAAATCCAAGGATAAAGGCAAGAGTATCCTGATTGAGGAACCCAAAAAGAAATCCAACACTCAATCAGGGCCTAAGCTACTTGGAGATGTCATGAAGACAACCCACTTTCCAACACCCGTTGAAGTTGTAATTGATGGGAAAATGGAGCTGGTCTACCCTCAAGACAAAAAGTTAGTATAAGCTGATGCAATCTTTGCACAACAACTTCAAGAAGAAGAAGAGAGGGAAATGGCAAAGGAACATGAGGAAGAAGTAAAGAAGAAGAAGAGTGTCAGGCCCAGGACCTTCAGGAAACCTCAGCCAAGAAGATTACAGAACCCTAAAAGTGCATCAGGGGATAAAAATCAAGATAAAACTGAAGACCCTGATGTCACTACAAAGAAGTCAGCTGAAGCCAAGGACAAAACACCTTCTCCTGTTACCAAAGAATATGGTCCACCCACTCTAGCTGAATTTTTCAAAGAAGAAAGGCGTAAAAACCTGACGTTTAATAATAGTTCAACTGAAGAGTGGGTCAGAATTCAATGTAGCAATGGTCTCGTTTAGGAGAATGGATGCTGAGCAATTAGGACTGGTCCTAAATCTGATTCCAAGATCCTCACAGTCTAACAGAGACTTAAGGGGGATAATCGACAGCCTGAGGAGAGCCATCAACAATGAAAGGAGCCTGCCCACAACATTGGAAAGTCCACTGAAATTATTCTATAGATCCACTAATGGGTAGAAAAAAGTATAAGGATCAAAGAAGTTGATGGCCTAAACCTGGAGGAAGCGATGCATGTTCTAAGCCAAATAGCCTATCACAAAAATGAACATGTCATCCAGTTCAGAATCCTGCTGACTCAGAGAATAGTGAAGGAGATTGAAGAAACCAAAGCTGTTGATGGGAACACTGCAGTAAGGTATGTGCCACCAGTGAAGGGATTTAGAGAATATCGAAAAATGATCACTAGACCCATGGGTGTTCAATTCAAAAATAAAGAGGGGGAGATCATTACCTTCTACTGGTCACAACTTGCTGCAGCCAATGTTCAAGAAATAAAATCTGTCCTTGAAGCTTTGGAATCCAGCAGCAATGTCAACATAGTCAACTTCAGAAAACTTCTTCAAAAGGAGCTGGAGCAATTGGAAGCAGGTGGAGAAGACAACAGACTAAGGATTCCTGCTCAAAACCCAGATTAAAGATGACACGCCTTGGAAGTGACTCTCAACCGATTGAATCAAGTCATCCATTGCCCTTTGTCTCAATAAAAAGGAAAAGGGATCCTGATGTCTAATACAACATTCTTTTTGTAATTGTTATAGGAAAATACTTGTATAGAAATTATTTCATTAATTCATTCAAAATTCTTTCATGTATTTAGTATTGGTTTTGACATCATCATCAGTACATCTAGGGATTTATGGTTATCAAATTGATAAACATAAATAGGGGGAGATTGTTAGAGATAAATGATGATGATGATGATTACGTAATAAATTGTGCAACTGTAAATACTTGAGGTATTTTATAAACCTTAAGATCAACACAAGTTTTGCATCCACTGATAATAACCTTATTAATCAGTGGATGGTCGATCTCTTCACAAGACAAGTCAGAAAATAGAAACATTCAAAGGACTTGACTGAGTGAAGAAAAATGTCTAATGCTACTTGTAAACAGTCAAAGTATTCCGCACATCAGAAATTCTAATCAAAGTTACGTTGATTAAAGTTCCATCAGTGGGAACCCATCAGGGGGAACCAATCAGGGGGAACCCATCAGGAGGAACCCATCAGGGTATGATGAAGGCAGACCAACCCGTCAGGAAAACACTTCAGGACATGTCAGTGTCAGGCCAACCCATCAGGGTAACCCGTCAGGGTGAATGACCAACATGGCATCAGTGAAAGCCATCAGTGTATGCCGTCAGTCATAACCATCAAGATCAAGAAGCACTGAGTGAAGCTCAACTGAAGGTTGAAGCCCTGATCCAGTCAATAAGCATCAGGGGATCCAGAAGCACTAATCAAAGTCCATCAGGGTTGATAGTCAGTGGATCGTTATGACAGCATGCACCCGTCATCAGTACTTACATGGAAATCAACGTAACGTGTTACAGAAGCAAGAAATATCAACTGGAAAGATATTTCTTGAAGTATGTTTTTGATCCAATGAGAACTCTCTCGCATTAAATGCACACAGATCAGGGGAAGAAAAAGAAGCAACAAAGCATGCAGCAGCCTGACACATAGGGCTACGATGTGACATACTTGCGGCTAAGTTGAGAAAAGCAGCATGTCTCTAGCATGTGATTTCATCAACTGATCAACATATAAGCAAAGGAGTTCTCATTACAAAAATACAGAGATTGAATCTATCCAACATAAAAAACAAACAAAGAAGCACACAACACTAGGAAGCTCAGAAATATATTTCTTGAGAGACTTATTTTTCAGAGAAAGTTTTCGTAGCTAGTGAGTGGGAGAAGCTGTGAATTTTATTTGCAGAAATTGTAGCTGTAAATCACATTTGTGATTAAAAAGATTTCCAGAAAAACCCAAGTTTTAATATATCTATTTTAACCTGAATCTGTGTGTTCATTTCTTATAGTTTTTCTGTTTGTTGCAACTGTTTTCAGTAAGCACTTTTAAGTTTAAAAGTGCAAAAAGTTTCAGGTGTTTGTATTCATCCCCCCCTTCTACAAACACTTGTGCTTATATTGCACTAACACTAGTACCATATAAGGGAAGTCATTCATCTCCTTGGTTGAGTTATATACGCTCGTGTGGATACCTGTAGAGGCTTGAGTCAGTTGGATTGAGCTTGTGGTTCATCACTATCTCTACTAAGTTCAGAATCTACACTTTGAACAGGTACTCTTCTATAAAATCTGTATTACATGTTTTGCATGGATCTTGGTTGGGGTTTCAATAAATTGTTTTAATTTATCACTTCCACTGCGTTTATGTACTTGAAACCCTAACAGTGGCATCAGAGCTACTTGTAAAACATCAATACAGATTATATGTGTCATAATATTTGATATAAGTTGCCTGGTTAATGTTTTGCATATTGGATATGTTATATGCTATGTAACTGAGTATCATGAAATCTCAAAACTCTGAAAATATGCATGATTGCTTGGGTATTAAGAACATATGATGTTCTAAAATTTGAGTTTGGGATGAAGAGATTACCCGCTGATGCTTAAGCTATCATAGGATAGTGTTTATAATTTTGAATTGTTTAAATTATAATATTTGCTTATGTGATATGCATGGTGCATGGTTATGGCCTTTGACCTTATAAGCTAGTGGTATTGTATTTGAAAGACGACTTGCATGTCGTGCCTTTCTCTATACATTCTCGTTGTAAAATTCTCTTCTCATCTAACTCCCGTCGAATGTAACTCGAGGTTTCTGTATACCATGTAATGTATAAATCATAATAGAGTTAGTATAAGTTTTTTTTTCAATATTTGTACTTGATCAACTTGACAAGGGAAGAGGACAAAGAGGCACACTTGCCAAGCAGTCTGGAGGCTTATGCTATAAAGATGGTGTATTGTCTTAGATTGACCTTCAATCTTTCATTAGCTTGAAAAGATTGACATAAGATTGGGTCATAACCATGACACATTTATTTTACACTTTATTCATGCATGTATGTGGTACAATAAATGATGTGCATGATTTATATGATTAATGAATGGTGAGATCTTAAATTCTTAATTAAATCCCTCATAAAATTATGAAGTCTAAGATGTTTTCCAATATTAAACACTCATCAAACCCTTGATCAATGGGTGTGGGATTTGCCAAAGCAAGGCACCCCATTTATCTTGGGGAGATGCGATCTAATTGTGATATCCAAACTGTTATGATATTGGGTCTGACTTAACTAAGCTATCACAATCGGATTGTGGGCTTAAAGGCATGGAGTTTGGTAAAATCCATTTAGATGGACCGTAACAAAGAGTTGTTCACCAAATTATCCTAGAGTTATATATGGTATAATTAACAAAGTGTTATTTACCTAAATAGTTATGTTTTATGTGACTAGCAAAAGCTAGCATAAGATATAATGAAATATTGATCTTGGCTCACTAGAAAGATTTAAAAGAAATACTTTCCAAATTAATGGTGAGGGTTGTTAATTTGAATAAAATAGTGGTTGACACATATTTTGAATGTGCCATAATCAAATAAATTATTAAAATTTTGCAAACTGGTTCATTTATTACTGCATTTATAATTTGTAGACAATAATGGCGAAAAACAACACAACCAACATATCATTGCGATCAGTTATTGAGAAGGACAAGTTGAATGAGATTAATTTCCTTGATTGGCATAGGAATTTGAGGATTGTCCTCAAACAAGAGTGAAAGCTCTTTGTTTTTAGATGCACCAGTTCCTAAAGCACTTGCTAATACTGCACCATGTATAGAGCATAATGGTTATAAGAAGCATCAAGATGATGCTCTGGACGTGAGTTGTTCCATGTTAGCATCCGTGAGGACCCAAAATTTGAAATAGGAATAAAATGTTAATAGGATTAATTCCTATGAGGTATGAATATTAATGCATGAGATATATGTCAATGTGATGTCCAAAAATTCAATGATTTCAATTCCTTTGTAAAACCATCAAAGGGATATGAATATATTAATCTCAAACTTTTAAGAGATTAATCTAATCAAGCATGAACAAGGAAATGAGTATGCTTAGTAACTGCAATGGGAGGCTGCATGTGTGCCAACAGTTGCTTATTTCAAACTCAAGCAGTACCCGTTAACCAAGGTTAATATCCAACCATGCTTGTAAAGATATTGATTAAGGAAGCCTCACAACAAAGAAGAACTGCAGTGTAATTTTTTTTGACCAATGACTGACATGTGCAAGTGGTATAATTATACTATTTTAGAGTTGTGCACGTGACCGGTTTATTGTAAGTTATCTCCAAGAGTACGCTATTGTGTTGGCTATGATAGATGACTGACTGACTATTAGCAGCCGTAACACCACCTTTTCTAACCAATCACTTCATCAAAGCTTGCTACTGCCTTTTTCCAGCCAACGGCTGAAATCCAATCTCAAATAATCCCACTGCTCTGGCTTTTTGGCAAGTGATATAAACGTATCATTTGGTGTACAACCCACATAAATTTCATTCTTTCTTTTTCAAGAGTAGTTGTCTTTTTCAAAAGCAGCACGATTATTCTAATCCTTTCTTTAAAGCTTGAAGAGGTAAAAGCTTTATACCAATTTTATGCTCTATTTTGTTTTGTCCTTGTTCCTTAATGCACATAACATCAGAAGTTATTAGTTTTGCATGCTAGAAGTTATCCAAGAAAAAAACAAAAATATGGAAGAATACCAACTTTTTAGGCTGTGTTAACTTCCAAACTGCTTTCATATCAACAGTTAAAATTTGGGTAAGGACATCTTGCTTATATCTTAGACCACCAGGAGTTTCCCTGGGTTTGGCAATATCTGTAAGATGAGAAATAAAAAGGAAGATTCAAGTTTTCCCTCATAACCTCTCTAAAAGTAGAATAAGGTTGAAAGAGCTACTGAACTCTAAACCATGGGTTTTCTAGTAATGTTTTCACAACGCTGTGTGTGTGTGTGTATTGTGAGAAGAAACAATGCGCACTGCAGAAGAGATGTTGAGAGTTTCCCTAGTTTGGTTATGGTTGAGAACACCACCTCTGAAGAGTGATGAAGGCACCACTGTATCTGAGACAAGTTTTAACATAGTCTCTGAAGGTTTGGAGTTAGTCCCTGACCGTATAAAATAGTCCCTGGGAGATTCCAAGTTAGTCTCCGACAGTATTATATTGGTCTCTGGTGGTCTGAAAATGTTAGTCCTCGATGAACAAATTTTGATTAGTCTTTGATGGGCTAAAAATTTCTTAGTGTCCGATGGAGGAAATGTTGTTAGTCTCTGGTGGGCAAAGTATGCTAGTCTCTGATGACTAAAGTTGTTAGTTCCCGAAGAGTTTGGTGATAGCCAACTGAGTTTGGCGCTGACTTGATGAGTTTGGCGCTAAACAAGTTGTCACCCGACGAGTTTGGCGATGAAGAAGTCATCACCTGATGACTATTCCCTGATAGGTGAATCATCCCTTGATGGTCAAAGGTCATCCCCTGATGACTAAGGGCCATCCCTTGATGACCAAGAGCTTATCCCCTGACTGGTAGTTCATCACCTGACGGGTGGATTATCCCCTAATGGCCATATCGCATTCCTTGATGACCACTTTTATGTCACGATGGCTACCCACTGATGCATAACTTGTCTTCGAAAATATAAAATATTATTTTCTTAAATTATTTTAAGTTGTTTTATTTATTTATTAAACCTCAATGATTCTTATGTCAAATTTAAGACTTTAAAACTTTGAAAGACATCACATGTGCATTTTTCTTATATCTTTATCAAAGGTATAAATTTCTCATGTTATATATATGTTTTACTGAGTCTTTCGCTCACAAAGTAATTTGAGTTAGACTTAGCTGAGGATAAAGGCAAGTATATTCTAACTCTTATGCTTATTTCAGTTAAGCGCATGATCAATTGATTCGACATGCGTACAAGGTTATGACTTTTATGTTTAAATTTCCTTGTGAATTAGAATGTCATGCTTTAATTTCCGCTAGTATGATATGAATGAAAGTGCATTTATATAACTAAGCTTTGATTTATTAGTTATTTTTTTTTAATCTTATATCTGTGTTAATGTATGAGAATGTTTCCACTTGGGCATTAAGCAAGTGCTTATGTTAGTCTTGAGAGGATAAGATGGTTATCGTACGTAGTTACGAGCCTCATCTGAGCTAAATAAGACATGCAAAATGGTTAAGGAAGGAAGGAAGGTTTGAAACCTCAAAGTCAAAGTTATTTTATAAAGTTCTAGAGGTTTTGACATTTAATCCGTCATACCTCACAAACAGTTTGAACCCTTGTTGTGCTTCAAATCCACCATACATGATTATATACTTGCTGAGCGTAAATCGATCATCCTTACTATTGTTAAATGTTTTACAGGTGATAAAGGTAAGATATACATGCATAAGGTCATTGCGAGTTAACTGTGGGTAGAGATGAGGAGAAGCAGAGGATTGAAGATGTAAGAGCACAATTGAAGTGTTAAGTCTGTTAGACCTACAGGTCACAACTTCATGTAAGGATGATGATGAAAGTTGTTGTAATAGCTTAGTTTCCACTGCAAGATTTGTACTCTGATTTTCATAAGGACGTACTATTAATCACTTTAGTACATTAGTGTTGTATGGATGTGTTGTTGATTGTTTCCTTCCTCTGACGGCGCCCGGGTCCCGTGAGGGGGTTTTTTGTGGTAGTCACAGCATCTATGAACCCTGAGCTTTAGAAGAAACATGAGTTAATGGAAGCTTATGAGATGATTGAGCACCTAAAGAAATTATTTGAAGGACATGCTCGACAAGAAAGATATGATACATGTAAAGCACTGTATCATTGCTAGCAGGGTGAACCTGATCCAGTTGGTTCACATGTGCTAAAAATGATTGGGTATATTAAGTACCTTGATAGGTTGGGCTTCCCCATTGCTCAGGAAGCTCAAACTGATTTGTTTTTGCAATCATTAAACAATCACTATTCTCAGTTTATCATGAACTTCGTCATGAACGAAATTGAGAAACCACTGACTGAGTTGTTAAGCTTGTTGAGAACTATTGAAAACAACATGAAAAAGTCAGGTCATAGTCCCATAATGATGGTGAATAAAGGAAAGGCTAAAGGTAAAGGCAAGAAAAAGATGGGATCTAATTCTGGTGCCAAACCTAATCCTAAGTATAAAAGGCATTGAAGCCTAAAAGTGGGATAGCAAAAGAAGGTGATTGTCACTTTTGTGGAAAATCTTGACACTGGAAAAGGAATTACCATGCTTACCTGGAAGAACTTAAGAAGAAGAAAGGAAGTATGACTTCTGATTTAGGTATATATGTTATAGAAGTCAATTTATCTATTTCGACATCTTGGGTATTAGATATTGGATGTGGTTCTCACATTTATGTTAATGTGAAGGAACTAAAAAGAAGTAGATCTTTGGAAAAAGGTGAGGTTCACCTACGAGTTGGAAATGGAGCAAGAGTTGCTACATTAGCTGTAGGAACTTATCATTTATCTTTGTCCACTAGGCTAGTTTTAGAATTAGAGGACTGTTATTATGTGCCTGCCATTAGCAAGAATATTATTTATGTTTCTTGTTTAGACAAGAAAGGCTATTCATTTGTAATAAAGGACAATAATTGTTCATTTTACTTAAATGAATTATGCTACGTTGTTGCAAAATTATTTAATGGTCTCTATATTTTTGATTTGGAAATGCATATCTATAACATAAATACTAAACGATTTAAATCAAATGATTCAAATCAAACATATCTCTTGCATTATCGATTGAGCCATATAAATGAGAAACACATAACCAAACTCCACAGAGATGGATTTTTGGATTCATTTGATTTTGAATCATATGAGGTGTGTGAAACTTGTATATTAGGAAGGATGAGTAAACCCCCTTTCACTGGACAAAGTGAACGAGCTAGCGACATTTTGGGTCTTATACATAGTGATGTATGTGGACCAATGAGTTTGCTAGCTAGAGATGGGTTTTATTACTTCATTACATTTACTGATGACTACAGTAGATATGAATATGTATATCTAATGAGACATAAATCAGAATCCTTTGAAAAGTTCAAAGAATTCAAAAATGAAGTTCAAAATGAATTTGGCAAAAGTATAAAAGCCATTCAATCAGGTAGAGGAGGTGAATACTTAAGCCAAGAATTTAATAATCTTCTTAAGAAATGTGGTATTGTATCACAACTCATTTCACCTGGAACACCACAATAGAATGGTGTATCCGAGAGGAGGAATTATACCTTATTGGACATGGTGCAATCCATGATGTGTCATGCAGATCTTCCAATAAGTTTTTGGGGACATACTCTGGAGACAACTGCCTTCACACTTAATTGTGTTCCTACAAAAACGGTTCAAAAGACACCATATGAGATATGGACTAGGAAATGTCATAATATGTCTTTCATAAAGATTTAGGGTTGCGAGGCATATGTAAGACGTCAAGCTCTTGATAAGCTCGAACCTAAATCAGATAAATGTAATTTTGTGGGATATCCAAAAGAAACTAAAGGGTATCAATTCTACAAACCTTCGGAGAACAAAGTGTTTGTTGCTCGTACTAGTGTTTTTCTAGAAAAGGAGTTTATATCTAGACGAAATAGTGGGAGGAAACTAGAACTCAAAGAAATTAGAGAACCACAAGATATCATTGAACCTGATGTGAAATATGAGCAGGAACTACAAATCATTGTGGAGAATGAACCCGCTCAAGTAACACAAGGCCTTCATAGATCTGGTAGAACACGCTAAGAGCGTGAAAGATATTATGGATATCTAGTGACTATGGCTGGCGATGTGATGCTCATGGACCAAGATGAGCCTACTTTATACCAAGAAGCTATGAACAGACCAGAATCTGAGAGATGGCTGGAAGCCATGAAATCCGAGATGGACTCCATGTACACCAACCAAGTATGGCCCTTGGTTGATCCACCTAAAGGGGTATAACCCATTGGGTGCAAATGGGTTTTCAAAAAGAAGACTAACATGGATGGAAATGTACATACCTATAAAGGGGGATTGGTAGAAAAAGGTTTCAAACAAGTACATGGTATTGACTATGATGAAACTTATTCTCCAATTGCAATGTCGAAATCCATTAGGATTTTACTTACTATTGCGGCCTTTTATGATTATGAAATCTGGTAGATGGATGTCAAAACAACTTTCCTTAACGGAAATCTCCTTGAGGATGTGTACATGACACAACTTGAGGGTTTTGTTGATCCAAAGGATGCTAGAAAGATATGTAAACTACAACGATCCATTTATGGATTAAAGCAAGCCTCAAGGAGCTGGAATCTTCGTTTTAACGACGCAGTCAAAGAATTTGGCTTTGTCAAAAATGAAGATGAACCTTGTGTATACAAGAGGGTTAGTGGTAATCATGTTGTATTCCTAGTATTATATGTCGATGACATATTGCTTATTGGGAATGACATTCCTTCCCTGCAAGACATGAAGACATGATTAGGAAAATGTTTCTCTATGAAGGACATGGACAATGCTGCCTATATTCTAGGCATCAAGATCTATAGAGATAGATCAAGGAGATTGCTCGGATTAACTCAAAGTATATACATCGAAAAGGTGCTGCAACAATTCAGCATGCAATAGGCTAAAAGAGGATATATACCAATATCTCATGGTATATCTCTCTCTAAAGCTCAGAGTCCAACATCACAAGATGATAGGAATCATATGAATAAGATTCCATATGCGTTAGCAATTGGATCTATTATGTATTCAATGATATGTACTCGTCCTGATGTATCGTATGCCTTGAGCATGACAAGAAGATACCAGTCAAATCTAGGTGAATGTCACTAGACAACTGTCAAGAACATCTTAAAGTACCTGAAAAGGACTAAAGATTTATTCTTGATATATGGAGGTCAAGAGGAATTGACAGTAAAGGGTTACACAGATGCCAGTTTCCAGACTGATAAGGATGACTACCGATCGCAATCGGGTTATGAGTTTTGCATAAATGGTGGAGCTGTGAGCTGAAAAATTTCAAAGCAAGATACAGTTGTCGATTCTACAACAGAGTTTGAGTATATAGCTGCTTTAGAAGAAGCTAAAGAGGCTATTTGGATTAAGAAGTTCATCACTAAACTTAATGTTGTTCTAACCATTGTTGACCCAGTTAATCTCTATTGTTACAACAATGGAGCCATCTCATTTGGCAAGGAAACAAGATCTCACTAGCGATCCAAACATATACTTAGACGATATCATCTCATTTGTGAAATTATTGACAGAGGAGATGTATATATATGCAGGATACTGACAGATGAAAATGTTGCAGATCCACTGACTAAGGCTTTGCCACAACAGAAGCATGATGGTCACACTAGATCCATTGGTATTAGATACATGAATGATTGGCTCTAGTGCAAGTGGAAGATTGTTGGAGTGTATGTTGGGTTTCGACAAATAAAACGCAACCGAATAATAAAAAAAAATGAAACGAACGAAGCCCTAACCTGAGGATCCATGCAAAACAATTTAATACAGATGATTTAAGATTTTATCGATTAAACTTGTAGAATCTGAAGCTTTTATGAGGATGTTGAACGTCTCCGAATCTTTAACGCAATCCAACTGAATGACGCCTCTACAGTATCCACACGAACATCTACGAATCATCTCACGATCATAAGCAAGAAGGATTGCTATACTAGCTATTGAATCTGTTTCTCTCTTTCTCTCTCTTAACTCTAGTATCTTTCTGATGAGTGGCTAGGGTTTTTAGAAAACGTATATCTCTAAGAGAACAACTGATATATCCTATATATAGTTGTGTATAGAGTAATTCCAAACCCTAATTTGATTAGGAGAATAAAATCCGAATTTTATATTTATTATATATTTTAATCAAGTCTTACTTAATTAATATATATGTCAAATAAATATATATTCATATTTTTTCTTCCAAGGGACTCTAATATATATATAGATTAAATACATATAATTTAAAGTCATGATTTAAATAAAATCAATTTCATTGATATATTAAAATCACTGACATTTAAATTATATCTCCTTAATGAATGTTCTTAGTGTGCAACCCTATAGGTTATTATTACGTTAGCAATAATTTTAAATCATATTATAAAATTATAAACAGTGAGTGACATCTAGTAATACATCACTATTACCCAAGTAATAATAAAGTCGTTGATTCGACGCAACCTTTTCGTGACCAATGTTTCAATGTAATTTAATCCTTTTAATCTTGATATCTAAGATTAAATTCAATATGTGTCATCCTCTTCACAATTTAATCTCAGTTTTCTTGATCAATGAGTAGACTATATGAAACAAATCTCTATTTGAGCATGACCATGCATTTCATAGTCTCACTCAATCAAGAGGCCTATAAATATCACCCCTAATTTATAGGAGGGTTAAATTCCATCTATATCATTCCCATTTCTCACATAACTTATGATGCATCCAACAATCACCTTTATCGTCCACCCGGTTAAAGGTGACTTTTGGTAATGTCAAAACACATAATTCCTTATGTAGAAATGTTAATGACTTCAGGTTCAAGGACCATTACATCATTGTCACTATGAGAATACTTATGACACATACCATAATACTCCATGTAGAATTCTCATGGTGGATCTGTCCAGTACACTATTCTCTAACATGGTACCTATGCATCAACTTAATATATCTCGTATATATTTATGACCAATGAGATGTGGCCATCAGACAATCCATATACTAGTCTCAATGTATTATTCTTTTCCCATTAACAATAATACTCGACTAGGGACATTTAAGAATAATGATATATATATATACAACATACTTATATGATCTCATATTCAAGTCACATACTTGAATCCATATAATTAATATCATTTTTCTAAGGACATTTATTATGTTAACATTTATATAACGCAGTAAATAAAACATAATAAAAAAATTATCATTTAACTAAAACATAACATAAATATAGTGTCACAATCATTACATAATTGGCCACTAGGGCATACACTCCAACAGTGTATGCCCTAGGAGCCAATTATTAGATAACTGACAGGTAGTCATCCCCTTATGGATACGTCATCCCCTGATGACTAACCCTTGACAGAGGATTATCCCCTGACGGGTAAAATTGTTCCCCTAATGGTCATCCCCTGTTTATGCGCAGTTTCATATTTATCTCTCAAGACATAGATTTCTTATGTTGTACCAACAATCATATTTTACAGAACCTCTCACGCACCAGTGTTTGAGATTAAAATTAAATAAGGATCAAGGAAAGTATATACTCACTCTACTTCTTTTCCACTGAATACATAAGATCATTGATTCGATTTACAATGATATTTCTTATGAAAGTCAATGTTTTTCATTGATAAGTAACGAATGATTGTGACGACCCCAAAATCCCTTACTGGATCAGGGCTTCGTCAAAAGAAGGAAAGGTAACTTCACATTCATTCGTAGCATTGATACTAATAAAAGGAATTAGTAAAGAGTTATTACAACCCAACATATTACATTCTCAGCGGAAGCTATTCTATTTCTATATTATAGTACATAACATCACAACTTCAAAATATCTTCCTTCCTTCCTTCCTTATTAGCACTCAAAAGGGTTAGCCAAACTCAGTAGCCGAACATCTTTGCTTTCCCCTTATCAGAGGGTTCAACCTTTGGACCATGTCCTACAAGACATTAAGTTCAACAAGAATGGGCAATTTATGCCTAACAAGTATATAAACAATTTGGGAAAGCAAAATTAGAATGTTTCAAGGGATTCAATTCTATTAAGAGGCTTAGTGGAACAATACTAATGCCTCAGAAATCTTTGAAGAATCTTTAGGATTACTAATGATAAACGACGTGTAATCCTTCTTGAAGAAAGACAGGTATTCACCTGTGTACAACCTTTTTCAAAATATCCATAGGGGCTAAACCCGTTGGATCTGCTAACCATACGGTACACAGCTGGCCTAACTAAGACCGCATGATCCCTCCTTGTGTGAATATACGTAGTCACTTAAAATTCTTCTAGGTCAGGTGAAGAACAAATCAACACCTTTCCCTTCCTCTTGCCAACCATGTGGCATAACCCATTTAAGGGACATATCATTCTCATTTGTTTGCATAGATATAAGATTGAAAAGTAACTGAAAATCAAAGCTCAATTATATCTACGTACTTTCATTCATATCATGCTAGCGGAAATCAAAGCATAACATTCTGATTCACAAGGAAATTTAAACATAAAAGTCATAAACTTGTACGCATGTCGAATCAATTGATCATGCGCTTAACTGAAATAAGCATGAGAGTGAGAATATACTTGCCTCAGTCCTTTGCACACAATCAAATTTAATTTACTTGTGAGTGTAAGATTCTGTAAATCATGCATATAATATTTTAATACCTTAATAAGAATTATGAATGAAAATGCATATGTGATGTCCTTAAACTTTTAATGTTTCAAATTTGACATACGAACCGTTGAGGTTAAAGGAAAAACATCATCAAATAATTTAAGAAAATAATGTTTTTATAGCTTTTGAAGACAGACTTCGCATCAGGGGAAAAATCTTCCACGTCAGGGGATCCTTTGTCATCAGGGGATAACTAGTCGTTAGGGAATGACTGGACATTAGTGGGTAAACTACCTGTCAAGGGATGTTTCACCTGACAGGGAATGTTTCTCGACCATCAGGGGATAGCCTCTTGGCCATCAAGGTTTCATTCACTCATTAGGGAATAGTCATGAGGGGATGACTTACCCATCAGGGGATAATTTCCTCATCGCCAAACTCGTTGGGTGACAACTTTGACTATCGCCAAATTCTCTTGGCTGTCAGGGGATGATTTGCTCATCGCCAAACTTAGTAAATCATCACTGAACTTCATCAGTGGATAATCTGTTCAGCGCCAAACTCCTCGGAGAAAAGTAGTTCAACGCTAAACTTAATTGCTATCGCCAAACTCCTCGGGGACTAATATTTTTAGCCATCAGAGACTAACATATTTTTCCCATCAGAGACTACGGATGATGTCATCAAGGACTAAACTTAGCCTTTCGGAGACTAAGGATGACATCATCAGAGACTAATTTAAACTTCCTTCATCAGAGACTATGATTATCTCATTAGAGACTAGCATATTAGTCATCAGAGACTAACAAATATCTCATCAGAGACTAATGATGGCATCTCAACCCATTGGAGACTAATATTAGAACTTGTCTTTGCTACGATGGAAGACCTAACATGAACAAACTCAACCTAGGATGCCTCATGAAAATGCAAAAGAATATAATCCTTTAAAGTTTTATTCCTTCTTGAAAACTTAGCATACATGGTTAATAAATCTTTGATGCTATGCACGAAAGAAACTAAGTTGAGTACCAGGTTCTTACCTCTTCGTATTTATGGGAGAAATTAAAGCTTGTCTAAGAATAATTTTCCTAAAGAAGAACTTGGAAATTTATGAAGATGGTAAGTTTAGAGGAGAACTTTAGAAGAGAAATTTTTAGAAAAGAGATTAAAATTTTACCTCTGAATTAGGTATTTATAGCAGACTAAGATTAAGCCTTAAAATAAAATGATTGGTTAATCTGGATGGTAAAACGACTACTCATCATAATTCTTTAATAGCTAATCAACATAATAAGCAGCTGTTGTCACACATGCAGCTTGTCTTTAATCAATTGTTGCCACACAACTTGCCTACTAATCAAGTAACTTCACACGTAACTCCTTTAATTCACGTACTTATGAGATTATTTCCCTTACGTAAGCAATTCAAGTTATTTGAATGAGAATTTCTAATCTTCACACTTGTATTCCTTTAAGGAATTTACGAACACAATTAAGGCATAAATTACTTGCCCCTCCTTTCAACATTCAAAATCATAATATTAACTACACACGTAATTAAGAAATTAATTTTAGCGTACATTAATTAATGTAACAAACTCATATAAAATTTTCGGGTTCTCACATCCTTCCCCCCTTAAGAGAAGTTTCGTCCTCGAAACTTAGCTATCAAACAAATGGGGGTACTTGTCAATCATAGCGCTTTCAAGCTCCTAAGTAGCTTCCTCTACACTATGATTTGTCCATAACACTTTTATGGAAAAAATCTCTTTATTCCTAAGAATTTTAACCTGTCGATCTAAAACCTAGACAGGAACCTCTTTATAATTTAAATCCGATTCCAGCACTATCTGTTGGTAATCAATTATTCCTCTATGGTCTGCTTTGTAAAGACGTAATACTGATATGTGAAATACACCATGAATATGGCCTAAAGCCGGTGGCAATGCCAATTGATAGGTCACTTCACCAATCTTCCTCAACACCTCGAATGGTCCTACGTAGCGGGGACTCAACTTTCCTTTCTTGTCAAAACGCCTTACACCCTTCCAGGGTGACACTTTCAACAATGCATAACTTCTAATTTCCAAAGTTTGATCCTTCCTATGTTGATCAACATATTGTTTATGTCGGTCTTAAGCTGCCTTCATTCTCATTCTAATCATCTTGATCGCCTCCTCAAACTGTTGGACTAGCTCTGGTCTAATTAGCTTCCTTTCTCCTATTTCGTTCCAATAAAGTGGAGTTCTGCATTTTCTACTGTACAATGCTTCAAAGGGTGCCATGCCAATGCTAGCATGACAACTATTATTGTACGCGAATTCGATCAGTGGCAGATGGTTGTCCCAATGGCCTTTGAAATCGAGAACGCAAGCTCGTAGCATATCTTCTAGTGTCTGAATCGTGCATTTAGATTGACCATTTGTCTGTGGGTGATAGGTTGTGCTCATATCTAGTCTTGTTCCCATATATTCTTGGAAACTCTTCCAAAATCTTGAGGTAAACCTCAGATCTCGATCAGAGATGATGGAGACTGGCACTCCATGTCGACTCACAATTTCTTTAACATATAACTTCACCATTTGATCCATCTTGTATGTGTACTTGATGGCCAAAAAGTGTGTCAATTTGGTCAATCTATCGACTATGACCCAAATGGCATTCAATCCTTAGGGTGTGGCTGGTAATCCAACTACGAAGTCCATCGTGACAAACTCTCATTTCCACTCAGGAATTTCCAATGGTTGAAGCAGTCCGCTTGGTTTTTGGTGTTCTGCTTTAACCCTTTAACATGTTAAGCATCTACTCACCCACTCAACTATTTCTCTCTTCATGTTGGGCCACCAAAAGCTTTGCTTCAACTCTTGGTACATCTTCGTACTTCCTGGATGAATAGAAAATTTTGAGTTGTGGGCTTCATGTAGAAGTTCTTGCCTCAATTCAGTCTTCGCAGGAATCCACACTCGTCCTTTATATTTCAACAATCCATCGTTGTGCATGCGACACTTGCCTTTTCTCCCTTAATCAATCTGTCCTTTTCCTCACAATGCTCTTTTTGTGCGATTTTAATGAGGTTGTGTAATTGAGGCTGAGCTTGAATTTCTTCTTCCATATCTATCCTATGGGCAGTGGTAAAGGTATGAAGCTGTAGGCATTCGAATTCTTTTCGAACCTCTTCTTGGATGATCATCACATTCAGTCTTTCATGATGACTGAGCGTGTCAGCAACTACATTCGCCTTTCCAGGATGGTAGTTGATAGAACAATCATAGTCCTGAATCAATTCTAACCAACGCCTTTGTCGCATGTTGAGCTCTTTTTGCGTAAATATATACTTCAAACTTTTGTGGTCAGTATATATCTCGCATTTTTCATCGTAAAGGTAGTGCCTCCAAATCTTCAACGCAAAAATGATAGCTGTCAATTCTATGTCATGCGTAGGGTATCTTTTCTCGCAATCTTTTAGTTGTCTTGAGGCATAAGCAATCACCTTGCCATGTTGCATCAAAACTGCTCCAAGTCCTTGTTTTGACGTATCAATGTAATAATGAATTCGCCCTTATCATCCGGTAGTGTCAGAACAGGGGCTATAGTCAACCTCGTCTTCAATTCTTGAAAACACTTCTCACAATCAAGAGTCCAAACAAATTTTGTAGTCTTTCTTGTCAAGTTTGTCAAAGGCACAACTAATTTCAAGAAGTCTTTAACAAACCTTCTGTAGTAGCCTGCCAAACCTAAGAAACTCCTTACTTCGGTTAGGTTTGTTGGCCGAGGTCACTTCGTGATTGCATTGATCTTATTGGGGTCCACTGCAATACCAGTTTCATTGATCACATGACCAAGAAACTTTACTTCCTTCAGCCAAAATTCACACTTGGAAAAGTTGGCAAATAACTACTCTTTTCTTAGAACTTCCAACGTTATCCTTAGGTGCTCTTCATGCTCTTCCACTGTCTTCGAATAGATAAGAATATCATCAATCCATCTTTCTTTCGAACAAATAATACTAGTGCACCCCAGGGTGACACACTTGGCCTAATCAATTCTCGATCTAAGAGTTATTGCAATTGCTTCATCAGGTCCTTCAGTTCGAATGGTGCCATGCAGTACGGGGCCTTGGAGATTGACGCGTTACCGGGGATCAAATTGATTTCGAAGTCCATTTCTCTATCCGGGAGTAGTCCAGGCAATTCTTCTGGAAAAATGTCTACAAAATCCTTTACCACAGGGACATCCTCGATCTTAATTTTATCCTTGTTGGTATCGTGTACATAAGCCAAGAAGGCTTGGCAACCCTTGCGAATCATCTTCTTTGTCTGGATTAAAGTTAAGAATGGTGATGATTTTACCATCTTGGTGCCATAGAACCAAACCTTTTCCCTTTGGGGAGATTGCAGGACTAATCATTTCTTTTTACAGTCAATATTGGCCTGGTATTTGAACAACCAGTCCATTCCCAATATTACATCGAATTCTCCCAAAGGAAAAGGAATAAGATTAGCAAGAAACTTGTGTTGATCTATCTTTAAAGTGCAATTAGGGTAAATGTGAGAAATGCTTACCACCTCACGATTGGCAACTACTACTTCTAAGGGCTTAGGTAGCAGTTCAGGCTGAGTTAGCATATTCCTAGCTAACCGTTTAGATATAAAACTTCGAGTAGCACCCAAATCAAACAACACATGAGCATGTAAGGAGTTCACTAGTAGTGTACCTGTTACAACATTATCGGAAGCCACATCATCTTGCACGGTCATGTTGTAAGTCCTCGCATGTGGTCTCACCGGTACAGTGTTGGCTCTCGTCAGCATTAGTTTGCCACTTTTCTTTTGAGGGCAATTGGGAGAGATGTGCCCTTCCATTCCGCACGTGAAACATGTCCTCATTGCGGCTAGCGGTCTGTTATTTTGCTAATGTTGTTGTGGTCTAACAGTTGCATGAAGCTAGAATAATTAATTCTGGAAAAAGAAGCTGTTTTAACTAAACAGATTTTAGAAGCTAGAATTAAATTTCTGGGTTGTAGCTGTTCTTAATTGAACAGATTTTTTAGAAGCTAGAATTAAATTTCTAGGTTGTAGCTGTTCTTAATTGAACAGATTTTTCAGAAGCTAGAATTAAATTTCTGGATTGTAGCTGTTTTTAATTAAACAGATTTTTGATGAATCTAGAATAATTAATTCTGGAAAAAGAAGCTGTTTTAAATTTTGATAAAACAAAAAAAAAAAGTAGCTAACAATCATCAAAATGATTGTTGGAAAATGTGTTTTTATCCCTGATGTGTAAAAAGGTTAGTCTCCGACTAATCAAAATAACAACATCAGAGATTGACCCTAATCCCCGATGAGTACATTTACTTCATCAGAGATTACGTTTAATCCCCGATGAATAACTTCATCAGAGATTATTTTAATCCCCGATGAGTTACTTCATCAGAGATTACGTTTAATCCCCGATGAATAACTTCATCAGAGATTATTTTAATCCCCGATGAGTTACTTCATCAGAGATTACGATTAATCCCCGATGAGTAATTTCATCAGAGATTATTTTAATCCCCGATGAGTTATTTCATCAGAGATTAAATTATTCTCCGATGAGTAATTACTTCATCGGAGACTAATCGGGTCAATCTCGTATCAAGTGGATATATCAGAGATTAGGGCAATCTCTGAAAAAGGGTAAATTGGTAGTTACCCTTGATGCTTGAATAGCAATCGTTGCTTATACTTTAATAAACGTAAGTTCAAAAAACGTTTGCAATTACAAGTATCAAACTCTGCGAATTAGATTTCTCTCTGCACATTCTCTGCAATTTAATCTCTCGTTGAGCGTTCTTCACAAAGTTTACAGATCTCTTCAATGGCGGCCAAAACAGTGTGCTTCACAGTTGATGAGTTCGTTTTCATAAAGACTAACCATGCAGGGGTGGCTAACAAGTATGAATTTGAAGCAAAGTACTACCCTGTTGTGGATTTCCTAAAGAACTCTCCACTACAACACGCCATCTATGACACTCCCATCCAAGCTGCAGAAGTCATTACAACCATGTGGAGCACTGCATCAATCACTGATGAAAGTGATGACTCTCCACAGGTAAGTTTCAGGTATGAAAACACTGACTATACTATTACTCATGCCACAGTTAATAATGCACTTCATTTACCCGTAAGGGAAAACTATGATCCTCTTGCCTCTGATGAAGAACTTATAGGTATGTTTAAGGAATTAAACTATAATACTGAAATAAGTTCTGTTGGGACCATCACACGTCCCCATCTTAGGCCAGAGTGGTCATTGTTCTTTGACATTATAACTAAAGCTTTTACTTCTAAATGCAGTGGATATGATGCCATCACCACTATTTCACAACAAATTGCATATAGTGTATTGTATGATAGGCACATAAACGTAGGGCTTTTGATTTTGCAAAACTTGATGGACAAACTTAAAACTGGTGATAAAAATAAAATTTATTATGCTAGGTTTTTGATGATGATTGCATATCATTTAATTCCTAACCTTAATATCACTGGTATGCAAGTTGTGCCTCCTGTTTTGCAGACAAAACGAGTAGTAAGTGATTTAAAGAAATATGCGGCAAAGGTAAATGTACCTTTATTCTATCCTACTGTCATGAGAAACACTCTCATTGACACTCTTCCAACCACATATTCTTTACAATTCTTTGGGGATACCACACAAACACCATCTAATCCCCCAACAACTTCACAATCACAATCTAAAGCCCCCTCCACAGTCTCCCAAAAGACTGTGGTTGTAAAAACCAGAAAAGTCACAAAGCTCCCAATAAAAAGAAAAATAATTGAGGGAGTAAGTGAGGATGAGGGAGAACCAGAAGCTGAAGTTCCACTTCAGAGAAAGAAGAGAGTTATAACCCAAAGCCAAAAGCAATCCATTGCTTCCCAAAAGGCAATGGAGGTTATAAGGAAAAACAGTAATCTGCCATTGTCCTCCCAACAGGACATTGACATTGAAGAAAGTCCTCAACCAAGGACACCTGTAACAGAGTCTGCACAAACTCTTGGTCACAGCCAAGAGGAACCAAATAGAGAGAATACAAAACAAACGAGTGACACAAGGAGTGCACCCACAGAGTCATCTATTGATGTTCCTCAAATTTTTGCCCTTGAGGAACAGCCAACACTCCACACTGTACATTCTTCTCCTTTTTCTCCCATTCTTGATTCTTTTAATGTAAATATAATTGATTCTCTTGATTTTTCCAAAGAGGAGCCAATACTCGAGACAAGCTCTCACACATTTTCCATGGATAGATCCCTAGCCCAAGATACACAAAGGGAACCCCCTGTCCATGCTGTCACAAGCACTTCTCAAACTCCCACTTCTGTAGAAAAGAGTGACACCATCAAAATGAGTGAGGTTGTGAGAATAAATAGTGAGAGTCAGGCTCCTGACCTGGAAAAAGGAGAGCACATACACATAAAAGAGAGTCAAGCTTTAGAAAGCTTGGAAAAAGGAGAGCATGAGAAGCTGGGTGCCCAACCCCAGGCAAAAGGAGAGGGTGTGAGCAAGGATGAGATCCTCGAACAAAATAAACGAGAGAAATTTTCAGCAGGTATATTTTTACAACCTGTTGAAACCAGCTCACAAGAAGCTCAGGTTTCTTCTGCTCCCTCCATCAATATCCAAACAGAAGAACCAGAGATTAGATCAAGCACAGGGGATGCAGCTTTACAAGTCATATCTGAGATGTCTAATGCTGATTTTGAAGAGTTATATGGTCTACAACAGAGACAAGATCATATTTCTGCATTGAAGACAAGCCTAGCAGATGAACCTGTGCCTGAAGAATCTCCAGATAATAATGTTGATGAATGGCTTGATGCCTCTTATGCCAACACTCTGGAGGAAGTAGCCGCCCAGTTGAGGCAGGATTATGTGACCAATATTGGGTCCACTGCAACTGCACATACACTTATCGATGTTCTTGAAAAGGTAACCAGGGTGGACAAGAAACATACAAAGTTTCACCACTTCCTGGTTACTGGAATAAATGGTGCAGTGCAGCAACTAAAGGAAAGGATGGAGTTGGAGACAGACAAGATTAGAAGATGCTATGAAGGTCACTTGCCACGGAGGACTGTCACTGCCATTGATACCCTTATCAAAGATAAGTCCAAAACTGCCAGTCGCCTTCAAGCCCTCGAAGACAACATCCAACTCCTGATCCAAAAACAAGACCGAATGGAACAGCTATTAATGCAGGCAATTCCAAATTTGGCCACCTCTTCTCAACCCAAAGATGCTGATGTCAAAAAGGGGGAGAGTGGTCCAACTAATGTTCCTGTTCCTGTACAAAAACAAAAGTCAGGTCCTGTCCTTGATGCAGAATTGCAAGCTATGTTGGACAGGATCCTAAAGAAACATTCGGATCTAGAAGCAGCAACAACAACAACAACAACAGCAACAACAACATCAACTGTTCCAGCAACAACAACACTTCCAGCAACAACAGCAACAACAGCGGCTTCTCCTTCTTCCTCTGCACAAGCCCCCAAACCAAAAGACAAAGGCAAGGGAGTCATGGTTGAGCAACCAAAGAAGCAAATCTTCACTCAACCAGGACAACCTAAGCTACTGGGGGATGCCATGAAGACTGCTCACTTTCCTACTCCTATTGAAATTGAAGTGGAAGGGAAAGTTGAGTTAGTCAACCCTCGTGATCAAAGATTAATAGATGCTGATGCCTTATTAGCTCAAAAACTACAAGAGGAGGAGGACATGGTAGCAACAAGGGAGGAGGAGAAGGCAAAGAAGAAGAAGATCTCTACAAGAAGATCAAGTGCACAGAAAGCAGTACCAACCAAGAAGCCTATTTCTCAAGACCCTCCAAGGTCAACCGAGACTGCCGTGGTGGCTGTGAGTGGACCAACAAAGCCACAAACAGTTTCATCAAAGAAGTCTTACAAGGTTGAAATGGCTAGCACTGAAGAAATAATAACGGCCCTGAAGAAAAGTACAAGAAGAATTGAACTGATAAAGGGTAAGAACAACAAAGAGCTACTTCATGTCTTTTTGACAGATGGAGAGTCTTTGAAGTTTGAGAAGCCAGCCTTGGAGGGACAAACAAAAGAAGATTTGGAGTGGTTGCTGACTGTAGTGCTTGAGACTTCTGATTTAAACATAAAATTTCGAAGCCAGATTCAGAAGGTGATGAAGATGGAGCATAAGGTGAATTCAGAACCAGAAGCTAAATCTAAACCTTTGGGATTATGGTATGAAACTTTTCATGGGGAGAGAATTTTCTTCAACTACAACAGGGACATCAATAGTGTCAGCGAGAGGCATATTGAAGGATTTCTTGCATTACTCAAAGATGCTGTTGAAGAAACTGAGCTTGTATTGAAGAACCTGTTGAAAAATAGGCTGGAGTTTCTGAGAAGGAATAGAAAGGAAAGAATGGAACAGTTGAAGAAAAGATAAGATAAAAATGTTGTGTTGGAGTTGTGTGTTGAATTTGAAGCCAGTCATAGACTTGGAGAAGCTGAATAAAATATTCAGGTAGCCAGGATTTATTCTTGGAGTAGCTGAGTGTAATACTCAGAGAAGCCAGTTTTTTTAAGCTGGATAAATTGTTCAGAGGAAGCTGAATGATAGATCGAAGATCTAAAATTCAGGTACATTTGTATCATTTATTATTCTTTATTCTTTTTCTAAGCATTTGTAATAGATTAGTTTTGACATCATCATCAACCTTGAAATTATGCTTATCATTCTGATATTCATAATTAGGGGGAGATTGTTAGGTTTTATTAACATTTGATGATGATTGTCTTTAGAATACTTAGAAATACAAATGTACAGAAAAGTGTTGGTTTGTAACACTTTAGTTTTGTAGCTAGCAGTAATATCTCTTGTTTGTAATTTAGTCATTATAATAAAGAGATAGGTTCATTACTTTTGTATGTACTGCTGGAATACTCGTTGAGTTTGTTCAACAAGTTGTTTAAGTTAATTAGTCCTTCAGAGATTGATTTTGGCTTGTCGGAGATTAAGGGAAAAGTCCATCAGAGATTAAAATTTTGTTCATCAGAGATTGGACTTTGCCCATCGGAGATTGAAGAATCCTTCATCGGAGATTAAAATGTTTTGTTCATCGGAGATTGAAGGATTGGTCATCGGAGATTAAAGCTTACGTCATCGGGGATTGTAATAAAGAGTCAGAGATTAATGCTGACGTCATCAGAGATTAAAACAATACCTCGGAGATTAAATGATGACATCACCAGAGACTAAAGCCAAAGCATCGGAGATTACTCGAAGTAAAGCATCGGATATTACACGAAGTAAAGCATCAGAGATTACACGTTGTAAAGCATCGGAGATTACTCGAAGTGATCAGGGACTAATTAAAGAAGCTATCGGAGATTAGTCGAGGACTTAATCGCTGATGGAGTTAGAGTTCAAATCAAAGAAGGAAAGTCTTCCATGAACACGTAGACTTTATTGAAGACGTAGCTGACAAGGAAACTTATTAGAAATCTTTCAATTGGAAAGATTGTATTTGATTTGAATTAGGAAGCTAGGTTTTTGTAAACTTAGTTTTAGAAGCTGTAATTATAAATTACAGAATTGTAATTCGAAGCTGTGTATGTCTATATAGATAGAGAGAATTGAAAGTGTTATATTTTTCTATATACACAGAATAGAAGCTGACGATCAAAGCTTGTTTTTGATTGTTAGAAAACTTGTAATCAATTGTTAAATCAATAAAAACAATTGTTTATAAAGTTTTGATCTTGTTCTTTATATTCCGCAGAAAGTTAATTTCTTAAAGAACAGGAATTCGGAAAAAGTTGTAAGAACTTGTATTCAACCCCCCTTCTACAAGTTCTAGGCCATCTCACTGGGAAAACACTATGCTATAATACTTGGACTAGGGGCCTCCTCCCCTTGTGCTTTTATACAAATGGAAGTACCTTTTATTATCAATTCGTCTTAACATAGTCAAATTTCTTTGGGTTTGGTGACTACTATTTTAGTCCCTCTCATCCCAAACTTCCCCACCGCTACACATGAACGGTGATCCCCTGCATTGAATCCTTTACGAACTAATGGATGTAAACAAATAGCACGACCGAGATTCCCCTTGGTCTAATTCCATGCCTTATGATGAAAGGGGAGTCGGTGTGGCGAAAAGTGAAGATTGGGGGAAGTAGAGCAAAATTCCCTTCTAGGGTATTCCAAAGGTGTAACCTAGGCAACGAAAAAGGGGGATATGCCACTATATACTATACAAAAATATAGGAAAAGGCTCTCGATTTAGCTATGTCTGAGAAGTAATAGAAGACGCGATCCTAATACCAAGATAGGTCGATCTTCGCCTTCTACATAGGCTTCGAACCTTCCCTTCTCCCACTCGCAACCAGGACGGACTTGAAAGTAGCCTGAAAGCAACCTCTTTGCTGTTGCGCGCATTCCTCTTCTGAAGAATGTAATCAAGCCCGGGTAGATCACGTTTAGGCTTAAGTCACAAAGCTTTCTCCTACATAATTTCTTTAGCAATTGAATTCTCATAGGGGGTAATGACGCCGATTTCATAGCTTAAAGGATGCGTTAACTAAAGCATAAAAGGATCGGGGACGTCTCCAAAACAATTGCTATTGCATCTCCTGTTGTTGAATCAGTCTTTCTCGAAGCTATTGCCCTTTCGAATCTTAGTTCCCATAACCAAAATGAAAGAAAGTCCTTCCTGCAATTGCGGTCAGTCTCACTACCTCTTTAGTTGCCGCCCCCTACTTGCTCATTTGTAATTACTACCACAAGAAAGTCGCCCCTCTCCTTTCAGTCGAGTCAAACAAAGGTTTACCTCTCTCTAAAGCCCTCCACGACCGGATCTTCCAACCTTTTCACACTTATTCACGAATCCATCTTTGTTTATGCTGCTAAGTCTCAGACTATTCTTACTTTAAGTCTCAGTCTATTCTTACTTATGATTTCTATTATTTCTTTTTTTGCTATTGCTAAAAGGAAAAGTAGAAGATTCTTCTCTTTTTCCCAAAAATTCCCATACTTTTCTTTTTATTTGACTTTTCTTGGCCAACCAATTAAGGACTCTATAGTTCTTCACTATTCGTACCGGAAGGACTCTCTAGTTCTTCACTATTCGTACAGGAAGGACTCTATAGTTCTTCACTATTCGTACCGGAAGGACTCTATAGTTCTTCACTATTCGTACCGGAAGGACCCTCTAGTTCTTCATTTCATAATGTATTTTTGTTTTGAATAAAGAAGCGCGCTCCTAGTTAGTGTAACGCAGGTGTTTTTCTCAGTTGATGGATGGGATAAATGCCTATATCACTTTATAATGTTATTGTTATGTTGATGCTATATTAAAGAATCTAATCTAAAAAATTTGCTTAAGACAGAGTCCCATTTATAATTGTCTTTATCGTATTGTGTAAACGAACTGAAAGTCTTAATTGTGTACTCAACAGGAAGGGTCACAGCCTAGGTTTGGGCCACCTCATCGCTTTATCAACGTGGTTATGCTGCTCGATCTAGCAAGAGGTCGTAACTCCGCTTTTAGGAGTTTTTGGTACGGAACACTTTCCCGTACACCCAATTCATTCATCTGGGTGACGTACGAGCCTAGGAAAAACCAAAAGTCCTTGTGAAAAAAAAATGGATATAATACCGAATTTCCAGCAAATGGTACCGAATTGAAACGGGGCTATATCCATCCCCAGTAACTGCACCCGCATACTGCGATTGGAAAGTCTAGGTTTTCAACGGATCTCCCTTCGATTAGGAAGCAGGGTTAGGGGCAAAGAGTTAGAATGAGTTCTCTTCTGGACTAGCTTTGGCACTAAGATAGAACTAGAACCTGCGAGCATCCTCAAGCAGTCAGTCTGATCTGTCCTATATAGGAATGAAGTGGGTAAGACACGGTAAGGAATGAAGTCAGATTAGTTACTTGATTTACTTACCTTCTAACGTCGAGCTTCCATGCCTTGCTTCTTGGCATTACAAATATCTAATTCACAGAGTTCCGCGGATTCATCGGCTCCCTTTCCTAACCTCATAATGAACGAAATGAGACGTTAGCATGATTCACTTTCCTTCTTCCGTCTGTGGGGTGGTACCTCCACTCGAATGATCTACCTACCTCACCGATAGTTCTGACTCTGGATATTTTGTATTTCTGGATAGTAGGCCTCCTTCGCCCGCTTAGAAGTGGATTCGAACCACTGACACAAGGATTTTCAATCCTTTGCTCTAACCAGCTGAGCTACCTGAACTACTTTCCTAAAGTATGTTTTCTTCATCTCTTTGCTCTAACGCACTAGGAGAAGCTTCCTCTCAGAAAGAATATAATATGACACTGGAGTTTGAGAATAGAGATCTCGAGGTACGGGAGCTGAAACAACATTGTCTTTTAAGTTTCAAGGCCCTTCTTTCTCAAAATACCCATTTTATGCAATTCGTGGGGGGAAATCCTTAGGACGACATACAATTTTTCTTTAATGAAAACCGACAACTCATGGATAATGACCCCAGCTTCTCCGTAGCTCAGAGAGACACCCAAGAGCTCCTGTTCTTGAACGCAGTCAAAAAGGAAATGAAGAGCCTAGGCACTGCTTCGCCGTCCTTTCGCCGCATTCTCGGTATTAACGAGGCCGTATGAAAAAGATGAAAATGTTTCCTGTTTGTTGAGTCCATTAAAGACAGCTGATCATGACAAGGTGTAGAAGTCGATAGGTTCCACTAGTTGACAAGGTATATATGAGAAGGATAGGGCAGGGCCGCGGGATAGTTTCATGGTTTTAGTTGGGAAAGAACGATTGTTTAGTCTCAACAACTAGAACATAATCCCACAGAAAGGAATTTAGATGTTCCGTTGGGAAGCCGAGGTGACACAGACCTATCAACGTGGTGGGGGGGTCGCATCCGGCTATAAACCGAATTGCCTACTTTTCTTTAATCAGACATCCTAAGGTAAGGAGTCTTCTGTGTGTTAGAATCTTTACGGGAATGAATCGCATATGTTGGTTGATAATTACTCGGGAATTCATTGAGAATGACTTTGCTTTTTAAATAGGAAGAGGTAGCTTGCTCACTAAGTACTAGTGCTTAGCTAGCGTTAGCTAATCTACAGCTCACTCGACCGAGAGGTTATGAAATAAATGTATCGACTGAAAGGAGAGGGGGACTTTCCAATCCAAATAGGGCTAATTGCTTCGCACCTGACTGTGATAGCCCTCTCGATACCTTATTGGAGCTTTGTAAGTAGTGACCGGTTTCCCGTCGCTAATGCTTGCGTACTAACTTAGCTGCTATGATAGTGACTCTTGGAGCATGGATTCCCTAACCTGATCGTGAGCTTTTGAGCATATGGGTAAGATATGGCTCTGTGAGCTATACTATTCCATGTCTAGTAGTGAGGGGTTAGCTGCATCTCGTAAGGTGTATTGCTCGAATTCCAACAATGGAACTACCCCCGAATTAATGTAGAGAACGCGGTTGAGAAATTCTGTCCTTGTTTCGGTCCTACTGTCTGCCTGCTGCGATTGAGGAATGAATCGATCATTTGACTACTAATCTTCCGCGAGTAGACATGCTCCGGTACGCTGGGGTCAATTGACCTGGTCAGATCAAAGAGCGAAACCAGAACTACTAAAAGTATAATAGTTGGAAGAGAGGAGGTAGGGGTTGACCCTAAAAATTCAATGGGAATGGCACAACTGTCATTGTTTACACATCACATGTGGATTGGTGGATTTCTCATAGTTGGCGCTGCTGCACATGCAGCCATTTTTATGGTAAGAGACTATGATCCAACTACTCGATATAACGATCTATTAGATCGTGTCCTTTCACGATGCAATTATATCACATCTCAACTGGGCATGTATATTTCTAGGTTTTCACAGTTTTGGTTTGTATATTCATAATGATACCATGCGCGCTTTAGGGCGTCCTCAAGATATGTTTTTAGATACCGCTATCCAAGACTTTGCTCAATGGATACAAAACATCCATGCTTTAGCACCAGATGCAACGGCTAGAATTCTAACCTTGTGTCAGGATTTTTTCCAAGGGACAGTCTCAGGTAGACAGGGCGTAGGCCTCCCAAAAGGTAACGAATTTTGTTGACATGGAAGAACCGCTGCGACGTGGGGAACTCGTTTCATGTTTAGTATTCGTGCCGGTTAGACGTCGGCCATGAAATCCATCACTATACCGAGCAGATCACGGGACTCTCTTCAGGTACAGTTCAATTAGTTTATTAATTTTCATTTTTTTTCATTCAAATTCAAGAACCAGAAGTGTGACCCCCCCTCTAATTTGTTTATTTGCATTTTCATTTTGGGAACTTCTATATAGATTTTACTGTGTCTCACAACTGAGAAGAATAGGGGGGGTCATTTCGGTTTTGGATCTGGGACGAATAGTTCAGTAAAGATTTTAAGTGGGTTCGCTTGGACTATGCTATGTATGAATGATCTTTTATATTTCATAGGAGATCCGGGTCCTTTATTTATAGTTCTTGCATTAACCGGTTCGGAATTAGGTGTAGCTATATCGCAAGCTCATGTTTAACTTGGGTCTATGTCAATTGAAGTCAATTGAAAAGATATTACAAAGTCTTATCCGGGTGCTAGAATTTCTTGGATCTTCAAAAAAAAAAAAAAGAAAGATACGATCTCAATCTGTATTTACTTGAATGATGCTACAAATCTCCATCAAAGTGGTTATTTATTTATAATTGAACAAAAGGAGTGAAGGCCGCAATAGCCATCACTCTTTTCTTTTGGCTAAAGAAGTACTGGTCTAAACACAAGGTCTCTACACGACGCCTATCCGTTTGATTGAAGGTTAGAGGGGCTTACTAAGCGAAGGACCGAAGGCGGCTTTGCTATCCATCCTACTCTACTACCGAAGGGCGGCGGGCTGCAAGGAGATAGTGTGGCTTTCTTTGTTCTCATGGCAGAGTGAGGTTTTTATCCATCCGCCAATAGAGCCTTGTGAAGATCCGCTCATATGCTGCATGAGGGGTGGCAAAAGACGGCTTTGCCCATGAGTTAGCGATCAGGCACGGAACATAGCTGAAATGTCTCGAAGAGATTGAGGGAGGCCTATCTATTAGTGTACGGGGGTGGGAATAGATTATAGGCTAGAAGACCTTTAGAGTATATAACTAAAAGGCGATATCTTGAGGAAGCGAGATGATGAGTGACCAACGGTGGCTTTGTATCCCAAGGCTTCGATTCTCTATACGGGATTCGAGCAGCGTAGCATGTCGCTAGGCCAATATCAATAGGATTGCGCATAAATTGGAATTTCATCGAACTTCCTTCTTTTCCGGACTCCGTCTCTTATTCCTGACTCGCCTCGGTAACTAAAAATCAATACGCACTCTCCGCTAAATTAAGAACTTGATTCCATTCAACAGCTACTTCTGTAGGTTACCTTCGATCTCTTAGCAGCTAATGGAGTTGAATTTCTCCTCCAGAGTCTAATGCGCGAAAATCTCAATCAATAGTAAGCTCATTCGCCGCATCTGTTTTGGGTACAAAGGGCCATAGGTTCAAATCCTGTCACCAAAAAAATGCACCTCCATGGAGCCAGCGAACTAGTAGATCGTGAGTGGGTCTGTCGTCCTCCTCATTATAGTCCTCCTAGAATCAATAACATTTCGTCGGAATACATCCTATCTTTTCACCTTAGTAGTCCTATGCATAGTCAGTACTATAGCCCCAATCATGGCTACTAATAAAATCAGACTAGGAACCAAAAACCAGACGGAATAGTAGGTATAAAGTAAATTGCCCAATGTTTCCACCCCTTCTCTATTGAGATAGAGAGCCTACCGACCCCTTTCTTTACTCAATAGGACTAGCTATAAAAAAAGTTAAGATAGAGAAAGTCAGGTGTGAATGATTGTCTAAGGCTAACCGTACCTATTGCTTAGTTAGCCGTTTACCTTTGCTTTCGAAAGCGAGGTAGCATGTAGCTTTCGCTGCCAGGCCTAGCCGCTTTCGCTACCCATTCTTTTCACCTTGCCTTTGCATTGCTATACCTTCACTGACTGCTATGCCTACGTTCTAACAAGTAATCCCTTTACTTGGCAACCTATTCTTCGGTGCCTGGCTTTGCTTCACTAGGCCCTGCTTTGCTCTTTCTTTTATATACTACCTTATTGTTACTTTTTTTCAAAAGCGCAGGCCAAACGTAATTCTCTCTCGGCTATGTATATAGTTCTTTTGCTACGCTATGCGTTCACTAGCTACTTAGTTACCTTCACTCAAAAGCATCCGATCTGTTTACCTCTCTCGTTGGTCGAGTTCAATTACATCGAACCTCTCCTAATGGCATTAGCTTCGGTGGAGTTAGCCCCTGCTTTTTTTGATAGCGCTAAAAAGAAGTAATTGACAGCAAGAACTAAGAATCAATAAAAGTATTAGATTGGCAATGTGTAGGAGTTGATCTTAGTTTGTTACCCTCTCTAATTACCCGTTGGTCGACTATCTCTCTTTGCTCGACTACCTCTCTCGACGGCTTAGTGCTGCTATAACATAACAACCAAAAAGCTCTGCGTCGAACTTCCTTCGAGTTCTTTTCACCTTTCCCTCACGGTACTTGTACGCTATCGGTCATTGAGGAATACTTAGGCTTAGAGGGTGGTCCCCCTTTCTCGCGTAAAAGCGATCAGAATTCGAACACGTCGTGTTTTACTGGGAAGGATCGAACCATGGGAACGAATCTACAGGGCTATCACCTTCTTTGGCCAGATCTTCCAACCTTTTCACAATCGCCGGGGCCTACAGGAGTTGGAAAATGATAACATAGTTCTCCCCACATTTTCTAACCTTTGAACCGAAAGCCCTTCTTTTAAGTTCCTCCCAAATAGAGCTCTACTAACGGAAGTAGCGTAGGGAGGATTTAGCTAACTCAATTGAGTTGGAACGTAAGGGTCACAGCAGTTTATGGAGTTTATTTAAGCTTCACTCCAGTAGTGCACGAGCTTCGGACAGCACGAATACGCTGGATTAGGTGCCCTAACCGATCAAAAGTCTGATTTGATGAAATCCTTCGAAGACAGACTATTCAGCCCGAACAACAAAAAAACAACAACAAACGGGAACCTGTTTCGGTTCTATGCTTTGAATCCGTGCATGGGACCATTAAGCTTGACTTGTGTTCTGTGAGTGGGGCTGATTGAACTCGTGCTAGTGCCTCAACTGGATAAATTCACTTATTTCACACAATTCTTCTGGTCATGCCTTTTCCTCTTTACTTTCTATATTGCCATATGCAATGATGGAGATGGACTACTTGATTCGTATGGAACTAGCACGACCCGACGATCAAATTCTTGGTGGGAATCATCAACTTTATAATGTTTTAATAACGGCTCATGCTTTTTTAATGATCTTTTTTATGGTTATGCCAGCGATGATAGGTCGATCTGGTAATTGGTTTGTTCCGATTCTGATAGGTGCGCCTGACATGGCATTTCCACGACCCAGGAGTGCGGTTTCGTAGGTGGGCGAGGAAGATAGGAAAAGGCCCCACACGTCTATAACTGCCTACCGCTACATATGTCTTCTTTACTGTTTGGTCTAGTGAACTTAGACCCGAAACTGGAACCTGTATCTGGGACTCTTATGGGGCATGGCACGTTCCACCCCCACAGAATTGGGATTTGGTATGATACTTATAAGATTGATGAGATTGATATTCATTTCTTCTTAGAACATATTGATTTGACCCCAGGATCACCACCCGCCTAAGAACCCTTCTTCTAGAGAATCTTTAGCTAGAACAACCATATTAGAAAGATTACTAAACTAGTATTCAGTTCTATATGCAATGGCAAATTGGGATCAAACCATAAATTCAAACTACAAATTGAGGCTTTCTTGGGTAAATGCCTCTAATCTGACTCTGCCCGTCTGCCAACACCCACATATGAGATTTCAACACCAATTGATTCACATCCCCATCCCTTATATTCTCTATTCCAGAGCTAATCTAACCTGGTGAATCCATTTCTATGCGGAAATAGATGTGCTAACCAGACTGTGCTACACCTCGTCTCACCACCCCGGAGCATATAGATCCACCTGATCGATGAACCGAACCCCTTATTTGAGTTAGGGGCTTATGCACTCCACTCATTACCACTAAACGACGAAGCCAGGAGCGGAAGGAGGGACTTGAACCCTCAACCTCTACCCAATTGGTCAAGGAAGTTTTTCTGATGGTATGCCTCTAGGAATCTCTGGTACTCGAGATGGATCAATTTGTGTAAACAATCACTTTCAGTAGGGAAGGAACAGAGTCGATACTACAGAGCAATAGGGCACTCCTAAGCGAACAAAAAAGCCTCTTCCGCCTTTAGTTTAGCTAGTGTTCTTGAGAAATGGCCCATTCCGAGGATGTAGAACAAGAGCAAGGATATTCGAATTACCTACCCTCCTACACAATCATACCTCCTTAGACTAGTTTCATCCTTGCTGTACTTGATGCCCCGCCCAAGAGAGAGACCCCAGTCCTAGTAGCCCCGCTAAATGGTGATTCAACATAGATTCTACATCTTGAAACCAAGCCAATTTTGGAGCAGCTTTATGATAATGAAACCAACCAACAAAAAAGACTAGGCAAAAGGCAATCGCTCAGATGTTCCCAAGTCATGTTAAAGAAGCAAATGTGTCACCTAATAATATAATTATTGTGCCAAATGCTTGGTTGGTAGAACCTTCACCTAATGTTCCAAAAGAAATAAAGGATTTAATCAAAAGAGAAGAAGAAATGCCCCAAGATTGAAGAAGGCGAGAATACTGCCATGGTTGAAGCCTTCCATTAGTTCTTGTGGTTACATGTTTACAAGGTTGTTTACGAAGTGGACTAGGTAGCAGAGGCTGATTCAGCAAATCCATCAAAAGTAGACTTCCCACTTCCTCATGAATTTCTCTTGAATCGGGCTCAACTTTCTCCCAGCTGAGGGAGCAACCCCCTTTTTCACCTTACCTTCTTCTCATATATACCTTGTCAACTAGCGGAATCTATCGACTTCTACACCTTTCTTCTGTCTTTCGCTAGTTGGGGAGATAATCCACCAAAGCACCAAGCTGCTTCATAACTAGATACAATATCGAAGCATTTCCACATTCGTTCATTGCATTGACCTACCAAAGAAACAGGTAGAATAAAGCAAGTAGCTGTGAAAGTAGTCCAACTCCTGTATGTGAACTTGAAGCCCTGGGATGCGAAGGTTCATAGATGAAAGAAGGCCCGACCCAACTCGGCCAAACCCGCCACTGGCCGTTCCCGCTCCTTCTACGAATGATGTGGAAATCACCCACAATTCACAGCTCATTAGAGCCAATGCCTTCAACTGGCGCGTCCCCGCAGTCGTCTTTCATCCCATTCCTACCGACAATTGGTTTTGTGTTCACTCCAATTCCCCTTATTATTACGCGATCGTGAAACACCATGAGCAGCAGGATGTTGAGGTCCAAAATTCGAAGTGAAATTTTTGATTTTTCAATCTCATATTGCGAGAAATCCAAGAATTTCTAGGGGCACTAGCACAAGCAAAAATGGTTGAAAAAAGGCGAAAGTGCAGCAGACCCCATAGTGGTCCAAAAGTTTGACGATTCCAATTCCTTTTAGTAAAGAAATGGACCTTATACGTCCTTCTCCAATTACCACCAGACGTCACGTCGTGGACCAGCCGGACTTGCAGATGACTTTACGAGAAGATGCATAAGTTTGTGGATGCAAAGTGGGATTCTCTGGACCAATTCCATGGTAGAAAGACCGCTGAGTTATATCCCTTCCCTTCCCTGCCCTACCCCCATCGAGAAATAGAACTGACTAATCCTAAGGCAAAGGGTCGAGAAACTCAACGCCACTATTCTTGAACAACTTGGAGCCGGGCCGGGGAGATACATGCTAACTATGGGTAAGACGCAGGAACCATTATGTAAATAAGGTTACAAATCTCTTATACTACCATCGATCGACAGAGCGGAACGACCAGAAAAAGAAGTGAAGTTAGAAAGCCGTATGATAGGTGGTAACTATCTTGTACGGTTCGGGGGGTAATAGGCGTACTCCGATCAGTGGGGGGCTCTATCGAACATACAGGGAATTAGAGGTAGCATTCCACCGATGTCAAGTCATGGACTGGTTCCCTCAGCCCTTTTTCTATGTGTTGGTGTTCTATATGACCGACATAAGACTCGACTTGTTAGATATTACGGAGGTTCAGTGAGCACCATGCCGAATCTCCCTACCATTTTCTTCTCTTCCACTTTGGCCAATATGAGTTCACCTGGTACTAGCAGCTTTATCGGGGAATTTCTCATCTTAGTAGGAGCTTTCCAAAGAAATAGCTTAGTAGCCACATTAGCAGCGCTTGGGATGATTTTAGGCGCGGCGTATTCCCTTTGGCTATATAATCGTGCGGTTTCTAGGAATTTAAAACCTGATTTCCTCCATAAATTCTCCGATCCAAATGGCAGAGAAGTTTCCATATTTATACCTTTTCTTGTTGGAGGGGCGACCGTCCGTTAAACTACCAAAGAAAAAAAAGGGTAAACCAATGTGATTGTGATCATGACATTATTCAGAGCTGTATGGCACGGCTATTTTCAAATCTATTCATTCCATCTCATTACACTCGAGTAATTAGCATTGATATATATCAATTTCATTTTATTACACTTTCACAACCTTGACCTATGCTCGAGCTTCTTTACTGAGAATCTTTATACGGTCAAGAGAAAAAAAGAAGAAGGCGCTTAACAACCCATATACATTTCTCATAGCTCAAAGGAAGTCGAGCCCATATTACATTACCTAGAGAGAATGGCGTTAGTAGCGGCGAGCGAGAGCGGATTGGGGGTTTGAAGAAAAACAAACACGAAGCTTCGTTCCTCTCCGAGTCAAACCTAAAAAGGAGGTTTACCTCAGCAAAGTGTTCACTTCTTTTTCACCAGGTTTCATTCGATTTTTTTTAGATTGGATGATGGAAAAACCAACAAGCTACGGCTTCAAAGCGGACCTTATTATTATGAAAAGGAGAAAGGGCTTTTTTATAGAGAGAGGTTGAGTAAGGGGGGCGGAGCGCACTAGCCTATTACGTTTTTAAGCAGCACAGCAAGCTACGGTCTAACGCTTGCCTCCGGTGGCTAACCTAGGTTGGGGCAATATCCGTTGTAATCAGTCGAGAGTGACTTGCCTGCCTTCGCCTACTTTGGATTAACTTCTTCTATTCCCGCCCCTATTTCACATCTTTCCCTATTAGCTTTCATAGCTTTCCTCGATCGATTTGCTAAAGAACAGAAATCTATAGAAAAGAAACAGAAAGAGATAAACTAAAAACGACATCTGTTATGTCGGATATTAAATGAATGGAATTGGGATATGGATGGAATATAATGAAATAAAGCCACTTTGAGGTTCCCTATGAAATGGGGCATGGAAGGGGGCCACTACGAAGAACTTCCTGGGAGTTTGCGCCTGTGGCGTTTTCACCAGACGGTCTTTGCCAGTAGTGCCATCCTCCCCGCTGGCTGGCTTTGTTTGATTAAACGCCCCGAGCGGCCGACATCATGGCAATCGATGTGTCCGAAGATCAATATCACGCTATTTTAATAGGAATGGGCAATCCACTACCGCAATCTCTGAACAGGTCAACATTGCTCTGCTGAACGCAAAGTAGCCAACATACTTGAAAAGTAAGATTCTAGATGAAATGAGATCTATGCATAGATATGAATCACTAATTCAAGTGTATAAAAAGTGATTTACAAATCCAAACATGACTGTCTTTTACTTCTTCGTAAAATCCTCGCTGAAAATCCCCACTTGTTGGAGGAAGCCCCCCAACCTAATCCAAAGGAAGGAGCCCTATCAAGTATCAAGAAGTAAAGGCCGAACATAGGTGCTACACCGAGATTGAATAGCATACCATACATTATGGTAATCACGAGAATCCCCAGAATTCAGAAATAGGAAGGACTTTTTAACAGTTGAGTAGGCCAGAAAGACAGATCAGTTCGTTTGCAAGAGATCTTGGAATAAAAGCAACAGAAAGAAGGTTGGAAGTAGGTAGTAACCTTTAAAAGTCTGTTCAAGGGGAAGCCCTCTTATCTATCAATGGAAAGATCTCCGGCAAAATCCTAGAAAAGATCTCATGAGACCTGAGAGAGAGTACTCTCTCTCTGGAAGCGTGAGCAGCTTAAGTTATAAGTTCCGCTTGCTGCTTTTCATTTTGATCGGAGTAGGTGGGCTGATGTTGTTTCTGCGGAGTTGGGTAAAGCAAACTCCCCCCTTGGATGAGCACGGGCTTAGTCAAGTAGAACCGGGTTGCGCTGCTTGATGCTCCGATTGAAAACAAATAAGTGGGGCCATGCTGGTATGACTGAATATGCGGGCATGTGATAAACCCATAAAGAGTGCTGCCTTAGAGTAAGAACTTTCCAGACGAGAAAATCAAAATAACTCATATACGGAACGAGGGCGACCCGTGGAAATACATCGGTTTCTTACTCGTGCAAAGGAACTCTTTCTTGGCAACTTGGACAACTTATAACGATGTTTGTCCCGCATCTCACTAGGAAGATCGGGATCTTTACAAAAGGCTTTATAAAGCTTTCGTCTCAATTCATCTAATTACTACAGATCATGCTAACTCCCTACTTATTATACTATGTTGTTTCTCTTATATACTACTATTAGTGAGGAGGTGGTCTCAATCTTTCTACCATGGAATTGGTCCAGAGAATCCCACTTTGCATCCAGCTACATTTGGTTCCTACAGACAAAGGTTTCGTTTTCTCAACGAGACAACTACTGATGTAACCTAAGAGGACTCCCGACCCCTGATTGAGCTTGTGTAGGTAGATGTTGCCTGCTAGACCTAACCCAGGAAAGGAGTGATTCAAGGCCTTTCGCCGCTTGAGAGTCAAAAGTCGAAGCAAAACTCTCCCGTGCCGGAGCATTCCAGGAAGAGGAATAAGAGTAAAGGCCATCCTATCCAACTTTCAGGCATTAAGATGCGGTGGATGATTCTTATAAGAGATTCCTAACATATCATAAGATTACCAAGAAGAATCCTAGAACAAAATGAGAAGTAGTCGGGTTGGATCTTTTTTATAGTGGAAATGCCATAAAGCCCGAACCAAGATCCGTGATACGAAAACCAAAATCAGAATGAGGAAGAAAAAGATATCGTGATGTAAGTCTATTATTCCTTGCATCATAGGTGTCGTGAGCCATCTCGATTTGTAACCTCGTTGTTATTCTTTGATTTGAAAACCAATGTTGGTGTTGAGTGTACCGGCCAAATCCTTCTAGTCCTTTAATTTATGTTATTCCTGTTCTAGTTGATGCTGACCATTATTTATAGCCAGTTTGATGCAGGAACCTATTTCCATTATTGTTCGAAGTCAAAGTAGATGGTAAAGGGTGAGTCCCAAGCGAAGGAAAGAAGGACATGAGAGGCATAGAGAGGACAATACACGACTCAGACCCCGGCAATTGGCCGAGCCGCTAAAGTAGCAACGACAATCATCACGATGATCGCATAGTTGTGTTTGTATTGTACCGTGAATGCCAGAAAGCATAGTTCAATATCCCATTTAGGATCGTAGGCGATCTAAGGTTACCGACTCTTCGACCCCATTTCGGTGCACGATTGGAGAGTTCTATGGGCCCGCGAGCCATGAATTCTTCAGAGCGGCGGGGAGGACCGTCGAAGAAGTGCCTCAACGTCCAAAGATATTTAGAGCTAAATAGATCTCAACAATACTACTTCTTATATCCACTTATCTTTCAGGAGTATATTTATGCACTTGCGCATGATCATGGTTTAAAAAGATCAATTTCTAAGCTTTCTTGCCACATTGCAATTCCGAATGTCCGTCAAGCTCACAATGATCACAGTGAGAAAAGGGTGGGTTTTGAACTTCGGGAGCGATGCAGCTGGTCTTGTTGCTGGTTGGATCGCTTTGAAGAATATTTGATAGCGGCCATTGCCCAATCACTTCAATGAGAAAGAGTATCAACTCGATCTGACCTCGAAAGGGGTCGTACTTCACTCCTTTTTAGAGGAGATCTAAATGAAAAAAAAGAGTTTCTCTATGGCCTCCTCGTTTTGAGACATTATGGCTTTGGGGTCGACCCCGATAACAAAGAAGGAATCCATAAAAACTTAGGATCCGACACCATGATAAAATACTATCCTCATGATTAGACCATGTCCCTAGACGGTAGGGACGATTGCTTCCATTACTGACCAGCAAAGCAAAGATAGAGATTTCTACCATATCGAGGGAATGGAATGAGGCTACAAAACCGCCCCTTCCTAGAGATTAGATGGGATGGCGCTACTTGCCTTCTTTATTATATTCTAAACGGCAGGCAAAGCCAAAGCCCGAGGCAGAGGCAGAATAATACCTATCGATCCAGCAATGGTGTGGAGCCGCTGTTGCCCCGTGGCCAACTCGAAGGAAGTTCGACACAGAGCTTTTTGGTTGTTAAGTTATAGTAGCACCGAGCAACATCCAACAGCTCCAGTCCTTCTGCCGTCTTGTCCCTTCTGTCCCATCATCCGGTGACACCATAAAGAGTTGCCGCTCAAGCCGCATTATTTAATGATCCCATGTCTACTTCATATCATATAATTCCTTGTCTACTGAAAATGGCCTAACCTAAATAGGATCTGGGTTCGTATGAATGGAACGGCATAGGAAAGGAAAGCAACCATTGTATGCTACTGTTGATTTTAGCTGAAGAAGATATTGTTGATATAACCTACTTTCTTTACCTACTATGACGGGAAACCGGTAACTACTTACAAAGCTCCAATAAGGTATCGAGAGGGCTATCACAGTCAGGTGCGAAGCAATTAGCCCTATTTGGATTGGAAAGTCCCACTCTCCTTTCAGTCGATACATTTATTTCATAACCTCTCGGACAAACAAATAGGAAGGGATGGTTCTTTCATTGCATTGATAGAAGTCTAACTAGAAAAAGATCTCTCTATTACACAGGCTGAATATGAAGCCTCATTATTGGTGAGCTGGTAGTGTTGTAAGGTATGTCTTCTGATGCCTCTATTCTTGAACATTGCTCTGAAGTAGCTGCCTCGCATACCACCATACTAAAAGTGTACCTCTTTATGCCTATTTGATTTGCCTTTCTCGATTGCAAGAGGAAAACCAATCGCTCTACCCATCATGTGAAGTGCGGCTTAAGGAACAATGGTTTATAGGGAAAGACCCTCATAGGGTCTTTAAGTGGTCTCCTTTATTCAGATGGAATCATCCATCGCTCCTGTGTGGGTCTCCTTTACAACTATCAATATCCTCCCTGTTATTTGTTGTAGGGTCCATCTTTTTGTTCACCATAGGAGGACTCACTGGAATAGTTAAGGAAGTACTTAATGATCCCCCTGATGAGGTTATATAGACCTATCGGGTTTCGGGGTGGACCCTTTCACTCTATTTTATTATATACTGCATTAATCTCGGTTCCAAAGAGCGGAGAATCTTCTCTATCACGCAGACATCTGTCAATCTTCACTTATTCCTCTAGAAAGCTACTGATTTACTTATAGCTATCGTTAACTCTTGGATACATTCCAAGCCAAGCAACTGATTCATTTCTTCATTAACTCTTTATCACCGTTCTAACGTCTAATCGCTATACCACGATAAGACTAGCTAGACCACGCTCAGGATTTCGTAGACCTATTTCCAGAAGAGTTGCCTGGACTACCCCCAAATAGAGAAGTAGATTTTGAATTAACTTGATCCCCGCTACCGCGCCAATATCCAAGGCCCCGTATCGAATGGCACCGTTCGAATTAAAGGAGCTGATGATGCAGTTGCAAGAACTCTTAGAACGAGGATTGATCAGACCAAGCGTTTCACCATAGGGAGCACCAGTGCTATTTGTTCGAAAGAAAGATGGATCGATGAGACTTTGCATTGATTATCAGGAACTAAATAAGGTCATGATCAAGAATAAGTACCCCCTGCCGAGGATAGACGATCTTTTTGATCAACTTAAAGGAGGAAGGTACTTCTCTAAAATTGATCTACGCTCAAGGTACCACCAATTGAAGATCAACGAAGGGGACATATCAAAGACGGCATTCGCTATGGTCACTATGAGTTCTTGGTAATGCCATTTGGACTAACAAATGCACTCGCATCCTTCATGGATTTAATGAATCGTGTCTTCAAAATTTCTAGATAAGTTCATTATCGTTTTCATTGATGACATTCTTATCTATTCAAAGATGGCAAAAGAGCATGAGGAACATCTAACGATAACGCTAGAAGTTCTAAGAAAGGAGTAGTTATTTGCCAAATTCTCCAAATGTGAATTTTGGCTAAAGGAAGTAAAGTTTCTTGGTCATGTGATCAATGAAACTGGTATTGCAGTGGACCCTAATAAGATAGAAGCAATCACGAAGGGGCCTCGGCCAACAAACCCAACTGAAGTAAAGAGTGTTTTAGGTTTGGGAGGCTATTACAGAAGGTTCGTTAAAAACTTGTCGAAGTTAGTTATGCCTTTGACAAACCTGACAAGAAAGACTACAAAATTTGTTTGGACCCCAGATTGTGAGAAGAGTTTTCAGGAATTGAAGACAAGGTTGACTATAGCTCCTATTCTGACACTACCGGATGACAAGGGAGAATTCATTATTTGTAGTGATGCGTCAAAACAAGGATTTGGAACAGTTTTGATGCAGCATTGCAAGGTGATTGCTTATACATCAAGACAACTAAAAGATTGCGAGAAACGATACCCTACGCATGACATAGAATTGGCAGCTATCGTTCATGCGTTGAAGATTTGGAGGCATTACCTTTACGGTGAGAAGTGTGAGATATATACGGATCATAAAAGTTTGAAGTATATATTCACGCAAAAAGAACTCAACATGCGACAAAGACGTTGGTTAGAGTTGATTCAAGACTATGACTGTTCTACCAACTACCATCTCGGAAAGGCAAATGTAGTTGCTGATGTGCTCAGTTGTCGTGAAAGACTGAATGTAATGACCATCCAAGAGGAGATCAGAAAAGAATTCGAACACCTACAACTCCATACCCTTACCACTGCTCAGAAGATAGATATGGAAGAAGAAATTCGAGTTCGGCCTCAATTGCACTACCTCATTAAAATCGCATAAGAAGAGCATTGCAAAGAAATGGACATATTAATTGAGGGAGATAAAGGCAGATATTGCATGCATAGCGATGGATTGCTGCGATATGAAGGTCGAGTGTGGATTCTTGCAAAGGCTGAATTAAAGCAAGAACTTCTGCACGAAGCCCACAACTCAAAGTTCGTCATTCATCCAGGAAGCACAAAAATGTACCAAGACTTGAAACAAAGCTTTTGGTGGCCCAACATGAAGAAAGAAATAGCTGAATGGGTAAGTAGATGCTTAACATGTTAGAGGGTTAAAGTGGAACATCAAAAACCAAGCGGACTACTTCAACCATTTGAAATCCTCGAGTGGAAGTAGGAATTTGTCACAATGGATTTCATAATTGGATTACCAACCATGCTTAGAGGAATGAACGTCATTTGGGTTATAGTCGATAAATTGACCAAATCGGCACACTTCTTGGCCATCAAATACACATACAAGATGGATCAAATGGTAAGGTTATATGTTAAGGAAATTGTGAGTCGACATGGAGTGCCAGTCTCCATCGTCTTTAATCGGGATCCGAGGTTTACCTCAAGATTTTGGAAGAACTTCCAAGACTATCTGGGAACAAGACTAGATACGAGCATGGCCTATCACCCCCAGACAGATGGTCAATCTGAACGCATGATTCAGACACTATAAGATATGCTACGAGCTTACGTTCTTGATTTCAAAGGTCATTAGGACAACCATCTACCACTAATCGAATTCGCGTACAATAATAGTTCTCATGCTAGCATTGGTATGGCCCCCTTTGAAGCATTGTACGGTAGAAAATGCAGAACTCCGCTTTACTGGAACGAAGTAGGAGAAAGGAAGCTAATTGGACCAGAGATAGTCCAACAGACTGAGGAGGCAATTAGGATGATCAGAATGAGAATAAAGGCAGCTCAAGACCGACATAAACAATATGCTGATCAACATAGGAAGGATCAAATTTTGGAAATTGGAAGTTATGAACTATTGAAAGTGTCACCCTGGAAAGGTGTAATGCATTGTGGCAAGAAAGGAAAGTTGAGTCTTGCTATGTAGGACCTTTCCAAGTATTGAGGAAGATTGGAGAAGTGGCCTATCAATTGGCACTGCCACCGACTTTGGGCCACATTCATGATGTATTTCACATATCAGTGTTACGTCCTTATAAGGCGGACCATAAAGGAGTAATTGATTATCAACCGATAGAGCTGCAATTGGATTTAAATTTTGAAGAGGTTCCAATCCAGATTTTAGATCGACAAGTTAAAATTCTTAGGAATAAAGAAATTCCTTCTGTAAAAGTGTTATGGAGGAACCATAGGGTAGAGGAAGCTACTTGGGAGCTTGAAAGCGCTATGATTGACAAGTACCCCCATTTATTTCATAGTTAAGTTTCGAGGATGAAACTTCTTTTAAAGGAGGAAGGATGTGAGAACCCGAAAATTTTAAATGTATTTTACGATAAGAAATAATGTTATTTTGTGTTATTTTATTTTTGCATGGAGGTTAGTCTTTTTAGATATGAATGATGAATTCATATCTACAATGAAAATTTTATGATGATGTGATATCTATGATTATGAGGTTAAATTCCTTAAAAAAGTATTAAAAAGGGTACTAGCAAATCCCACATAAGATTATATTGATCAGCTTGGAAGAGGGTGGGAGAATTACATAAGTGTTATACTTACGTGTTGATCAAAGAGTTGTTTAAGTGGCAGTAGTCGATCAAGGCATTGTGCATGTAGGACAACAGTTGTTAGCTATTAAAGAGTAATGATAAGCAGCCATTTTATCGTCCAGATTAACCAATCATCTTATCTTAAAGCTTAACCTTAGCTTATTGCTCTTGAACTCTATAAATACCTCATTCGAGATGAAATTTTAATTCCTTTCCCAAAATTTCTCTTTTAAGAGTTTCATTTAAACTTATCATCTCCATAAATTTCCAAGTTCTTCTTTCAGAAAATTATTCTCGGACAAGCTTTAATTTCACCCTTAAGAACGAAGAGGTAAGAACCTGGTACTCTACTTAGTTTCTTTCATGCATAACATCAAAGATTTATGCTAAGTTTATATTCTTTTGCATTTTAATGAGACATTCTAGGATGAGTTTGTTCACGATAAGCCTTCCACGGTAGCAACAACAAGCTCTAATGTTAGTCCCTGATGAGATACTTTAGTCTCTGATGAGATAGATGTTAGTCTTTGATGAGATAGATGTTAGTCTCTGATGAGATACTTTAGTCTCTGATGAGATACTTTAGTCTATGATGAGATAGATGTTAGTCTCTGACGAGATAGATGTTAGTCTTTGATGAGATGTTGTTAGTCTCTGATGAGATATTGTTAGTCTTTGATGACATCATCCTTAGTCTCCGACAGGCTAAGTTTAGTTTCTGATGACGTCATCCGTAGTCTCTGATGGGCAAAATTTGTTAGTCTCTGATGGCTAAAGATATTAGTCCCTGAGGAGTTTGGCGATAGCCAACTGAGTTTGATACTGAACAAATGATCCACTGATGAAGTTCAGTGGTGACTTACTAAGTTTGGTGATGAACAAATCATCCCCTGTCAGCCAAGAGAGTTCGGCGATAGTCAAAGTTACCACCCGACGAGTTTGGCGGTGAGAAAATTATTCCCTGATGGGTAAGTCATCCCCTGATGACTATTCCTGATGAGTGAATGATACCCTAATGGTCGAAGGCTATTCCCTGATGGCCGAGAGACATCCCCTGATGGGCGAGACATTTCCTGACGGGTAGTTTTTCCCTGATGACCAATTATCCCCTGATGTGCAGTCTGTCATCAAGACTATAAAATATTATTTTCTTAAAATTATTTTATGATGTTATTATTTAAGACAGTAAAAGTCTAAGGACATCACATACACATTTTCTTTCATAAATTCTTATTAAGGTAATAAAATATTACTTACATAATTTACAAAATCTTTCACTCACCAGTAAGTTGAATTTGAATCTTTGTTGCAAAGGACTGAGGCAAGTATACTCGTACTCTTATGCTTATTTCAGTTAAGCGCATGATCAATTGATTCGACATGCGTACAAAATTATGATTTTTATATTTAAATTTCCTTGTGAAATAGAATGTTATGCCTTAATTTCCGCTAGCATGATATGAATGAAAGTGCATGGATATAAAGAAGCTTTGCTCTATCAGTTATTTTCAATATTATATTTGTGTAATAAATGAGAATGATATGTCCCTTAAATGAGTTATGCCACATGGATGGCTAGAGGAAGGGAAAGGTGCTGATTTGTTCTTCACCTGACCTAGGAGAATTTTATGTGACTATGTACGTTCGCGCAAGGAGGGATCATGCGGACATAGTTAGGCCAGCTATATACCGTATGGTTAGCAGATCCAACGGTTTTAGCCCCCGATGGATTTTTTTTTTTTTTTTACTTCAAAGAAGTTATGCTTTGTTTTAAGAAGGATTACACAATTGTTTATCATCAGTAATCCTGAAGATCCTTTAAAGATTTCTAAGGCATTAGTATTGTTCCACCAAGCCTCTTAGCAGAATTGGATCCTTTGAAACATTCCAGATTTGTTTTCCCAAATTGTTTATATACTTGCTGGGCGTAAATCGCTCATTCTTATTGAATTTTGATGTCTTGCAGGGCAAAATATAAAGGTTAAGCCCTCTGACAAGGGAAAGGCAAAGATGATCGGTTACTAAGTTTGGCTAACCCTTTGTAGTGCCGATAAGGAAGGAAGGAGGGAAGATGTTTGAAGAGTGATGTTTTGTATTATAGTATAGAGATAGAATAGCTTCCGCTAAAAATGTAATATTTTGGGTTGTAATAACTCTTTAATATTGTTTTTTTTCCAGTATTTATAATATGAATGGATGTGTGGTTATCTTTTCCTTCTTTTGACGAAGCCCTGATCCAGTGAGGGATTTTGGGGGTCGTCACACATTATATTAGGTCTACTTGCAGTTAGATATAAAGGAAAGCCTATCATGCCTCTAAAGCTAGTAATATCAACTTTCTTCCCTTTTAAATCTTTATCTAGCTTAGTGGCAATAGGCATGGGTGTTTTTGCAGATGCACAATCAACCAAATCATATTTTCTCAGTAAGTCTTTGATATACTTGGACGGACTGATAAATATTCCATCAGTTGATTGTTTTATTTGTAAACCTAAGAGAAATGTTAATTCTCCCATCATACTCATTTCATATCTAGATTGCATTAATTTTGAAAATTTTTCACAGAGTTTTTCATTTGTAGAACCAAATATAATATCATCTACATATATTTGCACAAGTATAATGTCAGGGCCTTGAATTCTATAAAATAAAGTTTTATCTATGATACCTCTAACAAATTTGTTTTCAAGTAAAAATTGAGATAGAGTATCATAGCAGGCTCTTGGTGTGGCGCCCCTGGAAATCCCCCAAAGCTGGGCCTCGGGCACTACCAATAATTTGGATGACAGCCCCCAAGATCCCTAAGCTGGAACCCCGGGCTACGCCAGGAAACTGCAACACATCAACACAACAACAAAGAAAACGACACAACCAAGCATTTACAACACTCATGTGAGAAATATATTCTCAAATACATCATCTTACAAAACCTCAATGCTTGAATATAAACAACCTACAACAGAAAAAATTAACTTAAGATGGCCCATCTGGCCTTACAAACTAAACATTCTATGATGACCTCTCGCTTCACTTTCCCTTTAAAAGTCATCCATAGGAGAGAAATCAAGAAGCTCTCACTATGCTATTTTCTCTTTTCCCTTATTAAGTAGCTCAGCCTTTATGTCATAACCTTAAAACATTTCATAATAATCCATATGAGCGTTTACGCTCAGCAAGTATATGATCATAAGCAAAAAGAATCAGATATTTCAAAAGCTTTAATATTCATTGAGGTTTGGACGAAACAATGCCAAAACCTTCTGATAAATCAATAAACATACAACATTTAGGGTTCCCGAGTGATATCAATGGGTTTCCCTCTTTAATAAATAAACCTTGATTCACCCTCTCTTCATCAGATAATGCATCACTGACTAGACTAATCATTATCTGACTTCCTTTAACAATCAAATTTCATCCCAACCGGTCAGCCTGGTTGTTTCATTCCATCATTTGACATATGTAGTCACTTGCAGAAAGCATATGGCCTGCAAAGGGTTGATTACCGATGCCTCGGTGTCTCATACCCTAATCATCATTGGCCTGAATACCAAGCGAAAGCATTCAACAGCCCTTCAGCTTTCCATATGGATATATCTTCTTGATAACATTTTCTCATTTTAAATTGGCACGATCAACAATTAAAAGCAGCGACTGCCAAACACATCAGCGTGCTCAACAGATAAAAGTTGACTACGGATGATTTTTCTATATACCCATACGGAAACTGCTAGGGTGTGCATACAAGATCAAGTCTTGCAACACCCTACATCATTTTCATCATCTTTTGGTGTGCTAGGGACTTTAAACAATTAACAAACACCCAATAGCATAAAGCTCAAAAATCAACATTGTTTCACGTACGTCGAATCAATGATCGTACGTTACTTAATCATCAAAGAGATCATCATCATTAACATCATTCATTTACGTAAATCGAAATAACGATTCTACATAATCAGTAAAAAAGAAAGTTGAATGAGTATATACTTGCCTTGGTCCTTAGCTAAAATTCACTATACTGGTTGCAAAAGGTTTCTATAAAACATCATTGTGGGTATAACATGACAAATCCATACTTGAAAGATGACTATGCAAAATCAGAGAATGATCATCAGGGCACGAAGTTGCCCGTTAGGGGATATTTTACTCGTCAAGGGATGACCGTCAAGGGATAGTCATCAGGGGATAACTTACCCGTCAGGGGATACCTTACCCATCAGGGGATAATTTACTCGTCAGGGGATACCTTACCCATCAGGGAATAATTTACCCGTCAGGGGATAATCTTGTTCATCGCCAAACTTGTCGGGTGACAACTTGTTCAGTGCCGAATTCCCCAAGTCATCGCTGAACTCATCAGTGGATGATTTGTTCAGCACCACACTCCTCGGTGGATAAATGTTCAGCGCCAAACTCACTTGTTCAGCACTGAACTTGTCGGGGACTAAGAATTTTAGTCACCAGAGACTATCATACTTTGCCCACCAGAGACTAACAACATTACCTCGTCAGAGACTAACCTTAATCTATCGGAGACTAACCTTATTCTATCGGAGAATAACAAATATTTCAGCAGAGACTGATGATGTCATCTTAACCCATCAGAGACTAAGGCTGACATCATCATCAGAGACTAGTATTAACTCATCCGAGACTAACATTAACTCATCAGAGACTAACATTAACTCATCAGACACTAACATTAACTCATCAGAGACTAACATTAGAGCTTGTCTCTGCTTCGATGGAAGGCCTTACATGAACAAGCTCAACCTTGGATGATTCATAAACATGAATATGAAATAGAACGTAACCTATCTTTTAAAGCTTAACTTTTTCTTGAAACCCTAATATGCATGACTACTACTCTCGGATACTATGCAAAAATAAATAGCTGAGGAGATCTTTAAAATTCTTACCTCTTAGTTTGACAAAAGAAATCACAGCTGGTTTGGAAGTAAACACCCAGAAAAGAGAACTTGAAATTATATGGAGATGGTTGGTTTAAGGAAGAACTTTGGAAGAGAAATTTTTAGAAAAGAGATTAAAATGTTCCTCCGAATGAGGTATTTATAAGAGGCTGAGATTAAGCTGTGAAATAAAATGATTGGTTAATCTGGATGGTAGAACGGTTGTTCATCATGATTTTTAGCAGCTAAGCATATGTAATAAGCTTGTTGTCCTTCATGCACACACGTTTAATCCACTGATGACACACAAGCAGCTTACTAATCTAATTAGTATACGTACTCATCATGTCATTCCCTTACGTAAACTATTGCATTCCTCAGGGAACTTGCTAAATCGGTAAAGTGGGCTCCTTTAAGCAATTACGGAGGTCACCAAACATAAACATCATTGCTTATCCTTGCAACCAACAGTCAAACAACTATAACCCCTTTAATGGTCCAAAAATATTTATACATCCAAAAATGTCATATACTATCACTATTAAAAAAAAAAAACAAAATGAGTAAATAAATTGCTTATAGATAAACAAATTTTCCAGGTCGTCACACTTGGTGCTTGTTTTAAGCCATAGAGTGCTTTATCTAACCTGTACACATGATTTGTAAAAACTTGGAATCCACAAAACCTCGTGGTTGTTGAACATAGACTTCCTCTTCCAATTTTCTATTTAGGAAAGCACTCTTGACATCCATCTGGTACACCTTGAAGTTTTTGTAGGCTGCATATGCCAAGAAAATCCTAATTGCTTCAAGTCTTGCTACTGGCGCAAAAGTTTCATCATAGTCTATTCCTTCTTCTTGAGAATATCCTTTTGCAACCAGCTGTCTTGCTTTATTCCTTGTGATTGTACCAGTTTCATCCAATTTATTTCTGAAGACCCATTTGGCACTTATAATTGATCTATTCCTTGGTTTGGGTACCAATCTCCAGACTTTGTTTCTTGTGAATTGGTTTAATTCTTCTTGCATGACAATTATCTAGTCAGGATCTTGAAGTGCTTCCTCAATTTTCTTTGGCTCAATCTTTGAGAGAAAACTAAGATATAAACATTCACTTTGAGTTGCACTTCTAGTCTTGACTCCATCCTCTATACTTTCAATGATCAAATCTGTTGTATGATCTCTTAACCATGGTCTTGCACGTGGCAGATATGATCTTGAAGATGAGGCTTCATTTTCTAGATTGATGTTGTCCAATCTAGCTTCATGATCAGAGACTGTTCCCCCTAAACCATTGACTTCTTCATTATTAGCTCCCCCTGAGCTGTTTATCTCTATAGTCCCTGGTGTCAAGATAGTCTCCGATTGTGCATCAGTGACACTAGTCCCTGGTGAACCATTAGTCTCCGATGGTATACTAATGTCACCAGTATCTTGTGTTTCATTTGATTCTAATTCTCTAGTCTCTGATAGAGCATTAGTCCTTGGTACTTCATGCACAACTGTTAACTCCCCCTCAATTATGTAGGGATCATTACTATCTTGGGGTTTTTCACTACTCTCTGATGGATATTCCCATGCATCCAATTCATTCTCAAAACTGAGAGGTTCATGCAATCCTTGTCCAATCATTCCTGGAATCTTTCTATCATCAAATACAACCTGTATTGATTCCACAATGACCTTTGTTCTTAGATTATATATTCTGTATGTCTTGCTTGACAAAGAATAACCTAAGCAGATTGCCTCATCAGAATTGTTGTCAAATTTTCCTATTGTCTCTGATGAATCTCTCAGTACAAAGCACTTACAACCAAACACATGTAAAAACTTGAGAGTTGGTTTTCTCCCAGTTATCAATTCATATGGTGTTTTGTTGTATGCTTTGTTTATCAAGGATATGTTCTGTGTAAAGCAAGTAGTGCTTATAGCTTCTTCCCAAAAATATGTAGGAAGCTTTGACTCTTGTAACATGGTCCTTGCTGCTTCAATAAGGGTTCTGTTTTTCCTCTGAACAACTCCATTTTGTTGAGGGGTTCTTGGAGCTGAGAATTGATGAGTTATTCCTTTTTTAGTGCAGAATTCAATAACTTGAGAATTCTTGAATTATGTTCCTTTATCACTCCTTATCACCCTTACTATTTTTCCTGACTCAGTTTCTATCTTCTTGACATGATCAATTATCAACTGAGCAGCTTCATCTTTTGTATGGAGGTATTTTACCCAAGTATACCTCGTGTGATCATCCACAATAACCAAAACATATCTATTTCTCAAGATAGACATCACATTCACTTGACCAAACAAATTTATGTGTAACAACTGTAAAGGATCAGTGATTGATGTGGCTGGTTTGCTCTTGAATGACACACTTCTTTGTTTCCCTTTCTGCCATGAATCACACAATCCATCTTGTGTAAACTCCAATTGTGGAATGCCAGCTACTAATCCTTTTCTCACCAGTTTGTTGATGTTCTTGAAATTTAAATGGTAGAGCTTCTTATGCCAAAGCCAACTCTCATCAGTTGAGGCTTTGCTGTAGAGACATGTGATTTGATCAGAGGAAGAAATAAGGTTTACAATATACAAATTTCCTTTTCTTTTCCCTGTCAATATCACATTATCAAATTCTTTGTCACACACCAAGCATTGATCTTCTTTGAAGGTGACTTTGATTCCCTTATCACATAGTTGACTCACACTCAGAAGATTGTGCTTTAACCTATCAACTAGTGATACTTCAGTTTCCAATTCTGAATAAAATTCAGCTTCCTTATTCGAATCAAACACAATCTTTCCTTTTTGATTAGGAACAGATTTCTGGTTAGTTTCCTTACCAGCTACGTCTTCAATAATATCTCAATCCACGTGGAAGACATTCCTTATTCAATTCGAACTCTATATCTCATCAGGGAATAATTCACGACTAGTCCCCGACAGGTTCAGTCTTAGTCCATGATCACTCTAGTCTTGGGTCTTTAGTCTCTGATCAGGTTGTGTAGTCTCTGACAGAGTTATTAGTCTCTGATGCTTTAGGCTTAGTCTTTGATGACGTAAGCTTAGTCTCTGATGCTTTATTCTTACTCCCTGATGATGTAAGTCATAGTCTCCGATAGACAAAACTTAGTCTCTTGTAAGCAAAATCCTTAGTCTCTGACAAGTGTTTTCTTAGTCTCCGATAAGGTTTTTCTTAATCTCTGACGGATCAAAACACAAAATGACTTTGTTGAAGCTTTGATACAATCTCCAGTAGTTATTTACAATCAAAAATAAATCTATCTCTTTATTACAAATGAATAAATTACAATCAAAGAGTTAACTACTAGCTACAAAACTTCAGTGTTACTAATTAGCACTTTATACACATTTGTATATCTAAGTAATCTAAAGACAATCATTATCAAATGTTATAAAACCTAACAAGTTCTTTTTAAAGATGAACAATGCCTTATAAGCAACAGAAAAATTTGGAGATGTTATATTGTCTAGAGTCAAAAAAGACAATGTATACATAGCTGACTTATGCTCAACAAATGAAGGACAATACACATGCTTTTACAACAAAGCATCAGCAGATGAAAGTTGGCTATGGCACAAGAAGCTGTCTCACCTAAACTTCAAGACTATCAATAGTTTGGTGAGAAAATGATTAGTGACAGGATTACCACAACTTGAATTTTCTCAAGATGGTCTTTATGGATCTTGTCAAAAGGGAAAACAAAAGAAAATTTCCTTCAAAAGTAAAGAAGCATCATCAATAACAAGTTTGATTCATCTAATACATATGGATTTATTTGGTCCTATTAATATGATGTTTATATCCAAGAAAAGGTATGCATTTGTAATTGTTGATGACTACTTAAGATACTCATGGGTTAAGTATCTACATACCAAAGATGAAGCTCCCCAACTGATCATTGATCACATTAAAAGGATAGAACTTGAAGCTGGAGAGAAAGTCAAGGCCTTAAAGGAGTGACAATGGGACTGAATTCAAGAATTCAACAGTAAAGATGTTTTGTGTGGAAAAAGGCATCTCACATTCCTTTTCAGCTACTAGAACTCCTCAACAAAATGGAGTTGTTGAAAGAAAAAATAAGGACCTTGATTGACTCATCAGATGATGAAGCTGATGTGTGCAAATCAATAGAAAAACTAGTAATCCCTGGTGACAATTCAAGTCATTTAGAAGTCCCTTCAATTGATAGAGTAAATCTATTGGATAATAGTTTAGGAAATACTCCATCAGGGAATGCACCATCAAGGAAAAGCTTAAGCCCTGACCTGAGCACTAATTCAGGGAGAGTTTTCAATGAAGTTGAGAGCACTAAACACCATGAAGGAAATTATAATCAAGAAGCTTCTTCTTCAAGAAGTTTTCATCCACAAATAAAATGGACAAGAGATCATCCTATGGAGCAAATAATAGGGGATCCAACTAAAGGTGTGTCAACAAGAAGTGGTACTCATAATGAATGCCTACACCTCAACTTTCTATCAAAGATTGAACCTAAAAAGGTTGAGGAGGCATTACAAGATGCTGATTGGGTAATTGATATGCAAAAAGAACTCAATCAGTTTGAAAGAAACAAAGTCTGGAGACTAGTACCAAAACCAAAGAATAAATCAATCATTGGTACTAAATGGATCTTCAGAAACAAGTTGGATGAAGCTGGTACAGTGATAAGGAATAAGGCCAGACTAGTTGCACAAGGTTATTCACAAGAAGAAGGGTTTGACTATGATGAAACATTTGCACCAGTAGCAAGATTGGAAGCAACCAGGATATTCCTTGCCTATGTTGTTCATGCAAATTTTAAAGTTTACCAGATGGATGTAAAGAACGCTTTTCTGAATGGGAAAATACAAGAAGAGGTGTATGTCTAGCAACCTCCTAGCTTTGAAGATTAGAAGTTTCCCAATCATGTCTATAGGTTAGACAAAGCACTCTATGGACTTAAACAAGCACCTAGAGCATGGTATGATACTCTATCTCAGTTTTTAATTGAAAATAAATTCACTAGAGGCATCATAAATAAAACTTTATTTCATAGAAAATATGCTAGTGAATTAATACTTGTTCAAGTCTATGTTGATGATATTATATTTGGTTCTACTAATGAGAGCTTATGCTCTAAGTTTTCTAAGCTTATGAAAAGTATATATGAGATGAGCATGATGAGAGAATTAACTTTCTTTTTAGGTTTAAAGGTTAAACAAACCACTAATGGAATTTTCATTAGTCAAACAAAATATTTAAAAGACCTTTTAAAGAAATTTAATTTACAAGATGTTGCATCTGCTAAAACTGTTAGAGTGTATGCCCTAGTGGCCAATTATGTAATGATTGTGACACCATGTTTATGTTATGTTTTTTGGTTAAATGATAATTACTTTTATTATGTTTTATTTACTGCGTAATATAAATGTTAACATAATAAATGTCCTTAGAAGAATGATACTAATTATATGGATTCAAGTATGTGACTTGAATATGAGATCATATAAGTATGTAAAGTATCATTATTCTTAAATGTCCCTAGTCGAGTATCATTGTCAGTGGGACAACAATAATACATTGAGACTAGTATGTGGATTAACTGATGGCTATATCTCATTGGTCATAAATATATACGAGATATATTAAGTTGAT
>CM025781.1:22182737-22214296 GCA_014636745.2 Centella asiatica
ATAATGAGTTATGTGAGAAATGAGAATGATGTAGATGGAATTTAACCCTCCTATAAATTAGGGGTGATATCTATAGGCCTCATATATATGTAATCTGTATGAAGTAGAGTCCTTTAGAAGGAAATACGAATATATATTTATTTACATATATATATATATATATATATTAATTAAGTGAGACTTGATTAAATATATATATCTAATAAATATAAAATTCGGATTTTAAGTCTCCTAATTAGATTAGGTTTTGGAATTACTCTATAAAAGGCTATATATATGATATATCAGCAATTCTCTCTAACTTACGTTTCACGTATTCTAAGAACCCTAGTTGCTCATAAGAGAGAAACTAGAGTTCAGAGATATAGAGAGAAAAGAGAGATACAGATCGTACAGCTAGTATTGTAACTCTTCTTGTTCGAATCGTGAGACAGTTCATGGGTGTTCATGTGGATACCGTAGAGACGTAGTTCTATTGGATTGCGTTAAAGATTTGGAGAAGATCAACACCTTCACCAAAGCTTCAGATTCGCACAATTAATCGGTAAAATCTTAAACTATCTGTATTAAATTTTTTCGCATAGATCCTTGGGTTTGGGTTTCGTTTTGTCTTATTTTAATCGTATTTTTCCACTGCGTTTTATTCTACGAAACCCAATAGTGGTATCAGAGCTATATGTAAGACGTTAATATGAATTTATGTGTTTAATTGTATTCGATATATTTGATATATGCAGTTAATACAAGTTTACCGAATTTTATGTTGAATATATATGATATTCTGCATGTATGGATATTCTGGAATTACGTATTGTGATCATATTTGATACATGCTTATTGGGTATTCTGCATATTTGATATGTAAATTGGGCGATGGGATGTTGGTATTATGAAGGCTTATACGATGTTGGACATATAGGATATGTTTCAATTTCTAGAATTGTTTCAGAATTTCGTATATTAAAATTCTTAGTCTCTGATGACGTCATCTTTAGTCTCCGACAGGCTAAATGTTAGTCTCTGATGACGTCAGTCTTAGTCTCTGATGAAGGAATTCTTAGTCTTTGATGACGTCATCTTTAGTCTCCGACAGGCTAAATGTTAGTCTTTGATGACGTCAGTCTTAGTCTCTGATGAAGGAATTCTAAGTCTTTGATGACGTCATCTTTAGTCTCCAACAGGCTAAATGTTAGTCTCTGATGACGTCAGCATTAGTCTCCAACAAGCTAAATGTTAGTCTCTGATGACGTCAGCTTTAGACTCCGACAAGCTAAGTGTAGTCTCTGATGACGTCAGCCTTAGTCTCTAATAGCTTAATAATTAGTCTCCGACAGGCTTAATACATAGTCCCTCACGAGCTTAGTCTCCGATATCACTTTTACTTGAGAAGGCTATCACTAGAACTTTTGTTCACACAGAACAATCAGCAAGAGGACACTTAGTCCAATTTACAATAGGTCACTTAAACCAACTTAGCAGGAGGACACTTAGTCCAATTTAGTCACACAGACTCTTAAGCAGATTTGAGGAAATCTTACTTGCTATCCTCAAGTAGAGTACTCCTTAGTTGAGCAGATTGATAGCACTTGTTCAAGCTTTATGATGTCTTGCTGTAGTCTTTAAGATGTCAAAGAGTTTTGTTCAGTTGGAGGTAGTTGGTTAGTCATAATGAAATTTATGACTTCTATTTATACTTCTCCAAAGAATCCATCCGTTGAGAATTTGAAATAGATCTGTTGGAGTGTACTGTCCTTGATGTGACTTGTACCTTTTCAGCAATCCTTTCGTAGTTCAAAAAGTTAGCCATTTTTCTGTCTTCTAGTGCCCTTCAGAAGAGTTTCCCAGAAGTTGACTAAGCAGGGGTTAAGATAACTTTTCTAACAATCTTCACTTTGATAAACAATGGATCTTACTTACTAAAGTCCTTGCTTATTTCCATTCTAAGCAGGACTATACTTGGAAAATTCTTAATGTCTTCAGAATACTTCATAGCAGGCTTATCAAATTAGCAGACTTCAATGGTGATCAAAACTCTTTACTTAAGTGCAAATTATATCCACTTAACATATTGGATATTTTTCTAAGTCCTTTTACATTGTCAAAGTAAGGACTATATTACATCATCAATTCTTATATATCAAACACATAATAAAAGTTTAAGCAAGGATAATACAAGTAGGGGTGCAACAACAAAAATTATTGTCAACTTAATAATAACCTACAGGGTCACACACAAAGAACATTCGTCAAGGAGATATAATTTAAATGTCAATGATTTTAATATATCAATAAGATTGATTTAATTAAATCATAGCTTTAAATTTTATATATATATATATATATATATATATATATATATATATATATATGTATGTATATTAATTAAGTGAGACTTGATTAAATATATATATCTAATAAATATAAAATTCAGATTTTAAGTCTCCTAATTAGATTAGGTTTTAGAATTACTCTATAAAAGTCTATAAATATGATATATCAGCAATTTTCTCTAACTTACATTTCACGTATTCTAAGAACCCTAGTTGCTCATAAGAAAGAAACTAGAGTTCAGAGATATAGAGAGAAAAGAGAGATACAGATCGTACAGCTAGTACTGTAACTCTTCTTGTTCGAGTCGTGAGACGGTTCGTGGGTGTTCGTGTGGACACTGTAGAGACGTAGTTCTGTTGGATTGCGTTAAAGATTTGGAGAATATCAACACCTTCACCAAATCTTTAGATTCGCACAATTAATCGGTAAAATCTTAAATTATCTGTATTAAATTGTTTCGCATAGATCCTTGGGTTTGGGTTTCGTTTTGTCTTATTTTAATCTTATTTTTCCGCTGCGTTTTATTCTACGAAACCCAACAGATGTTTCAAGTTATAGGGGCATGATAGGCTCTCTTTTATGTCTCACTACAAGGAGACCTGATATAATGTTTTCAACTTGTTTATGTGCTAGTTTCCGATCAGATCCTAGAGAATCTCATCTGATTGCAGTTAAAAGAATATTCAGATATCTCAAGGGTACTCCAAATCTTGGAATTTGGTATCCTAGAGATTCTGGATTTGATCTAATAGGCTATTCAAATGCAGATTATGCAGGTTGCAAATTAGACAGGAAAAGCACAACAGGAAGCTGTCAATTTCTTGGAAGCAAACTAGTGTCATGGTTTAGCAAGAAACAATATTCTGTGTCAATCTCAACAGTTGAAGCAGAATACATTGTTGCTGGGAGTTGCTGTGCTCAAATCTTATGGATGAAAAATCAACTAATGGACTATAGTATGGTGTATAATCAAATTCCTATTTATTATGACAACACCAGTGTCATTTCCATTACAGAGAATTCTGTGCAACACTCTAGGATAAAGCACATAATGAATGGTAAAGTGGAACTTTATTTTGTTCCAACAGAGAAACAGCTTACAGATATATTCACCAAACCATTGGATGAAGCCACTTTTAACAGGTTGCTAAGTGAGCTAGGTATGCTTAATTTTGGTGAATAAGATTCTTTGAAAATTTTGTGCAAGTCTGAATTGCAGTAGTAGTTAATTATTTTCTAATGACTTAGTTACTAAAGACTAATTAATAGCTGAACGAAACAGTTGAAATTATCTTTTGACAAAATTAATTGTTTATAAAGATAATAACATTGTGAAACATTAGTCAATAATTGTTCTTATTAAATGATAATTATTACCTGATCATAATGCAGCAATAGCTAATTATCCTACACCAGTTTAACTATCAGTGGATAATTGACTCCTGATTGTATATATATAATAGAGAAACTTTTATATTATGCAGAATTCCCTATATTTAATATTTTTCATCTATTTAAGGATTTTGTCATAGATGATTTAGGTATTGTTTTAACTCTCTACTAAATTATTTTTTAATTCTTCTAATTATACTAGAATGAAGGATGTTAGTATGATCCAACTCCTATCTGCTATGATTTGTGAACATGGTCATATTGGTTAAAAGCCCAGTAACTTTCGCAACAAATTAGCACAGCTGCTGAACACGCATACTTAAAATTTATACTTGAAATGTCAGCACCGAAATAGTATGAAATACTTTGCTGTACTTGAGCACTCTGGTGTTTTGATGTGACGAAAAGGGGCAGAGTGAAGGAAAATTTAAATGCCTGCATTAATGCTATGGTACTTCCCTGAAGCATTGCCGCGTGAAATGCTGTACGCTATGAGGTGAAGATTTGAATGCGTGGGCTTGAATATTTTAAATGCAAATTTATATTGCGAATGATTGCTAACCTCCCTTGTAAAAATCATTTTTCTCTTTTATAATTAAGGGAGAGTCTAAGATTAAGGCGAGTATTTTTTTTTCAGAAATACTTGATAAGTTTTGTCATCATAAAAAAGGGGAGATTAAAAGAGTAATTTTTATTTAAGTTTTGAGATAACAAAAATGTAAATGAATTGAGTAGTTTCTCTCGGTAAGGCACACGCATCATTATGAGAAAAATGATTAAATAATATAATTCACATTATTTTCAAATATATCTATATTGACATGAAAAATATTTAATAGATATATTTAGTATTTTAAGAAATACCTTGAATTTAATTAAAAGAAAACAAATTTTAATATTTTCTTAAAATTTAATAAAGGCGATCTACTTATTTATATATGTAAACTATATCAAATAGTTTTTCTAAAATAAGTAACTTTGCACTTATATTAGTAATCTACTTTTACATGTAAGTTACTTATTAAATGACTATTGAGAATCTCAAAAAGACGTTTAGGAAATTATAATTTGAAATTATTATTACTATTCCTAAATCAAAATGTGTAAATGATCATTATTGATGTAATTATGCCATTACTTCTTATTGTTCAAAACTTCTTCCTCGCTAGTTCTCATATTTACTATATCCCGAGCTAAGAGTTCATCAAGATTAAAGAACACCAACAACTCTAATCATAGGATTCTTTAATCCAAAGAGTCATCCACCCACAAATCTCACAAGTTGGAACACATAATGATATCTCTCTAAACTTGGGCTTATTATTTACTTTTTTTATTCATCTTTACCTCTATCCCTTCTTTAAACAAGTTGGTAAATATTCTCAAAAGTCGTATTGGACAATTTTATACTCCGGAAGCTCTTGTTACTTCTTGACTCATTTTGGCATTTACTGACTTATATAAAAGTGTATACCAATCGTCTTCTGAATACTTAGAATTTTCTCTGAAAGTCTCAAAGAAGTGCTTTGTATATAGCCTTGTGTTAGTAATTATAGCATTTGATGTGATATATAAACTTAGAATTGTTAGATTTTGTAATTGTAAAAATACCTGCAGTAGTGTTCTATCAAAGGCTACCATCAGAAACTGCAGAACACCATAAGAGACTATAAGAAATGCATTTCGAAAGTTCAACAAAAGTCAAAGTTGGTCAAGCAAAATTAGCTTATCGGAGATTAAGTTTTCGTTCATCAGAGACTCAGTTTTTGTTTATCAGAGACTAAATTTTTGTTCATCGGAGACTAAATCATTTAGAGACTAAATGTTTGTTCATCAGAGACTAAAGCAAAAACACTACAATGCATTAAACTAACCTTGAGAAGATTTGACCGTCACTAAACTTGAAATGACTATCGCCAAAGTCATCGGAAAATTCTCTATTGCTGAAGTCAAGTGAAGCCCAAAATTACTCATCGTCAAAGTTGTTGGGTAATTTACACTAGCTCCAAAGTGTTCGGGCATCAGTGGATAAATTGTAAAGCGCCAAAGTGCTCGAATATCAGGGGACAAGTTCTCGGCATTAGGGGATAGGTTTCTCATCATCAGGGGATGGATTTCTCGGCACCAGAGACTATCCATCAGGGGATAAATGATCAGAAACTAAAGATGACATATGAGATGACTGATAAAATTAAGGCGGTGAAATTAATATAAGGATGGTTGACCAATAAGAAGAGATTGGCAACCAACGAAGTTGGTCAGGAGATAAGCTATAAGTGAACGAGTCATCAGGGGACAAGTCGTCAGGGGATAAATATCCACTGATGAACAATGTCACATCAAAGGATAAATGACTTGACACATCACACCTCTACTAGAGTTCTTAAATGAACTAGAAGCCGACCAAAGATCCATAACCAAGTTACATTTGGATTAACAAGGTTGGGAAGCTGATTTGTGAAAGCTAAGAAATTTTGGAACGGTGATGTGACTTAACAGAGATGTTAGGTAACAGAGTTGTTACAACTACTGATAAAGAGAAGTTATTCTAATTTATCAGAGTAGTTGTTAAAAAGCAGAAAAGATCAGAAAAGGAAGTTGTGTGGAAAGTATACAAGTAAATATATATTCACAACGCAGAGAGAAAAAAAATAGAGGTATACGAAATACAGAAACACTCAGAAATTCAATGCAACAAATTCACATAAAATTTGAGAAACAAGTTTTTCATAACTTAAGAAGGTAGAAATTCATTTCTAGATAGCAGTTGTTCATACGTGAACAGATTTCAGGAGCTGATATTAATTTTGACAACCATATTGTAATTTCAGATTCCAGTATCAATAAAATACATTCTTATTGATTGATATAATTTGTCTTATTTATTAATGTCATAATTAATTTATAAATTATATCTTGATCTTTATATTGGGAGAAAAAATTGAAATTGTATTCACCCCCCCCCCCCCCCCCACCCCCCCTTCTACAATTACTCATATGAGAATAACAATTTGTATTAGAGCATTTTAGTTGACATACATACTAGATGATCAAGATGAGTAACAAAAGTGGAAATGTGAAGATCCCACTATTGGTGAGGGAGGAGTATTTCTTATGGAGCTTGTTGACATACATACTAAACCAATGAAGCTTGTTCTCTTAGCAATAATAGATGGCCAAGTAGTCCTTGAGCATTCAATCCCCAAACTCCCAAAAGACATGACAACTAAAGAAAAGGAAGACTCCATGAAGGATGCTAAAGTCATGACCATTCTCTATAATGGTTTGGACAATGACATGTTTAACAGTGTCATTAATTGTGAGTCTACCAAAGAAGTCTGGGAGACAATAAAAGTGTTGTGTGAAGGGATTGAGGAAGTAAGAGAAAACTAGCAGTCCTTGTTGATCCAACAATATGAGCTGTTTACAAGCAAACCTGGTGAATCTCTAACAAGTTTATTTGATAGATTCAACAGGTTAATTAATGACTTGAGGATCTTGGGCAAAACTTATGCCAACAAGGATGTGAATCTGAAATTTATAAGGGCATTGCCAAAGAGCTGAGATGCTAAAACTACAGCCATAAGGGAAGCCAAGGATATGAGCCCAATATCCTTGGAGAAGCTCTATGGGAACCTCAAAACTTATGAGTTAGAGGTTCGACAAAGAAAAAGTCTAAGTCAAGGCCATAAAAATGAAAAATCAGTGGCACTTGTGGTTGGGAGTTCGAGCAAGAAGCTTCATGGGAAAACAGTTCTCGTTGAAGAGAAAAGTGAAGTTGAGGCAAGTGGAGCTGAGAGTATTGATTGTGAAGATGAAGAAATCTATACTCCAAAGGAACAAGAGGCTGTTGATGAAGGCATGGCCTTCTTCGCAAGAAAATTCAAAAAGTTAAGATTCAAGAAGGGCAAGGACTTCAGAAAGACAACACCAACATGGAAGCATGTCCACTCTGGTGCTATTGACAGATCAAAGATTAAATGTTACCACTGTCAAGAGCCTGGACTCTTTGTAAATGAATGCAACAAGCAAAAGTCTGTCAAACAGACTAGAGAAGTCAAGAAGAATGATGACTACCACAAAAAGAAATACTTTGAAGTCATCAACAAGAAGAATAAAGCATTCATTGCAGAGGGAAAGGATTGGGCAGATTTAGACCAATCAGATGATGAGGAATTCATCAATCTTGCACTCATGGAAATATCATCTGATGGGACATCATCTGGATTCGGCAGCTTGTCTTAGGACACTAAGATAAAACCTGATCCCTCTAACATGTCTCTTTCAGATTGTAAATTAAAAATAAAAGAAATGTCAACTGAAATTTACAATTTGTATGCTACATTAAGGTGTTTAGTAAGAGAGAATGAAAGAATTGAAAAGGCTAATGATCTATTAGTCACTAGTAATTCCTTACTAGAGACTGAACTAATTAAGCTAGAAGAGGTTAGAAAGGAGTGCATGAAAACCAAGGAGAGACTTGCTTGTGCTCTTGAAATAGAAGAATAGCTTAGGGCCAAACTAAAAGAAGAGCAAGATCTCATAAATGAATGGACCAATTCCTCCAAGATAGTGAGGGAAACCATTGAAAAATATAGTACTAGTTAGACTAAGGGACTAGGCTATAATAAGGACCAGCAAAAGCAGCCAGTGATTGAGGAATTTCCAATTACTGGAACTAGTGAAGTTAGCACTAGCAAGAGTACTTCTACAGCTACTGTCCACCCTCTTAAGAAATTAAAATTTGTTAAGGCGGGAATTACTAAGGAAAAGATCAAGGAGAAGATGCTAGAACAAAGAGTGATTCAGCTAGAAAAGAAGTTAAATGAGTCAAGAGATAAAAGCTCCAATCAGATGAAAATTGACTCATCAGGGAATAGAAAGTTGATTCTCTCATTAGGGGATAATGATCTAAAGAAGAACAGAAATGGTAAGGAGGGAATTAACAAGTTCACTAACTATTCTCCTATCATTAATGCTCATAGGAAAGTATGTTGGAAGTGTGGAAATCCTAACCACCTTGCTTTTAAATGTCAAAATGTATCTAGGAACATGCATGCTAGACAACCATCCCCTGATAAGAAGACATTAACTATTAAGAACCAATTGCATGCTAAAATGGTTAAAAATAGTTATGAAAAGCCTCCTAAAAAGTTGATGGTAAAATCTGAATCACCCAAGGCTAAGAAGAAAGTAATTTCTTCTATGCAGTGGGTGAAAAAGCATGAAAATTCTGAAAAACCCCCAACTTTTACTAAGTTAACTGCTATAAATGTCAATGGACCCAAGCAAATTTGTATTCCAAAATTAACTTAGGTGTTTACTGTGTGTAGGGCATGAGCAAACAAGTTTGGTTCTTGGATAGTGGTTGTTCAAGACACATGACTGGAGATAAGACCCTGCTGACACAGTATGAGGAAAAAGCAGGTCCAATATTTTCTTTTGGAGATGACAGCAAAGGATATAACTTGGGATATGGCAAAATCACAAATGGAGATGTCATCTTGGAAAGTGTAGCACTAGTTGATGGTCTTAAGCATAACTTATTTAGTATCAGCCAACTGTGTGACAGAGGTTATCATGTTACTTTTAAGGATGAATAATGCTTGATAAGTAACAGCAAAAATGGAAAAATAGCTCTAACTGGAGTTAGGAAAGGTAACCTCTACATAGCTGACTTTGGCTCATTAAAGAAAGATCAATCTACATGCTTTTATAGTAAAACATCAGTAGAAAATAGTTGGCTATGACACAAGAAGCTCTCTCACCTGAACTTCAAGACAATCAACACTCTGGTGAAGAAAGGATTAGTGACAGGACTTCCACAACTGGAATTCACTCAAAATGTGTGACGGCCCCAAAAATCCCTTTTCGGACTCTGGGTGCCGTCAAAAATTGACAAAAGAACAGATAAACATCCAAGCATAAATATCATTAATAAGAGAAGTAAATTGTATTCTCTATTACATTCATCCATAAGTAAGAATTCTAATAGCCGAAGTCCAAATGAGGGCCCATATAGGCCTTACAATCTAAACAATTGGATAATCATCTCACGCTTCACTCTTCCTCGAAATGTCATCCATAAGAGGGCAATGAGAAAGTGTTCGTTATGCCATACTTTCTTTGCCTTTAGCAGACGGCTCAGCCTTCTCACCATAACCTATAAAACATTACATAGTAACAACATGAGCGATTTATGCCCGCAAGTATATAATCAAGTATTGGTGGCTTTGAAAATAGGAGAATTTTCTTGGCTTAAGTGTCTAGGAGGATTGGACGAGAACAATGTCCACACCTTTAAATAACTTTGAAGAAGAATCTATATATAGCTTCCAGGGTCCCCGAATGACAAGGATGGATTTGACCCTTTACTTGAAAGAAATCTTGAATCGTTCATCTGCCCTCTCTTCATCAAATAGTGCATCACCTGGCCAGCTTGACCACTATTTGACTTCATTTCCATATCAAACGACATATCAGCCGACCAACTTGATCGTTTGACTTCATCATAATGACATACGTAGTCGAAGCAGAAAATTTAGTCTGCGAGGGTTCGTTACCGATGCCTCAGTTTTCATTCCCTATTATCCTTAGGCCTAGGGTGCCAGGCAGTCGCAACCCATTAGCCTTTAGTTACCCACACAGATATACTTTACAAGTATGAGGTAAGAAGAAATTGAGTTATGTTATATCCGTATAGGATTTACCTTGGCGCGTTAGAGGATTTAAATAGTTAACATTTGCCCAAAAATGCTTGATTCTAGTACAATATTTTCACATACATTGGAACAAAAGATCGTACATTACTTAACTTTGAAGAGATTTAATCATGAGTTGACATAAAAATATCTTGGATATACGCATATCGAAAAAATGATTATGCATATTTATTGAAGGAAAGTAGAGTGAGTATATACTTGCCTTGGTCCTTAGCTAAAAAAATATCAAACTCAAATCACTTGTGAGTGGAACACTCTGTAAAAAATACATATAACTTGAGAAATCTATATTTTTGATAAAAAAAAATATGATAAAAGATGCACATGTGATGTTCATGAACTTTTTAAACATCTAAGTTGACATTCTGAACCTTTGAGGTTTAATAAATAATTAATATCATAAAATAATTTAAGAAAATAATATTTTATACTCTCAAGGAAAACTGCACATCAGTAGAAAAACATTGAAGCATAAAAAGTGATCATCAGGGGTTTCAGTCTTATCCATCAGGGGATGATTGCCCGACAGGGGATAGTCTTCGGCCATCAGGGGATGATCCTCGACCATCAAGGGATGATCCTGATCATTGCCAAACTCCTCGGAGAAAAGTTGTTCAACGCCAAACTCGACAAGTCAGCAACAAACTCTGTTGGCTAACGCCAAACTTTTCGGGAAACATTTACTCATCGGAGACTAAGAAATATTCTTCATCAGGGATTAAGCTTAGCCTGTCAGAGACTAAGAAAATTCTTCATCAGAGACTAAGAAATTTTTCTCCATCAGAGACTAAGGCTGACGTCATCAGAGACTAATGTTAACCCATCAGAGACTAACATTAACTCATTAGAGACTACCATATTCACTGTCGGAGACTAACTTGGAATCTCCCAGGGACTATTTTATAGGGTAAGAGACTAACTCCAACCCATCATCGACTAAGTTTAGAACTTGTCTCAGGTACAGTGGTGTCTTCCTCACTCCTCCATAGGTGGTGTTCTCACCAGGTGACCAAGACCACGATTAGGGCAACTCTCAATATCTCATCTGCAGTAAGTAACATTCTTATCATCTAACACAACTCATAGACGCTACTAAACCTCAAGGACTCAGGTTGAAGAAAACTCAAGCATGATGTTTTCATTATTGATAAAAAGAAATGTTTGGTAGTTAAAAATTGTCTACTAGGTGGTTAAAGAGGATAGCTTTTGAAGTCATACTTTTGGAAGTAAATGAACCTAGTATGCTCACAAACATGGCATGCATAACAGAACAAAATTGCAGGAATGGAACAGAGCTTTAGTATAGTGTTCCCACCTTTTTGGCTACAAAGAAGAAGTTAAAAACTTGGTATGTTTGCTGAGAAGGACAATTGTTCTTTGAGAGTGAACCTGGATTTTGTGGGTGGTTTGCCGTATAGAAGATTTATGAAAGTGGGGCTAGGATTGTAACTAGGAGATATATATATATATATATCTCACTTGCAAAGCAACAACAACGGTTGGATTATTTGGAAATAGATTTCAGTCATTGGCTGTGAAAGGAAATAACAAGCTTTAGAAGGAACTGATTGGTGAGAAAAGGTGGATGCAACGGTTGCTAAAGTCAGTCAATCATCAATCACAACCAACAATCCACTGTACTGTTGGAGTAGATTAGCTAGTTTGACGGTCACGTGTTCTCATTCCTGACATAGTGCAATTAATGCTCATGTCTCACTACCGTCTTTGGTTCAAAATGGGTATTGTAGCGTGAAAACCTTCCCCACGTGAGAAATACACTTACTCTTGATAAGTGCTTGAATACAAGTAAAGAGAAATATGATAATCATAATTAAATAAAAAAATCATTAAAGGGTTTGAGTTTAAAAATATATTTAAAAACTTTGGACATCACATTGCTATAAGATTTCCTTTAAGATATGAATTTATTATTCATACCCAAAATAATAACAAATATAAAATAGTAAAAGAAAATAATTTAAACCTTCATACATAAAATTAATCATAAAGTGAAATAAATCATACAACGAAATTCTTCTTATTTTTCGGGTTCTCACAAAATGGTTTGTGTGGAACCTGTCAGAAAAGGAAGCAAAAGAAGACTTCCTTTAGGAGCGAAGAGATATCATCAATTACAAGTCCAATGCAACTACTTCATATGGATCTATTTGGACCTGTAAACATTATGTCTATCTCAAAGAAAAGGTATGCTCTGGTGATAGTTGATGATTTCACCAAATACACATGGGTAAAATTTCAGCATGTCAAGAATGAAGCAGCTCAGTTGGTGATTGATCACATCAAGAAAGTTCAAACTGAATATGGGCTGACTGTCAGAGTTCTAAGAACTGATAATGGAACAGAATTCAAGAACTCCAAAGTTGAAAGTTTCTATGTGGACAAAGGAATATCTCACACATTTTCTGCTCCAAGAACCCCTCAAGAAAATGGGGTAGTTGAGAGGAAAAACAGAACTCTAATTGAAGCTGGCAGAACCATGCTTGAAGAAGCCAAGTTGCCTACCTATTTTTGGGCTGAAGCAATTTCAACTACATGCTTCACTCAAAATAGGACCTTGATTAACAAAGCTCACAAGAAGACTCCTGTGAGCTAATGACATGCAGGAAACCTAATGTTAAATTTCTTCATGTATTTGGTGGCAGATGCTTTGTTCTAAGATGTCAAGGTGAAAACTTAGGAAAATTTGAACCTAAAGTTGATGAAACAATTTCCCTAGGTTATTCTCTAACAAACAAAGTATACAGAGTCTACAACCTTAGGCTAAACACTGTAATGGAATCTATTCATGCTGCATTTGATGATCAGAAGATAATTGGAATGCAAGATGAAGGAAATCATGAGATCCTATGGTTTGAGAATGAAGATGAAGTGAATCTTCTAGACTCTTTAGATGATGAAGTTGAACCCCATGAAGCTACCTTGTCAGTGGATAATTCAATACCTGCTAAGGAAGCCTTATCAGAAGAAAATGCAGTATCAGTGGATAATCCATTGTTAGTGGATAATGAATCAGGGGATACCTTAAACTCCAATCTAGAAATATCTGTTGATTCAGGGGGAGCTTCTCAAGAAGCTGAAAGCACTTTACACCATGGAGGACAAGGAACAAATGAAGCTTCTTCTTCAAGAAGATTTCCTCCACAGACAAAATGGACAAGAGGTCATCCTAGGGAGCAGATTATAGGAGATCCAACTAAAGGTGTGACAAAAAGAACTGCTACTCAGAATGAATGCCTATACCTCAACTTTCTGTCAAAGATTGAACCTAAAAAGGTTGAAGAGGCATTAGAAAATACTGATTGGGTGATTGCTATACAAGAGGAGCTCAATCAGTTCATAAGAAACAAAGTCTTAAGACTAGTGCCAAAACCAAAGAACAAATCAATAATTAGTACTAAATGGGCCTTCAGAAACAAGCTGGATGAAGCTGGTATTGTGAGAACCCAAAAATCTCAATGAAATTTTGATTATGAGATTTATTTTATTTTCTGCATGAAGGTTTATTTCCTTATTGGTTATAAATAATGAAATTATACTTTCTTATAAAAATTCAATGGCAATGTGATGTCCAAAAGATTTTAAATGTATTTTAAAGCTCAAGTATTTAAAAGGGTATTGCATTTAAGAATTGTCTTGTGAGAGGGTGTGTTCACGCGGGAAAAAGGGCTCACCAAGTGTGAACAAGATTAGCTACAGTACCCGTTTTATTTTAAAACCTACTGCGGGGAGACAGTAGCATTTAATGTTCATCACCTCCATCTGTACCATAGAGTGGGCTATGATAAACGACCGATGGGTACTAGCAGCTGTTGCAACCAACCTTTTTCTCATCAGTCACTTCTTTTCTTTTCATAGCTAACATCTTATATCAAATAAATCCGATGGCCCTTGTTGCTAAATAGGTGACATATATATATCACATTGGTACAACCCTTGCCCCACTTTCATAAACTTCTATACGGTGTACCATCAAATTCAAACTTACTCTCTAAACAACTGTCTTTTTGGGAAGAACAACTACAGCTTTTAACTCTTTCTTGCTACCAAGGAGGTAAGAGCATCTCATTAAAGTCCTGCTCTATTTCTTACACTTTTGTTCGGTCATACATACCGCGTTTAATATCTTGTTCATTTATTTCCAAAAGTATGACTTGATGCATGTTTTAACGCCCAGAGTTAATGTCATTTATTTCAAAAGCTACCCAAGATGAGTGTAAGAATGTTGACAACCACCTGGTAGACAAACTCTTAACTACCAAACATTCTTTTGTCAGTAGTTGCAACCCCATGCTTGAGTATTCTTCAACCTGAGTTTGAACCCTAAAACGTGTCTAGGATGGCATGCAGACCATAGGAAATGTTACGTATCACTGAGAGAATGATGAGTTTTGACCTAAGTGTGGTTATGGTTGAGAGCACCACCCATGGAGGAGTGAGGAAGACGACCCTGTATTTGAGACATGCCTTAACCTAGTCTCCGACGGGTTTGAGTTAGTCTCTGACCTTGTAAAATAGTCTCTGAGAGACTCTAAGTTAGTCTCTGATGAGATGAGTTAGTCTCCGATGAAAGAAGTTAGTCTCTGATGATGTCATCATTAGTCCCCGATGAGTTAAGATGACGTCATTAGTCTCTGATGAGAAGTTAGTCTCTGATGATGTCATCATTAGTCCCCGATGAGTTAAGAGGACGTCATTAGTCTCTGATGATGTCATCATTAGTCCCCGATGAGTTAAGATGACGTCATCAGTCCCTGAGGAGTTGTTTAGTCCCTGATGACGTCAACCTTAGTCTCCGACAGGCTAAGTTTAGTCTCTGATGACGTCAGCCTTAGTCTCCGACAGGCTAAGTTTAGTCTCTGATGACGTCAGTCTTACTCTCCGACAGGCTAAGTTTAGTCTCTGATGACGTCAACCTTAGTCTCCGACAGGCTAAGTTTAGTCTCTGATGACGTCATCCGTAGTCTCCGATGAGTTAAAGTGAAGTAATTCCCTGATGCACAGTTTGTTTTTAAAACTATAAAATATTATTTTCTTAAATTATTTTAAGATGTTTTAATTGATTTCTTAAACAGCTTTTATATCAGATGGAGACATTAAAAGTTAAGGACATCACATGTGCATTTTCTCTCATACTTTAACCAAGATATTAAATTCATCTTGTGATATGTATATTCTTACAGAATTTTCCACTCACGAGTAAATTAAATTTGATTAAGTGCAAAGGACCGAGGCAAGTATATTCACAATCTTATATTTAATTTCAAGTTGATGCAAATATATACATTCAATCTGATGTTTATATCAGTTAACGCATTATCATTTGATTTGATATGCGTGCAAGGCTTGAATTATGTTTCAATTGTTTTTTTTTAATGAATGAGCATGCTATGCTTTAAATTCCGCTAGCATGATATAAATGATGATGCATGGATATAAATGAGCTTTGAATTTCAGCTATGTTACAATCTTATATCTGTGCAAATGAATGAGAATGATGTCTCTTAAACGGGTTATGCCACATGGTTGGCAAGAGGAAAGGAAAGGTGTTGATGTGTTCTTCACCTGACCTAGAGGAATGATAAGTGACTAAATAGTCCACACAAGAGGGATCATGCGGTCCAGTTTGACCAGCTGTGTATTGTATGGTTAGCAAATCCACGGGTTTAGCCCCCGATGGATATTTTGAGAAAGTTATGCTCGGGTGTATACCTGTCTTTCTTCAAGGAGGGTCACATGTAGTGTATCATCAGTGAATCCTCAATGATCTTTGAAGGTTTCTGAGGCCTTGGCATTGCTTCACCAAGCCTTATAAATAGACTTGAACTTATTTCGATGTTCCAGATACATTCTTTTAAATTGCTTATATACTTCTTCGATGTGTATATACTTGCTGGGCGTAAATCGCTCACCCATGTTGAATTTTAATGTCTTGCAGGACAGAACGTTAAGGCTGAACCCTCTGATAAGGGGAAAGCAAAGATGATAAACTACTAAGTTATTTATTCTTTTGATAAGACTGAGGAAGGAAGTAAGATATGAAGGAAGGGAGGAAGATATTAGAAGTAGTGTTGATTTTGGTTTGTAATTAAAGATGATGTAATAGCTTCCGCTGTAATTGTATTATTCTTGGGTTGTAATAACTCTCTAATACTGCCTTTATCCAGTATTTATACTATGAATGGATGTATGGTTATCTTTTCCTTCTTTTGATGAAGCCCTGATCCATTAAGGGATTTTGGGGTCGTCACAGGTATAGTGATAAGGAACAAGGTTAGATTGGTTACAAAAGGTTATTCACAAGAAAAAGGGATTGACTATGATGAAACCTTTGGACCAGTAGCAAGATTGGAATCAATCAGGATATTCCTTGCCTATGTTGTTCATGCAAATTTTAAAGTTTACCAGATGGATGTAAAGAGTTCCTTTCTGAATGGGAAACTACAAGAAGAGGTGTATGTCCAGCAATCTCCTAGTTTTGAAGATCATCAATTTCTCAATCATGTCTACAGCTTAGACAAAACACTATATGAAGTTAAACAAGCACCAAGAGCATGGTATGATACTTTATCTCAATTTTTACTTGAATATAATTTCACAAGAGGTATTGTAGATAAAACCCTTTTTCATAGAAAATATGTTGGTGATATAATAGTTGTTCAAGTCTATGTAGATGATATCATATTTGGTTCTACTAATGAGAATTTATGTTCTAAATTCTCAAAACTGATGAAAAGTAGATATGAGATGAGCATGATGGGTGAGCTAAATTTCTTTTTAGGTCTACAAGTTAAACAGACCGCTGATGGTACTTTTATCAGTCAATCAAAATATATCAAAAATCTTTTAAAGAAATTTAATTTGGAAGATGTTTCAACTGCTAAAACACCCATGACAACATCCACTAAGCTTTATATTGATTTAAAAGGAAAAAAAATTAATATATCAAGTTATAGAGGAATGATAGGCTCACTCTTATATCTAACTACAAGTAGACCAGATATAATGTTTTCTATATGTCTATGTGCTAGATTTCAAGCTGACCCTAGAGAATCTCATTTGATTGTTGTTAAAAGGATGTTCAGATATCTTAAGGGTACTCCAAATCTTGGAATTTGGTATCCTAGAGATTCTGGATTCAAGCTAATAGGCTACTCTGATGCAGATTATGCAGGTTGCAAAATACACAGGAAAAGCACAATAGGAAGCTGTCAATTTTTTGGAAGCAAACTAGTGTCATGGTTTAGCAAAAAATAGCATTTTGTGTCAACTTCAACAGCTGAAGCTAAATATGTTGTTGCTGGGAGTTGTTGTGCTCAGATCTTATGGATGAGAACTCAGTTAATGGACTATGATATGGTGTGTAATCAAATTCCTATTTATTGTGATAACACCAATGCTATTGCCATTACAGAGAATCCTGTGCAACACTCTAGGACAAAACACATAGACATTAGGTATTACTTCATCAGATTACATGTGATGAATGGTATAGTGGAACTTCACTTTGTTCCAACAAAGAAGCAGCTTGCAGACATTTTCACCAAACCTTTGGATGAAGCCACCTTCAATAGGTTGGTAAGTGAGTTATGTATGCTCAACTTTGGTGAATAAAACATTGAAAATCTCGTGCATAGCTGATAAGATTGCAACAATAGATAATTTTTTTTTTAAAATTATCAGTTGAAAGTAGCAGTAGATAATTTATCCACTCATGAATTACTCATTAGTGGATAATTACCTACTGGTAGCAGAAATTAAACTCTTAATTTATGAGATTATCTTCTTTATTTCTTCTAATTCTGCTACAATAAAGGATGTTAGTAATGATCCAACTTCTTCTGCCCAAGTAGCAAAACCCTCTCATACAAGTCTATATCAAAAGACACATCCTCTATCTTTCAATAAATAAAGGTTGTAAAATGAGAACAACAACATCCAATAATAGCTGAGGGGGAGGGGGAGCATTTAGAGGAAGTTATGAGGAGGAAATAAGGAACAATGAGAACTCTTGGAGACCGCTTAATATTCTCTCAAAAGGATATTAAGTTTTAAAAGGAAAAAGCACATCCCTATGTGAAACCTCTCAAAAGGCTGTATCTATTAAAAATATTCCAACTCCAAGGACACAAGTTTTTGAGTCTACAATGATCACATCTTTAAATACGTTTTAGAGGAAGAAGAAGAAACAGGCTCTGATCAATGATCAACCTATCACTTAATGCACACAAAGGATCTCACATTGATGCTTCTCTTTTCTCTATTCAAGAGAGGCAACCAATATTCAAATTCTACCCTTATTATTTTTTCTTCCCTCTTTGATATTTCTTAAGAAGCAATGGAAAATTTCTTAATTCCATGAGTTTCAGATTCTTTGATAGTTCAATCATCAAATAAGCCAATTCTTTAAGGTAAAACACAAAGAGCAGCTTTCAACTCATCAGTGGATACTACAATAGTACTTTAGCAAACATCCACTGATGCAAAACACTTTATTCCTATATTTTCTACACCATTCCAGGTCACCCACAACGGGAAGATTTTATATTTCGTGAGCATGTGAGAATTCAAAATGAGAGTCAGACCTTATGTCTGGAAAAAGGTGAGGAAAAAGAAATTAAAAGCAAAATGTTTTCTTTTGGAAAATAAGTGTGAGAGGCTGACTTGTAAAAGTCAGGTAAAAGGAGAGGGTGTGTGCAAGGATGAGATCCTTGAAGAAAAGAATAGAGAGAAATTGTTTCACTCACTACATTTGTAGCTCATTTATTCTCTGATCCCCAATTTTGATTAAATATCAGAGGATACTGAGAGAAGATCTTGTGATTGTTTGGTTGGATGCAAGCAACACAAAATTATTGGATGATGCAGCAACACACTTAATATCAGAATATTTGATCACACAGAGATCAAGTCCAGCTGTACTCACATAATGTTTTTGAAGCATTGATAAAAGAAAGTACAACATGAAGCTCCAACACTTCATAATCAACGATCTTCAAACAAAGGTCAAACATTTCTTCCTACTAGTCAACCTAATCTGGTGATTTCTACCCTCGAACATTAAGATGTTGATGTCAAAAAGGGAGAGAATAATGAGGAAAGGGGAGCAAAGAACAATTCTGATAAGGACAGGGGGAGATTTGTTAAAGATGATTAACAGATTGATGGCTGGGCATTGTGGAACTTAAACATCAAAACCATCACTGTTAAGTTCATCATGTAAAATTATGGTTTTAAATGTTTAAGTTCAATTCTAAGTAATGGTCTTATAAGGTTGGTGTTTTGCAATCATCATCAAACCTTGATTTATGTTTATCTTTGATAAATCATAAATAGGGGGAGATTGTTATGAATTATAGCATTTGATGATGATGTATAAAATTAGAATTGTTAGATTTTGTAATTGTACAAGTACCTGAAGTAGTGTTCTATCAAAGACTACCATCAGACACTACAGGAGACCATAAAAGACTACAAAGAATGCATTTGGAGAGTTCAACAAAACTCAAAGTTGGTCAAGCAAAATTAGTCTATCGAAGACTAAGTTTTTGTTCGTTAGAGAGTACTCTTTTGTTCATCGGAGACTAAGTTTTTGTTCATCAGATGAAGACTAAGTTTTTGTTCATCGGAGACTAAGTTTTTGTTTATCGGAGAATAAGTTTTTGTTCATCGGAGACTAAGTTTTAGTTCATCGGAGACTAAGTCCTTCAGAGACTAAGTGTTTGTTCATCGGAGACTAATGTTGAAGCTACCAGAGACTAAGGCTAAAACACTCCAATGCAGTAAAGTACCCTTGAGAAGATTTGACCGTCACTAAACTCAAAATGACTATCGCCAAAGTCATCGGCAAATTCTCTGTCGCTAAAGTCAAGTGAAGCCTAAAATTACTCATCACCAAAGTCATCGGGTAATTTACACTAGTGCCAAAGTGCTCGGGCATCAGTGGATAAATCGTAAATCGCCAAAGTGCTCGAACATCAGGGGACAAGTTCTCGACATCAGGGGATAGGTTTCTCCTTATCAGAGGATGAATTTCTCGACACCAGAGACTGGTCCATCAGGGGATAAATGATCAGAAACTAAAGATGATAAATGAGATGACATATGGCTGATAAAATTAAGCCGCTGAAATTAATATAAGGATGGTTGACCAATAAGGAGAGATTGGCTACCAACGAAGCTGGTCAAGGGATAAGCTATAGGTGAACGAATTATTAGGGGACAAGTCATCAAGGGAGAAATATTCACTGATGAACAAAGTCATCAGGGGATAAATATCCACTAATGAACGTCACATCAAAGGATAAATGACTTGACACATCACACCTCTACCAGAGTTCTTAAATGAACTAGAAGCCGACCAAAGATCCATAACCAAGTTACATTTGGTCTAACAAGGTTGGGAAGCTGATTTGTGAAAGCTAAGAAATTTTGTAATGGTGATATGACTTAACAGAGATGTTAGGTAACAGAGTTGTTACAACTAATGATAAAGAGAAGCTACTCTAATTGATCAGAGTAGTTGTTAAAAATCAGAAAAGATCATAAAAGGAAGCTGTGTGGAAAGTATACAAGTAAATATATATTGACAACGAAAAGAGAGAAAAAAATAGAGGTATATGAAATATAGAAACACTCAGAAATTCAACGCAGCAATTCACATAGAATTTGAGAAGCAAGTATTTCATAACTAGAGAAGGTAGAAATTCATTTCTAGATAACAGTTCATACTTGAATAGATTTCAGAAGCTGGTATCAATTTTATTAACCAGATTATAATTTCAGATTTCAATATCAATAAAATACATTCTCATGTTTACAAATCATATCTTGATCTTTACATTAGGAGAAAAAGTTGAAAATGTATTCAACCCCGCCCCCTTATACAATTACTCATCCAAGAATAACATCTTGGTTATTTTTCCGAATTGATTGAATGTTATTATTCTGAAAAATAATTAGACTAAGTTTACTCTTTTCATATGAACAAAAAATCACTCCGATAAAGGATAGCTTAGTTTCAAACGTATCTAAAGTAAGATATCCGTAGTCGATACTATTGATATCGAACTTGAACACATGAAAAAAGAATTATATTCTTGAGGGATACTATAAGCAGATTAAGATTCGAATGCAATTGATTCTGATACATTGAAAATATACGAATAAGATCCATTTTGGGAACAAGGCATAAAATTATATTCCGTAGCAAAGTGCGTACCGAATTTAACCTTCAAGTTTTGGTGCTATAGCCTATTTTATACGTCAATAATATAATTCATTTTAATAACTAAAATGGTTTGAACAAGTTTTAATTAAATTGCTTATTATTAATTACTTAACATATTTAGTTAAAGAACATCAATTCATATTTTCTTGATCAAGAAGCATATAGATCACATAATAAATATTAATTATTAAAAAGGGGTTACATTTTTAGTGTCCTTAGAAATTGTGAGGTAGTAGGAGTTTTTTGTAACTCAAGATCATAGTTGTAGAATCGTTGAGGGGATTGAGTTTCTAGAATACTAGTAAAATTAGGAAATTCTGTAGGTACCAAGACCAAGTTTCAAAAGGAGCATAAGACTTGAGTAGATACAAATATATTTTTAAGGGAAACACAAGTAGTATTTGAGTAAAATAAATTGTTGTATATGTTAATTATTGTGTTATAATTTGTTAAAATATTAGTATTTATAACAAGTTGTAAAAGTTTCTTCACCTGTAGAAAGAGAGGTTTATTATGGATGAAGCCAAATCTACATTCATTAAATACTCGGATTCGGGAGAGGAGTTCGATGACTAAAGTAAGGGTGCATCGAGTAGGTATATCAGTGAAACAACAACTTTTGTCCTTGTGATTGTTTACTTCTTGCATTTCACTCACTCAATCCCTAACGTTTTGCAAAAGATAAACTTGTCCTAATCAAAATAGTAACCTTTTTATAAACATAAAAAGTGCTAAAATTAATTTTTATATTGTAAAAATCAATAAAATTGTCATTATTATTCAACCCCTTCTAGATTATTTCATGGACCTACCGATCAGTATCAGAGTTGTGCTTTTAATGTGTTTTATATCGCATCAAAAAGTAGATCTTGCAATGATGTGATCACGGAGAAGGAATATCTAATTCATGTCATCCACTTTTTGATGGTACAACTTTTACAAAATGAAAAACCAATTCCTAACGTATGCAAGATTCGAGGGCCTAAAGGTCTATTCTAAAAATAGTGAGTGAAATACATCCATTTTTATACTTTAAAAATTTGCGGATACAAAATAATATAATGTTAGGTACAAATGATAATGATGCTTAGAGTTTTCATTGTGCATCTCTAAATACTTAAGGTATTCTATAAACCTTAATATATATGCACAAGTTTTGCATCCACAAATGATCAATTTGGTCATTAGGGGATGAACTGCACTACACTATACAAGTCATCAGTGAAAACATCTAAAGGACTTAATAGTGTAGAAAAGAATGTCTAAAGTTACTTACAACTTTTGAGTATTCAGTACATCAGACATTCAAGACAAAGTCAACAAAGCTTCAATAATTAGTACCCATCCGGGGAACCCGTCAGGGGAACCCAACATGTAACATTTAGGGTTCCCAAGTGATATCAAAGGAATAACCCTCTTTGAAAATAAATCTTGATTCGCCCTCTCTTCATCAGATAATGCATCACCTGACCAGACTGATCATTATCTGACTTCCTTTAACAATCAAATTTCATCCCAGCTGGTCAGCTTGGTCATTTGATTCCATCATTTGACATACGTAGTCACTTGCAGAAACCAATTAATCTGCGTGGGTCTGATTACCGATGCCTCGATCTCTCATTCCCTATCATCATTGGTCAGAATATCAGGCGAAAGCATTAAACAACCCATTAACCTCCTATATGGATATATCTTCTTGTAAACATTTTCTCATTTTGAATAGCCTTGGCGTGCTAACAATTAAAAGCAGAGACTGCCAACAACATTGGCGCGCTCAACAAATAAAAGCAGTGACTGCCAACAACATTGGCGTACTCAACAAATAAAAGCAATGACGACCAATAGCGTAACTATATATCCATACAGGAGTTGCTCAGGTGTGCATACAATATCACGACTTACAACACCCTTACATCATCTTCATCGTCTTTCGGTGTGCTAGCGACTTTAAACAACTAGCAATCACCCAATAACACATAGCTCAATAATCAACATCTTTTCACGTACATCGGATCAATGATCGTACGTTACTTAATCATCAAAGAGATCATCATCTTGCATAGGCATTAACATTATTCATTTACGTAAATCAAAATAGTGATTTTACGTAATCAGTAAGAAAGAAAGTGGAATGAGTATATACTTGCCTTGGTCCTTAGCTAAACTCAATATAATGGTTGCAAAAGGATTCTATAAAACATCATTGTTGGTATAACATGAGAAATCCATACTTTGAAAGATGACTATTCAGAATAGAAAATGGTTATTAGGGCACAAAGTTGCCCGTCAGGGAATATTTTACTCGTTAGGGGATAGTTCACCCGTTAGGGGATACATTACCCATCAGGGGATGTATGCCTGTCAGGGGATAATTCATCCATCAGGGAATATTTTACCCGTCAGTGGATGTTCTTGTTCATCGCCAAATTCATCGGGTGCCAACTTGTTCAGCGCCGAACTCCCCAAGTAATCACTGAACTCATCAGTGGATGATTTGTCCAGTGCCAAACTTCTCGGTGGATAAATGTTCAGCGCCATACTCACTTGTCCAGCGCCAAACCAATTGGAGACAAAACATAGATGCTCATCAGAGACTAACATCATTAGTCATCAGAGACTAAGTTTTACCTATCGGAGACTAAAGGTGACATCATTGGAGATTAACGTTAACTCATCAGAGACTGATGACGTCATCTTAACCCATCAGAGACTAAAGGTGACATCATCGGAGACTACCATTAACTCATCAGAGACTAATGATGTCATCTTAACCCATCAGAGACTAAAGGTGACGTCATCGGAGACTAACGTTAACTCATCAGAGATTGATATTATCTCGTCAAAGACTAACATTATCTCATTAAAGACTAATCTTAGAACTTGTCTTTGATAAAAGGAAGTCTTCCATGATCACAAACGATATCTAGTGATAAACAAACTCAATCTAAGATGCATAATCGTCCTTTCATTAACTCGAAACACCATACTCTTAACAACTTTATTCGTTCCTAAAGACTTAGCATACCCAGTGACTACTTTCAGATACAACGTAAAAACAAAAAGCAAAGGAGAACATAAAATTCTTACCTCTTAACTTGACGGGAGAAATACAAAACTTGTTTGGAAGTAATCGCCCAGAAAGGAGAACTTGCAATTATATGGGGATAGTAGGTTTAAAGAAGAACTTTAGGAGAGAATCTTTAGAAAAGAGATTGAAATGTTACCTCCGAATGAGGTATTTATAGTAGGCTGAGATTAAGCTTTGAGATAAAATCATTGGTGAATAAAACGGCTACTCATCATGATTCTTAACAGCTAATACATGTAACAAGCAACTGCTGTCCTTCATGCACATAAGCTAGTCACTTAAGCAGCTTACTAATCTAATAAATATACGTACACATGTTGTAGTCATAACTACGTAAGCTATTAAGTTCTTCATGGGACTTACTAAGCTGGATGCATGGCTCCTTCAAGCAATAACAAATGTTACCAAACATATAAACATAATTTGATTGTCCTTGTAACCAACATCCAAACAAATTATTACCCTTTAATGGGTCCAAAAATATTTAAACGTTCAAAAACATCATATATTAACTATACACGTTAATAAGAAAACAAATATAAGTAAATAAATTATTTATAGATAAACAAAATTTCCAGGTCGTCATATTCTCCCCTCCTTACAATAAGTTTCGTCCTCAAAACTTTAGTGGTGAAAAAGTCGAGGGTACTTGTTAGAGATAAATGAAGATGATGATGATTATGTAATAAATTGTGCAATTGTAAATACTTGAGGTATTTTATAAACCTTAAGATCAGCACAAGTTTTGCATCCACTGATGATAAGTTTATTCATCAGTGGATAGTTAATAACTTCACAAGACAAGTCAAAAAACAGGAACATTCAAAGGACTTGACAAAGTGAAGGAGAATGTCTGATGCTACTTGTAAGCAAACGAAGTATTCCGCACATCAGATATTCTAAGTCAAAGTTACGTTGATTAAGTCCCATCAGGGGAACCCATCAGGGGGAACCCATCAGGGGAACCCATCAGGGGGAAACCCATCAGGGGGAAACCCATCAGGGGGAAACCTGTCAGGGGAACCTATCAGGGTAACCTGTCAGGGTATGACGAGGGCAGACCAATCCATCAGTGAAACACTTCGGGACATATCAGTGTCAGGCAAACCCATCAGGGCAATCTGTCAGGGAGAATGACCAACATGACATCAGTGGAAGCCATCAGTGTATGCAGTCAGCTATAACCATCAGGGTCAAGAAGCACTGAGTATAACTCAAGTGAAGGACGAAGCCCTGATCCAGTCAATAACCATCAGGGGATCCAGAAGCACTGATCAAAGTCCGTCAGGGCTAGCAGTCAGTGGATCGTTGTGACAGCATACATCCGTCATCAGTTCTTACACGGAAATCAACGTAACGTGTTACAGAAGCAAGAAATATTAACTGGAAAGATATTTCTTGAAGTTTGTTAATGGTCCAATGAGAACTCTCACGCATTAAATGCTCACAGATCAGGGGAAGAAAAGCAGCAACAAAGTTTGTAGCAGTCTGACACATAAAGTTTAGATGTGACATGCTTGCGGCTAAGTTGAAAAGAAAAGCACGTCTCAAGAACGTGATTTCAACCCACTGATTGATATATAAGCAACGGAGCTCTCATTACACAAATAACGATTGATTGAATCCATCTAACAGATCAAACAAACACTGAAGCACAAAACATTAGAGAGAAGCTTTGCAATAAATCTTGAGAGAGTTATTTTAGAGAATATTAGAAGCTAGTGAGTGTGAGAAGCTGTGAACTTTATTCACAGAATTTGTAGCTGTAAATCACATTTGTGATTATACAGATTTCCAGAAAAACCTTGAGTTATAATATAACTATTTTAACTTGAATCTGTGTGTTCATTCCATATAGTTTTTCTGGTTGTTCAACTGTTTTCAATAAGCCGTATAAGTTTTTAAGTGCGAAAAGTTTCAGGTGTTTGTATTCAACCCCCCCTTCTACAAACACTTGTGCTAATATTGCACTAACAATTGGTATCAGAGCCTCTTAGCAGATTTCACTTGCTAAATACGATCACTATCTATGGCCAATAAAGCTGGAAACAGTAAAGTCCCAATGTTGGAAAGGGGCAAATACTTCTTCTGGAGACAAAGAATGATAGTTCATCTAAGACCTATTGATGATGAATATTTGCAGATTCTAGAAGAAGGACCTCACGTTCCCAAGAAGCTCATTCCTATAGAAGTCGTTAATGGAGTCAGTATTCCTGAAAAGCTTGTCCCAAAGACAACTGATGAAATGACGATAAAGGAAAGAGAAAAGGTGAAAAAGGATCTTAAAGTGACTAGAATCCTGTATAATGGTTTGGACGATGATATGCTGAATAGTATCATGAATCTAACCACGTCTAAATCTATATGGGATACCATACAAATCCTTTGTGATGGTACTGAGGAACTGAGGGAAAACAAACTGCAGCTGTTAACACAACAGTATGAGTGGTTCACAATGAAAAATGGTGAAACACTTACTGAAATGTTTGACAAATTCAACAGGTTGGTAAATGACCTGAGATTATATGGGAAAGCCTATGCTAACAAGGATGTGAACAGAAAGTTCATGAGAGCCCTTCCCATATCATGGGATCCAAAGACAACAGCCATCAAGGAATCCAAGGACATGAATCTTCTAGACTTGGATAGGCTTTATGGCACCTTAAAGACATATGAACTTGAGGTTCAACAAAGATCTGAAATGTCAAGGGATGCCAGAAAGCTTAAATCAGTAGCCCTGATGGCTGCCACGAAGGACCAACAAGAAGCAAGGCCTAGTGTCTTGATGAAGCAACAACTAGAAGATGCTGAAATTGAAGGGGATAAAGAAGCTGACTTCAAGGAGGAAGAATATACTCCACAGGAGTTAGAGGAGCTGGATGAAACCATGGCCTTTCTTGCAAAAAGGTTTTCCAAGCTGAAATTCCAAAAGCCATCAGGATCTAAAAGATTTTCAGCAAGGAAATCCAGTAGCATGAAAAACTTTATTGACAAATCAAGAATAAAGTGCTACAAATGTAATGAGATGGGTCACTTTGCAAATGAGTGCCGCAAGGTCACAAAAGATGGTGAATCCAGAGACAAAGAAGCTGTTGTGGACTACAAGAAGAAATACTTTGACCTTCTTAATGCAAACAAGAAGGGAAAAGCATACATTGCAGAGGGAAAGGACTGGGCTGACTCTGATGAAGAAGAAAATGAAGAGTATGTCAACCTAGCCCTGATGGCCTCATCCACTGACAGTAGCAGCTCACAGGTAAGCCTCGAAATTTCCTCTAACATGTCTAAAAATGATTGTGTTAAAACTGTTAAGGAAATGACCTGTGAGATAAAGGATCTCTATGACACCCTGAGGAGTGTTGTAGCTGAAACTGAGAGAGTACAGAAAATAAATGAACAATTATCTGTAAGGAACACTCTTTTAGAATCAGAGAACTCCAGACTTGAGAGTCTTGAAAAAGAACTCTCAAGGACTAAAAATCTTCTTGATTGTGCTATTAAAAGGGAAGAATGGACTTCAAATCTTCTTAGTCAAGAAAGGGAAGTCATTAAGAGATGGAATGAGTCTAGCAGAAAACTGGAGGATCGTTTGAAAAATCAGAAATCTGATCCAAAATCTAGTTTGGGCTATGATGAGACTCATGTGCAACAACCTCCCATTAAGGTTGAGATGGCAGCTAGCTCTGGAAAAAGGCCATCACAAACTATCAAGTTTGTCAAGGCAACAACAAAGCTAGAATCTGGGAATGTCTTCCCAGTGAATGAAGCTTCCACTAGTGGTGGGAGAGGCAAGAAAAGTATCCTTGCCAAAACACTCAATCCTCCAGTAATTGAAAAACTAGACTGTGCATCAGTGGATACACAGTTGTCAGGGGGAAAGAGTGAATCAGGCCATAGCAGCCCGTCAAGGGAAAAAGGCCTGTCAGGGGAAAACAGGAAGAATAGAAATGGTAAGCTAGGTGTTAATAAATCTAGAAATTATTCTTCCATTCATGAAGCCCCTAGAAAAGTGTGCTGGAATTGTGGTAGCTGTAATCATTTGTCTTTTCAATGCAAAGAAAAACCACAAATTTTGACTGGCACAATTTTGTATGCTAATGATTTACCAACTATTAAGACCTGCTCCTCCAAGGAAAAAGGTAAAATAACTGTTGAGAAATCAAAAGCATACATTGAAGCTCCTAAAAAGGAGAAAGTTTTAAATTTGCCAAAACCAAAAATAACTTATAAAGAAAAAGTTGCATTACCTGTTACTGTGACTAAACCAAGAGGACCCAAAACAAATTGGGTACCAAAAACAATTTAAATGTTTTATTGTGTGCAGGGAAAGAGCAAAAGCAGTCAAATCTGGTTTCTAGATAGTGGCTGTTCAAGGCATATGACAGGAAACAAAGCCCTGCTCACAGAATTTCAAGAAAAGGCCGGTCCAGTAATTTCATTTGGTGATAACAGCAAAGGACTAACTCTTGGTTATGGCAAAGTAGCAAATGGGAATGTCTCATTTGAAAATGTAGCACTGGTTGATGGGCTCAAGCATAATTTGCTAAGCATAAGTCAACTAAGTGACAAAGGATTCATCACTTCCTTCAAGGGAGATCAGTGCCTAATCTCAAATGAAAATGATGGGAAGCTGGTTTTGTCAGGGATAAGAAAAGGAGATCTCTATGTTGCTGATTTTAATTCAGTAAATGGAGAATCATGTTTCTACAGCAAGGCATCCCCTGATGAAAGCAGGCTATGGCACAAGAAGCTCTCTCACTTGAACTTCAAGACAATTAATGATCTAGTGAAGAGAGAGTTGGTATCTGGACTACCCCAAATGGAGTTTATTCAAGAAGGATTATGTTCAGCATGTCAACAAGGGAAGCAAAGGAAGTCATCCTTTGTCAGCAAAGAAGCCACCATGATCAAAGATCCAATTCAATTGTTACATATGGATCTCTTTGGTCCTGTCAACATTATGTCAGTGTCAAAGAAAAGATTTGCAATGGTCATAGTGGATGACTACACCAGATACACCTGGGTAAAGTTTCAGCATGCTAAATCAGAAGTATCTCAACAAATTATTGACCATATCAAGAAGGTGGAAACAGAATCAGGGTCAGTGGTTAGAATGTTGAGAACAGATAATGGAACTGAATTCAAGAATGCAGCTGTTGAGGGATTTTGTGTGGAGAAAGGCATAAATCATACATTTTCTGCTCCAAGGACTTCTCAACAGAATGGTGTAGTGGAAAGGAAAAATAAAACCCTGATAGAAGCTGCTAGGTCAATGCTAGCAGAGGCAAAGATTCCCACCTATTTTTGGGCTGAAGCAATTTCCACTGCTTGCTTTACTCAGAATAGATCTCTAACCAACAAGGCTCACAACAAGACACCATATGAGCTAATGACAGGGAGAAAACCAAGCATCAAGTTTCTCCATGTCTTTGGATGCAAATGTTTTGTTCTGAGAAATTTTGATGAAAACTTAGGAAAATTTGATCCTAAAGCTGATGAAGCAATTTTCCTAGGTTATTCTCTGTCATCCAAGGCCTTCAGGGTTTACAACAAAAGACTTCAAGTAGTGATGGAGTCTATAAATGTAGCTTTTGATGATCAAGAAATATCTAGACTTGAAGACCCTGGTTTTCATGAAGAACTCAGGTTTCAAAATGAAGATGATATTGATTATCAAGAGAATGAAGCTGATGTGTGCAGACAAATGGAGAATATATCCATTCCTGATGTCAATCCTATCAATGAAGAATCCCCTTCAGCAGATAGAGCTAATTTCCTGGACAACAGATCAGGGGATACTTCATCAGGGGATCATTCATCAGGACATGCACCATCAGGGGATAACTTGAACCTTGAATTATCCACTAATTCAGGGGGAGAGTTTTCAGAAGCTGGGAGCACAGGCTTAGGGGGAGGAAATGGATAGTCAAGCAAGCTCATCAAGACACATTTCTAATCCTAAATGGGCCAGAAGTCACACAACAGATCTGATTATTGGTGACCCGAGCAAAAGTGTGCAGACCAGGAAAGCTACATCTATTGAATGCCTATAAGCTTGTTTTCTTTCTCAAATTGAACCAAAGAAGGTTGAAGAAGCTTTTCAAGATGCAGACTGGATTTTGGCAATGCAGGAAGAGTTAAATCAATTTGAGAGGAATCAAGTATGGAAGCTTGTACCCAAGCCCAAAGATAGGATCATAATAGGTACAAAGTGGGTATTCAGAAATAAGATGGATGAAGCTGGCATTGTTGTTAGAAACAAAGCAAGACTAGTTGCAAAAGGATATCTTCAAGAAGAAGGGATTGATTTTGATGAAACCTTTGCACCAGTAGCCAGACTTGAGCCTATAAGAATTTTCTTAGCCTATGCAGCACATTCAAATTTTAGAGTATATCAAATGGATGTGAAAAGTGCTTTTCTGAATGGGAAATTGGATCAGGAGGTGTATGTCCAACAACCTCCAGGTTTTGAATGTTCAAAATTTCCAAATCATGTCTATAAATTGGAAAAGGCACTTTATGGACTGAAGCAAGCACCTAGAGCTTGGTATGACACACTGTCAAAATTTCTGGTGGAAAACAAATTTACAAGAGGTATCATTGACAAAACCTTGTTCTTCAGACAACACCAAGGTCATCTGATTTTGGTTCAAATTTATGTTGATGATATTATTTTTGGATCCACTGACACAAGACTGTGTGAAAAATTCTCCAAACTCATGCAAAGCAAATATGAGATGAGCTTGATGGGTGAGTTATCTTATTTCTTGGGATTGCA
>CM025781.1:22229296-22254562 GCA_014636745.2 Centella asiatica
GATGACGTCATCTTAACCCATCAGAGACTAAAGGTGACATCATCGGAGACTACCATTAACTCATCAGAGACTAATGATGTCATCTTAACCCATCAGAGACTAAAGGTGACGTCATCGGAGACTAACGTTAACTCATCAGAGATTGATATTATCTCGTCAAAGACTAACATTATCTCATTAAAGACTAATCTTAGAACTTGTCTTTGATAAAAGGAAGTCTTCCATGATCACAAACGATATCTAGTGATAAACAAACTCAATCTAAGATGCATAATCGTCCTTTCATTAACTCGAAACACCATACTCTTAACAACTTTATTCGTTCCTAAAGACTTAGCATACCCAGTGACTACTTTCAGATACAACGTAAAAACAAAAAGCAAAGGAGAACATAAAATTCTTACCTCTTAACTTGACGGGAGAAATACAAAACTTGTTTGGAAGTAATCGCCCAGAAAGGAGAACTTGCAATTATATGGGGATAGTAGGTTTAAAGAAGAACTTTAGGAGAGAATCTTTAGAAAAGAGATTGAAATGTTACCTCCGAATGAGGTATTTATAGTAGGCTGAGATTAAGCTTTGAGATAAAATCATTGGTGAATAAAACGGCTACTCATCATGATTCTTAACAGCTAATACATGTAACAAGCAACTGCTGTCCTTCATGCACATAAGCTAGTCACTTAAGCAGCTTACTAATCTAATAAATATACGTACACATGTTGTAGTCATAACTACGTAAGCTATTAAGTTCTTCATGGGACTTACTAAGCTGGATGCATGGCTCCTTCAAGCAATAACAAATGTTACCAAACATATAAACATAATTTGATTGTCCTTGTAACCAACATCCAAACAAATTATTACCCTTTAATGGGTCCAAAAATATTTAAACGTTCAAAAACATCATATATTAACTATACACGTTAATAAGAAAACAAATATAAGTAAATAAATTATTTATAGATAAACAAAATTTCCAGGTCGTCATATTCTCCCCTCCTTACAATAAGTTTCGTCCTCAAAACTTTAGTGGTGAAAAAGTCGAGGGTACTTGTTAGAGATAAATGAAGATGATGATGATTATGTAATAAATTGTGCAATTGTAAATACTTGAGGTATTTTATAAACCTTAAGATCAGCACAAGTTTTGCATCCACTGATGATAAGTTTATTCATCAGTGGATAGTTAATAACTTCACAAGACAAGTCAAAAAACAGGAACATTCAAAGGACTTGACAAAGTGAAGGAGAATGTCTGATGCTACTTGTAAGCAAACGAAGTATTCCGCACATCAGATATTCTAAGTCAAAGTTACGTTGATTAAGTCCCATCAGGGGAACCCATCAGGGGGAACCCATCAGGGGAACCCATCAGGGGGAAACCCATCAGGGGGAAACCCATCAGGGGGAAACCTGTCAGGGGAACCTATCAGGGTAACCTGTCAGGGTATGACGAGGGCAGACCAATCCATCAGTGAAACACTTCGGGACATATCAGTGTCAGGCAAACCCATCAGGGCAATCTGTCAGGGAGAATGACCAACATGACATCAGTGGAAGCCATCAGTGTATGCAGTCAGCTATAACCATCAGGGTCAAGAAGCACTGAGTATAACTCAAGTGAAGGACGAAGCCCTGATCCAGTCAATAACCATCAGGGGATCCAGAAGCACTGATCAAAGTCCGTCAGGGCTAGCAGTCAGTGGATCGTTGTGACAGCATACATCCGTCATCAGTTCTTACACGGAAATCAACGTAACGTGTTACAGAAGCAAGAAATATTAACTGGAAAGATATTTCTTGAAGTTTGTTAATGGTCCAATGAGAACTCTCACGCATTAAATGCTCACAGATCAGGGGAAGAAAAGCAGCAACAAAGTTTGTAGCAGTCTGACACATAAAGTTTAGATGTGACATGCTTGCGGCTAAGTTGAAAAGAAAAGCACGTCTCAAGAACGTGATTTCAACCCACTGATTGATATATAAGCAACGGAGCTCTCATTACACAAATAACGATTGATTGAATCCATCTAACAGATCAAACAAACACTGAAGCACAAAACATTAGAGAGAAGCTTTGCAATAAATCTTGAGAGAGTTATTTTAGAGAATATTAGAAGCTAGTGAGTGTGAGAAGCTGTGAACTTTATTCACAGAATTTGTAGCTGTAAATCACATTTGTGATTATACAGATTTCCAGAAAAACCTTGAGTTATAATATAACTATTTTAACTTGAATCTGTGTGTTCATTCCATATAGTTTTTCTGGTTGTTCAACTGTTTTCAATAAGCCGTATAAGTTTTTAAGTGCGAAAAGTTTCAGGTGTTTGTATTCAACCCCCCCCTTCTACAAACACTTGTGCTAATATTGCACTAACAATTGGTATCAGAGCCTCTTAGCAGATTTCACTTGCTAAATACGATCACTATCTATGGCCAATAAAGCTGGAAACAGTAAAGTCCCAATGTTGGAAAGGGGCAAATACTTCTTCTGGAGACAAAGAATGATAGTTCATCTAAGACCTATTGATGATGAATATTTGCAGATTCTAGAAGAAGGACCTCACGTTCCCAAGAAGCTCATTCCTATAGAAGTCGTTAATGGAGTCAGTATTCCTGAAAAGCTTGTCCCAAAGACAACTGATGAAATGACGATAAAGGAAAGAGAAAAGGTGAAAAAGGATCTTAAAGTGACTAGAATCCTGTATAATGGTTTGGACGATGATATGCTGAATAGTATCATGAATCTAACCACGTCTAAATCTATATGGGATACCATACAAATCCTTTGTGATGGTACTGAGGAACTGAGGGAAAACAAACTGCAGCTGTTAACACAACAGTATGAGTGGTTCACAATGAAAAATGGTGAAACACTTACTGAAATGTTTGACAAATTCAACAGGTTGGTAAATGACCTGAGATTATATGGGAAAGCCTATGCTAACAAGGATGTGAACAGAAAGTTCATGAGAGCCCTTCCCATATCATGGGATCCAAAGACAACAGCCATCAAGGAATCCAAGGACATGAATCTTCTAGACTTGGATAGGCTTTATGGCACCTTAAAGACATATGAACTTGAGGTTCAACAAAGATCTGAAATGTCAAGGGATGCCAGAAAGCTTAAATCAGTAGCCCTGATGGCTGCCACGAAGGACCAACAAGAAGCAAGGCCTAGTGTCTTGATGAAGCAACAACTAGAAGATGCTGAAATTGAAGGGGATAAAGAAGCTGACTTCAAGGAGGAAGAATATACTCCACAGGAGTTAGAGGAGCTGGATGAAACCATGGCCTTTCTTGCAAAAAGGTTTTCCAAGCTGAAATTCCAAAAGCCATCAGGATCTAAAAGATTTTCAGCAAGGAAATCCAGTAGCATGAAAAACTTTATTGACAAATCAAGAATAAAGTGCTACAAATGTAATGAGATGGGTCACTTTGCAAATGAGTGCCGCAAGGTCACAAAAGATGGTGAATCCAGAGACAAAGAAGCTGTTGTGGACTACAAGAAGAAATACTTTGACCTTCTTAATGCAAACAAGAAGGGAAAAGCATACATTGCAGAGGGAAAGGACTGGGCTGACTCTGATGAAGAAGAAAATGAAGAGTATGTCAACCTAGCCCTGATGGCCTCATCCACTGACAGTAGCAGCTCACAGGTAAGCCTCGAAATTTCCTCTAACATGTCTAAAAATGATTGTGTTAAAACTGTTAAGGAAATGACCTGTGAGATAAAGGATCTCTATGACACCCTGAGGAGTGCTGTAGCTGAAACTGAGAGAGTACAGAAAATAAATGAACAATTATCTGTAAGGAACACTCTTTTAGAATCAGAGAACTCCAGACTTGAGAGTCTTGAAAAAGAACTCTCAAGGACTAAAAATCTTCTTGATTGTGCTATTAAAAGGGAAGAATGGACTTCAAATCTTCTTAGTCAAGAAAGGGAAGTCATTAAGAGATGGAATGAGTCTAGCAGAAAACTGGAGGATCGTTTGAAAAATCAGAAATCTGATCCAAAATCTAGTTTGGGCTATGATGAGACTCATGTGCAACAACCTCCCATTAAGGTTGAGATGGCAGCTAGCTCTGGAAAAAGGCCATCACAAACTATCAAGTTTGTCAAGGCAACAACAAAGCTAGAATCTGGGAATGTCTTCCCAGTGAATGAAGCTTCCACTAGTGGTGGGAGAGGCAAGAAAAGTATCCTTGCCAAAACACTCAATCCTCCAGTAATTGAAAAACTAGACTGTGCATCAGTGGATACACAGTTGTCAGGGGGAAAGAGTGAATCAGGCCATAGCAGCCCGTCAAGGGAAAAAGGCCTGTCAGGGGAAAACAGGAAGAATAGAAATGGTAAGCTAGGTGTTAATAAATCTAGAAATTATTCTTCCATTCATGAAGCCCCTAGAAAAGTGTGCTGGAATTGTGGTAGCTGTAATCATTTGTCTTTTCAATGCAAAGAAAAACCACAAATTTTGACTGGCACAATTTTGTATGCTAATGATTTACCAACTATTAAGACCTGCTCCTCCAAGGAAAAAGGTAAAATAACTGTTGAGAAATCAAAAGCATACATTGAAGCTCCTAAAAAGGAGAAAGTTTTAAATTTGCCAAAACCAAAAATAACTTATAAAGAAAAAGTTGCATTACCTGTTACTGTGACTAAACCAAGAGGACCCAAAACAAATTGGGTACCAAAAACAATTTAAATGTTTTATTGTGTGCAGGGAAAGAGCAAAAGCAGTCAAATCTGGTTTCTAGATAGTGGCTGTTCAAGGCATATGACAGGAAACAAAGCCCTGCTCACAGAATTTCAAGAAAAGGCCGGTCCAGTAATTTCATTTGGTGATAACAGCAAAGGACTAACTCTTGGTTATGGCAAAGTAGCAAATGGGAATGTCTCATTTGAAAATGTAGCACTGGTTGATGGGCTCAAGCATAATTTGCTAAGCATAAGTCAACTAAGTGACAAAGGATTCATCACTTCCTTCAAGGGAGATCAGTGCCTAATCTCAAATGAAAATGATGGGAAGCTGGTTTTGTCAGGGATAAGAAAAGGAGATCTCTATGTTGCTGATTTTAATTCAGTAAATGGAGAATCATGTTTCTACAGCAAGGCATCCCCTGATGAAAGCAGGCTATGGCACAAGAAGCTCTCTCACTTGAACTTCAAGACAATTAATGATCTAGTGAAGAGAGAGTTGGTATCTGGACTACCCCAAATGGAGTTTATTCAAGAAGGATTATGTTCAGCATGTCAACAAGGGAAGCAAAGGAAGTCATCCTTTGTCAGCAAAGAAGCCACCATGATCAAAGATCCAATTCAATTGTTACATATGGATCTCTTTGGTCCTGTCAACATTATGTCAGTGTCAAAGAAAAGATTTGCAATGGTCATAGTGGATGACTACACCAGATACACCTGGGTAAAGTTTCAGCATGCTAAATCAGAAGTATCTCAACAAATTATTGACCATATCAAGAAGGTGGAAACAGAATCAGGGTCAGTGGTTAGAATGTTGAGAACAGATAATGGAACTGAATTCAAGAATGCAGCTGTTGAGGGATTTTGTGTGGAGAAAGGCATAAATCATACATTTTCTGCTCCAAGGACTTCTCAACAGAATGGTGTAGTGGAAAGGAAAAATAAAACCCTGATAGAAGCTGCTAGGTCAATGCTAGCAGAGGCAAAGATTCCCACCTATTTTTGGGCTGAAGCAATTTCCACTGCTTGCTTTACTCAGAATAGATCTCTAACCAACAAGGCTCACAACAAGACACCATATGAGCTAATGACAGGGAGAAAACCAAGCATCAAGTTTCTCCATGTCTTTGGATGCAAATGTTTTGTTCTGAGAAATTTTGATGAAAACTTAGGAAAATTTGATCCTAAAGCTGATGAAGCAATTTTCCTAGGTTATTCTCTGTCATCCAAGGCCTTCAGGGTTTACAACAAAAGACTTCAAGTAGTGATGGAGTCTATAAATGTAGCTTTTGATGATCAAGAAATATCTAGACTTGAAGACCCTGGTTTTCATGAAGAACTCAGGTTTCAAAATGAAGATGATATTGATTATCAAGAGAATGAAGCTGATGTGTGCAGACAAATGGAGAATATATCCATTCCTGATGTCAATCCTATCAATGAAGAATCCCCTTCAGCAGATAGAGCTAATTTCCTGGACAACAGATCAGGGGATACTTCATCAGGGGATCATTCATCAGGACATGCACCATCAGGGGATAACTTGAACCTTGAATTATCCACTAATTCAGGGGGAGAGTTTTCAGAAGCTGGGAGCACAGGCTTAGGGGGAGGAAATGGATAGTCAAGCAAGCTCATCAAGACACATTTCTAATCCTAAATGGGCCAGAAGTCACACAACAGATCTGATTATTGGTGACCCGAGCAAAAGTGTGCAGACCAGGAAAGCTACATCTATTGAATGCCTATAAGCTTGTTTTCTTTCTCAAATTGAACCAAAGAAGGTTGAAGAAGCTTTTCAAGATGCAGACTGGATTTTGGCAATGCAGGAAGAGTTAAATCAATTTGAGAGGAATCAAGTATGGAAGCTTGTACCCAAGCCCAAAGATAGGATCATAATAGGTACAAAGTGGGTATTCAGAAATAAGATGGATGAAGCTGGCATTGTTGTTAGAAACAAAGCAAGACTAGTTGCAAAAGGATATCTTCAAGAAGAAGGGATTGATTTTGATGAAACCTTTGCACCAGTAGCCAGACTTGAGCCTATAAGAATTTTCTTAGCCTATGCAGCACATTCAAATTTTAGAGTATATCAAATGGATGTGAAAAGTGCTTTTCTGAATGGGAAATTGGATCAGGAGGTGTATGTCCAACAACCTCCAGGTTTTGAATGTTCAAAATTTCCAAATCATGTCTATAAATTGGAAAAGGCACTTTATGGACTGAAGCAAGCACCTAGAGCTTGGTATGACACACTGTCAAAATTTCTGGTGGAAAACAAATTTACAAGAGGTATCATTGACAAAACCTTGTTCTTCAGACAACACCAAGGTCATCTGATTTTGGTTCAAATTTATGTTGATGATATTATTTTTGGATCCACTGACACAAGACTGTGTGAAAAATTCTCCAAACTCATGCAAAGCAAATATGAGATGAGCTTGATGGGTGAGTTATCTTATTTCTTGGGATTTCAAGTTAAACAAGACTCTGATGGAATCTATATTCATCAGACAAAATATGCCAAAGAACTTCTCAAGAAATTTGATATGGAGGATTCAAAAGTAGCAAAGACACCTATGGCCACTGCAACCAAGATTGACCCTGATAAGAATGGAAAGAAAGTTGATTTGAAGACTTACAGGGGAATGATTGGATCATTGCTATATCTGACAGCAAGCAGGCCAGACATAATGTTTGCAACATGTCTTTGTGCAAGATATCAAGCTGATCCAAAGGAATCTCATCTTATTGCAGTGAAAAGAATCTTGAGATATATCAAGGGCACTACAGAGTTGGGACTTTGGTATCCAAAGGAGTCTGGATTTGAATTGCTAGGATATTCTGATGCTGACTTTGGAGGATGTAGGATTGACAGGAAGAGTACAACAGGAAGCTGTCAATTTCTAGGGGGAAGGCTTATATCTTGGTTCAGCAAAAAGCAGCATTCTATTTCTACATCTACTGCTGAAGCTGAATATATTGCAGCTGGAAGTTGTTGTGCACAAATTCTATGGATGAAGAATCAGCTAATGGATTATGGTCTGAACTATTCCAAAATTCCAATAAGGTGTGACAACACAAGTGCCATTGCCATTGCTGAAAATCCAGTACAACATTCCAGAACTAAGCATATAGAAATCAGATATCACTTTATCAGGGAGCATGTAATGAATGGAGATATTGAACTACAATTTGTACCATCCAACAAACAGCTGGCAGACATATTCACCAAAGCTCTTGATGAAGCCACTTTTTCAAATCTTGTGGGGGAGCTAGGAATGGTAAATTATGCGTCAGGGTCAGAGTCAAAATCCTAAAAATTCTGGTATCTCTAACTCATTTCATAAGTTCTTGATAAAATCAAACTGATATGTGGTTATATATGTTCAAATTGTAAATATGTATATACTTGTACATTCTGCCCTTTGTTGTTTTGTTTTTTGACTGATGCATCAGGGTCAGGGCTTCCTTAATGACGCATCAGGGTCAGGGTGTCCGGCTTGTTCGTCAGGGTCAGGGTCTCCTACCTGTGCGTCAGGGTCAGGGTGTCCGGATCTCTCGTCAGGGTCAGGGTATCCTACCTGTTCGTCAGGGTCAGGGTCTCCTACCTGTGCATCAGGGTCAGGGTGTCCGGATCTCTCCTCAGGATCAGGGTACTCAACTCGTTCGTCAGGATCAGGTTGCTCGGCTTGTGCATCAGGGTCAGGGTATGTACATACAGTGAATCATCAGGGTAAGTTTAATTTTTTTTTTTATCGGGTTTCCAGGCCAGTTAAGTGATGACAACTCATCATTGAATTCTTCTCTCACTGATGACGTGTCATCACAGAAACTGAACTGACACCCTGATAGCGTGTTTCAGGGGAAATTTTCAAACGTCTTTTAGTGGGTATTAATATGTTATCTCTCATACTTTTTGAAACTCTCAAACACTTAATCTAAACCTGATATTTGCTATAGTTCTTTCTCTCTCTCTCTCTCTTTTCGCAGAAACCCTAGAATCTCAAATCTTCAAAGCATCCATGGCACGTCAACAAATTCAGAGGAACTTGACAGTCCCATCCACAAATTTTGTGGGCTTCTCCGGCATTGATGAGGTAAGTGATTGCTTCAAACCAATAATGAACTATCTGCTCAAATCTGAGTATAGTAAAGCCATCTTTACCAATGAAGAAATGTCGGGAGAGGCACTGTCACAACTGTGGACTAGTGCTAAATTCATGTACTCCACCACCAAGCCAGATGTGGTCAAGGGTATCTCATTCAAGGTTTCGTCTGAGAAAGGAAAAATAACTCCTTCCAGACTTAACTCTGTCTTGGGGTTACCTACTCAAGATCTGGTGGATGCTCCAAGTGATGCCAACCTACTGGATTTCTTGAGAGAATTGGGCTATAATGCTGCTCCCAATGCAGTGTTAATGTTCAAAGATCTCAAAAGGGTGAATGTTAAGCGGGAAATCTCCTACCTGTTTGATACAATCACCAAGGCGTTCTCAGGTAAGTGTTCTAACTTTGAGGCTATTACCTCTTTAACTTTGAAAATAGCATATGCAATAATTAAAAATGTAAATATAAATATAGGTAAAATTATTTTTGATGTTCTTGTAAATAAATTAGGTAATGTAAATAATAGGAAAACTGAAGTATACTATTCTAGATTTTTGTTTATGATTATTAAAGACCAAATTACTAATCTTTCTTTTGAGAATGATATACCTGTACAGACCTACAAGCAAACAAAGAAACTATTTGCAGAAAGAATGAAGAAATCTTATACAACTGAATCATTTGCTCTCCCAACGCATATGATACATGTAGTAAATTCTACATCTTCCACTTCTCACACTGTACATTCTTCACCTTCATCTACTATGGCAGAGAAAACAACCACCTCTCTGCCTACCCAAGTAGAACAACCAATTTCTTCTCAACCACTCTCAATAGCCCAACCCACAGTCTCCCAAAAGACTGTTGGGATTAAAAGAAAAACCAGTGAAGTTACCACATCAATTGAGGGGGAGCAAGGAGTGAGAGTGCTTGGCTATAGGAGAAGATTGAAGAAGAAGAAGGGAGCCACGAGTGAAACCCAACAGCCTGACCAGGGCGTATCCTCTCAAAAGGATGCTGCCTTTGATAAGGAATTAAACATATTTCTATCTAGTTCCTCTCAAAAGGGATTAGATATTGAAAATAGTCCTCAACCAGGGACACAGTTGAGTGAGGCACATACAGTAACCATAGACACTGATGAACCTACTATCAGGGTCTCTGAGAGCCACTTGCAGATAGCTGACACAGTGAGTGCACACACTTCTTTTGATGAATCACCTCCTCATTCAGTGATTCAGCCAACACTCCCATCTACACCACTTCCTTCTTTCTCTGTTCCTCAAATTTCTTCAGATATAATGACACAAACTTTAAGTGCCATACAATCAGATTCTCCACATTCTCATTTCGTGAGGAGCCAACACTCTCTGACACAGTGTTTGAAAGTCACCACACTCACATGGTTGACTCATTTTTAATTGATACAAACACTGATGATCAATCAGGGGGCATAAACTCCACTGTACATACTACTGCAATAACACTTTATGTACCCCCAATTGTATATACATCCTCTACAGAAACCTATACATCTCCAATTATACATACACACTTTATTTCTTCTCCTTCTCCTATCACAACTGTTGAACCAGAATCTGTAAATACTTCACTTGAACTGGTCACAGTTGATGATTTCCAAGCCCATAGGAGCCCCTCTAGGACAATTTTGAGTGAGAATGAGAAAATACTTAGTGCAGAGAGGCAAAGTCAAACCCCTGAGAGGACTTTGGCAAAAAGAGAGAAAGAGAGTACTGCCTTAGTAGGCAATGAAAAAGGAGAGGATATGAGTGCTACCTTAGAAGGTACAGAAAAAGGAGAGGATGAGAGAGATAAGGATGAGATCCTTGTAAATAAAGAAAAGAGAGAAAATGATGATACTGTAAATATTACTTTCACTTCTGAAAGTGATGAAGATGATGCTCCACAAGATGATTTTTCCCAGTTCATCGGAGTTGATTTGTATTTTCAGCAGAATCAGATGGCGGATACTGTACAGTTATTAAAGCAGGAGTTAGCTAGGACCACTGATCCAGTTTTGATCAAAGTGTTAAAGTCACAGATCATGATTGGTCAGTCCATAGACATAGAAAACAAAAATTTGTATACACACTTTTCTTCAAAGTTTCAAAATGTACAGACAGTTGTGGATTCCCTAGTCACCAGCCAGACTTTACTCCGAATGAAGAAGCAGGCTGACATTGTTGACCGCAAGCTTGCAGATCTCACTTCACAACTGACCAGCATAGCAACTCTGCAACAATCCATGGCTGGCACTCTGCAACAAATTCTTCAAGTCACCTCCCCACATCCAACTCCTACTGATGATGCTGTCAAAAAGGGGGAGAAATCAACCCAGCATGCGTCAGGGGATGTTGCTGGACAGTCAAGCAAACCATCAGGGGATGTGACTACTCCTGTTCCTGCTCCGCAAACCAAGGACAAAGGCAAGGGTATTCTGATTGAGGATCCAAAGAAGAAATCACACACTCAATCAGGGCCTAAGCTGCTTGGAGATGCCATGAAGACAGCCCACTTTCCACAACCTGTTGAAGCTGTAATTGATGGGAAAGTGGAGCTGGTCTATCCCCAGGACAAAAAGCTCGTGGAAGCTGATGCACTCTTTGCACAACAACTACAAGAAGAGGAAGAGAGGGAAATGGCAAAGGAACAGGAGGAAGCAGAAAAGAAGAAAAAGAGTGTCAGGCCCAGGACCTCCAAGAAACCTCAGCCTAAAAAGAATCAAATCCCTAAAGGTGCATCAGGGGATAAAAAGCAGGACAAACAAGAAGACCCTGATGTCACCAAACCAAAGTCGTCTGCAGCAACAAGTCAAGCACCTTCTCCTATAATCACAACATATGGACCACCGATACTAGTTGAATCCCTACGAACAGAAAGGATTAAAAACCTGACATTTATGTTCTCCATAAAAAGCATAGATGTCAGGTTCAACAACAGAAATGATCAACTCATTACTATTGAAGACAAAAGTGGGAGCCAATTCAATGTAACTCTAGATTGGTTTAGGAGAATGGATGCTGAACAGCTAGGGATGTGCCTGAATGTGATTACTAAATCATCCCAGGCTAACAGAGACTTAAGGGGGTTGATTGATAGGCTGAGGAGAGACATCAATGACGAAAGGAACCTGCCCATAGCTTTGCCAAGTCCACTGAGATTGTTCTACAAAAACACTGATGGGCAGGAGAAAAGCATCAAGACAAATGACATTGATGGTCTCGACCTGGAGGATGAGATGAATGTTCTACATCAAATAGCTTATCATAAAAGTGAACATGTCATCCAGTTCAGATTCCTGCTGACTCAGAAAGTGCTGAAGGAGATTGAAGAAACCAAGGCTGATGATAGGAACACTGCAGCAAGGCATGTGCCATCAGTGAAAGGATTCACAGAATATCCAAAAATGATCAAAAGCCCCATGGGTGTACAGTTCAAAAATCAAAAGGGGGAGATCATTACCTTCTACTGGTCACAACTTGCTGTAGCCAACATTTCAGAAATAAAAAGTGTCCTTGAAGCCTTGAAATTAAGCAGCAACGTCAACATTGTCAACTTTAGAAGACTTCTACAAAAGGAGCTGGAGCAACTGGAGACAGGCAGGGAAGACACAAGACTAAGGATTCCTGAGCAAAATCCTGATCAAAGGAGACAAGGCCTTGGGAGTGACACTCAACCAATTGAGTCTAATCAACCATTGCCCTTTGTCTCAGCAAAATGGAACAGGAAATCCTAAAGTCTATACAACATTCTTTTTTGTAATAGATATAGGTTATACTTGTACAGAAATTCTTTTATTAGTTTATTCATTATTCTTTCTTAAATTGTATTTAGTATTGGTTGTACCATGAGTTCTTTTAATTCTGAAGGGGCCATCCTATGAGGAGCTTTGGAAATTGGAGCAGTTCCTGGCACTAGCTCAATTCCAAATTCAACTTGCCTATCTGGGGGTACACCTGGTAACTCCTCAGGAAACACATCTCCAAATTCTTTCACTGTGGAGATATCTGAAATCTTTAATCCTGCCATCCTTGTATCACAAACATAATCTAGAAATGTTTCGCATCCCTTGCGTAACATCTTATTGGCTTGAATCATTGTAAGAAGATGAGAGGGTTCAGTAGACTTATATCTATGGAATAACACTCTACTGTTTGAGGGTGTTCTTAAGGAAACCTTCTTTTTCCTCCAATCTATGTTAGCTTGATATTGATGTAGCCAGTCCATGCCTAGTACTAGATCAAACTCTCCCAATAGAAAAGGTATTAAGTTTGCAGGGAAATTATGCTTTCCTATTCTTATATACTACAATTAGGTAGTATACTCTTGGCAATGTACACCTCTTGATTAGCTACTATAACTTCTAGAGGTGTTTCTAAACATTCAGGAGCAAAATTCCTGTCTTTAAGAAGACATTTAAATATGAAGGATCTAGTCGCACCAGAATCAAATAAAGCATGCACTTCAATTGAATTAACCAATATCGTACCTGAAACCACTTTTTCAGACAGTAGTGCATCTTGCGCAGTCATATTGTAAGTCCTAGCTTGTGGTCGGCTAGCTACCATACTAGGTCCTGTCAATGGGGGTTTACCTTGACTCTTTTTCTGACGGCATGAAGTGGAGATGTGACCTTCCTGTCCACAACTAAAGCATCTCCTCGCAACTCCAACTACACGACTAACACCTTGTGGTTGATATTGTTGCAGAGGAAACCTTGGTTGGGAAACCATTGGTGCCTGACTTGGGCAATTAATGATAGTATGACCAAATCGACGACATCTAAAACAAAAATCAGTTCCTACTAGGCACTGAGAAGTTTCATGGTTCCTCCCGCATTTGCCACAAATTACAATTCTCCTTTTATTCTCACTTAAGTCCGCACTGAATGTGAGAACCCGAAAATGTCAATGAATTTTGTTATGAGATTTATTTATTTTATTTTATTTTCTGCATGAAGGTTTAATTTCTTATTGGGTATAAATGATGAAATTATGTTTTCTTATGAAAATTCAATTGCAATGTGATGTCCGAAAGATTTTAAATGTATTTTGAAGCTTAAGTATTTAAAAGATTATTATATTCAAGATTGTCTTGTGTAAGTGTGTTCACACGGGAAAGGCTCACCGGGTGTGAAAAGGTTTAGCTACAATACCTGCTTTTTAAACCTGACTGCGGGGAGACAGTAGCATTTAATGTGCATCACCTTCATCAGTACCCTAGAGTGGGCTATGATAAACGACCGATGGACACTAGCAGCCATTGCAACCACCCTTTTTCTCACCAGTAATTTCTTTTCCTTTCATAGCCAACGACTGATATCAAATAAATGTGACGGCCCTTGTTGCTCAACAAGTGATATATACATATATACATATATATATATATATATATCACGTTGGTACAACCCTTTTCTATACAGTATACTACCAAATCTAAGCTTACTCTCAAGATAACTATCCTTTTTGGAAGAACAACTAGAGCTTTTAACTCTTTCTTATAGCCAAGGAGGTAAGAGCATTTCATTAAAGTCCTGCTCTATTTCTTACACTTTTGTTCTGTCACATATACCATGTTTAATACCTTATTCATTTATTTCCAAAAGTATGATTTGAGGCATGTTTTTAACACCCAGAGTTAATGTCATTTATTTCGAAAAGCTATCCAAGAAGGGTGTAATATTGTTGACAACCCCCTGGTAGATAAACCTTTAACTATCAAACATTCCTTTTGTCAGTAGTTACAACACCAAGACTGAGTATTTTCTTCAACCTGAGTTTTGAACCCTAAACTATGTCTAGGAGGGCTTGCAGACCCTAGGAAACGTTATGAATCACTGAAAGGATGATGAGATTTAACCTTAGTGTGGTTATGGTTGAGATCACCACCCTTGGGGAAGTGGGGAAGGCACCACTATACCTGAGACAACTTCTAAAGTTATTCTCCGATAGTATAAGTTAGTCTTCGATAGTGTTGGTGGTAGTCTCTGATGAGATGTGTTAGTCTCCGATGAAGGAAAGTTATTAGTCTCTGACGAGGAAATCCCTAGTCTTTGATGAAGGAAGTTTCAATTAGTCTCTGATGACGTCGTCCTCAGTCTTCGACAGACTAAGTTGAGTCCCTGATAACGTCATCCGTAGTCTCTAGTGGGCAAAAATATGTTAGTCTCTGATGACTAAAGATATTAGTCCCCGAGGAGTTCAGTGATGACTCATCAAGTTCAGCGCTGAACAACTTTTCTCCGAGGAGTTTGGCGCTGAACAAGTTATCCACTGACGAAGTTCAATAATGGATTATTTAGTTGGCGATGAGCAAGTCATCCCTTGATGACTATCCCCTGATGGGCGAGACATCCCCTGATGGGCGAGATATCCCCTGACGGGTAGTTTACCCCCTGATGGTCAGTATCCCTTGATGCGCAGTTTGTCTTTGAAACTATAAACGCATTATTTTCTTGAGATTATTTTATGAAGTTTTAATTATTTATTTACCCTAAATAGTTCTTGTAGTAGTTTTGGAAACATTAAAACTTTAAGGACATCACATATGCACTTTCTCTCATATTTTAACAAAAGTACTGAATTTAGTTTGGGATATGTATATTTTATAGAATCTTTCACTCTCAAGTAAATTGATATTGTTTGTGTGCAAGGGACCGAGGCAAGTATATTCTCACTCTTATGCTTATTTCAGTTTAGCGCATGATCAATTGATTCGACATGCGCAGGAGGTTATGACTTTTATGTTAAAATTCCTTGTGAATCGGCATGCTATGCTTTAATTTCCGCCAATGATAATGCATGGATATAACTGAGCTTTGATTTTCAGCTATGTTTCAATCTTATATCTGTGCAAACAAATGAGAATGATGTACCTTAAATGGGTTATGCCACATGGTTGGCAAGAGGAAAGGTAAGATGCTGATTTGTTCTTCACTTAACCTAGAGGAAATTTTATGTGACAACGTACGTTCACACAAGGAGCACTACTACAAAATAGACCTGTGAGAACCCAAAAATCTCAATGAAATTTTGATTATTATTTTATTTTCTGCATGAAGGTTTATTTCCTTATTGGTTATAAATAATGAAATTATATTTTCTTATAAAAATTCAATGGCAATGTGATGTCCAAAAGATTTTAAATGTATTTTGAAGCTCAAGTATTTAAAAGGTTATTGCATTCAAGAATTGTCTTGTGAGAGGGTGTGTTCACGCGGGAAAGGGCTCACCAAGTGTGAACAAGATTAGCTACAGTACCTGTTTTTATTTTAAAACCTACTGCAGGGAGACAGTAGCATTTAATGTGTATCACCTCCATCAGTACCATAGAGTGGGCTATGATAAACGACCGATGGGTACTAGCAGCCGTTGCAACCAACCTTTTTCTCATCAGTCACTTCTTTTCTTTTCATAACCAACGGCTTATATCAAATAAATCCGACGGCCCTTGTTGCTAAACAGGTGACATATATATATATCACGTTGGTACAACCCTTGGCCCACTTTCATAAACTTCTATACCGTGTACCACCAAATCCAAACTTTCTCTCTAAACAACTGTCCTTTTTGGGAAGAATAACTAGAGCTTTTAACTCTTTCTTGCCACCAAGGAGGTAAGAGCATTTCATTAAAGTCCTGCTCTATTTCTTACACTTTTGTTCGGTCATATATACCACGTTTAATATCTTGTTCATTTATTTCCAAAAGTATGACTTGATGCATGTTTTAACACCCGGAGTTAATGTCATTTATTTCAAAAAAAAAGCTACCCATGATGAGTGTAATAATGTTGACAACCACCTGGTAAATGAACCTTTAACTACCAAAACATTCTTTTGTCAGTAGTTGCAACCCCATGCTTGAGTATTATTCAACCTGAGTTTGAACCCTAAACCGTGTCTAGGATGGCATGTAGACCATAGGAAATGTTGTGTATCACTGAAAAGATGATGAGAGTTGACCTTAGTGTGGTTATGGTTGAGAACACCACCCATGGAGGAGTGAGGAAGACGACCCTGTATCTGAGACGAGGTCCAACTTAGTCTCTGATGGTTTGGAGTTAGTCTCCGATGAAGGAAATTTTAGTCTCTGATGAGATGCTTTTAGTCTCTAATGAGATGCTATTAGTCTCTGATGAGATGCTATTAGTCTCTGATGAGATGCTATTAGTCTCTGATGAGATGCTATTAGTCTCTGATGAGATGTTGTTAGTCTCTGATGATGACGTCACCCTTAGTCTCCGATGAGTTAAGATGACGTCATTAGTCTCTAATGAGAAGTTAGTCTCTGATGACGTCATCCTTAGTCTCCAACAGGCTAAATTTAGTCTCTGATGACATCAGCCTTAGTCTCCGACAGGCTAAGTTTAGTCTCTGATGACGTCAGCCTTAGTCTCCGACAGGCTAAGTTTAGTCTCTGATGACGTCAGCCTTACTCTCTGACAGGCTAAGTTTAGTTTTTGATGACGTCAGCCTTAGTCCGACAGGCTAGGTTTAGTCTTTGATGACGTCAGCCTTAGTCTCCGACAGGCTAAGTTTAGTCTTTGATGACGTCAGGCTTAGTCTCTGACAGGCTAAGTTTAGTCTCTGATGACGTCAGGCTTAGTCTCCGACAGGCTAAGTTTAGTCCCTGATGACGTCATCCGTAGTCTCCGATGAGTTAAAGTGAAGTAATTCCTTGATGCACAGTTTGTTTTTGAAACTATAAAATATTATTTTCTTAAATTATTTTAAGATGTTTTAATTGATTTCTTAACCTCAACAGCTTTTATATCAAATTGAGACGTTAAAAGTTAAGAACATCACATGTGCATTTTCTCTCATACTTTAACCAAGATATTAGATTCATCTTTTGATATGTATATTCTTACAGAATTTTCCACTCACGAGTAAATTAAATTTGATTGAGTGCAAAGGACCGAGGAAAGTATATTCACAATCTTATGTTTAAGCAAATATATACATTCAATCTGATGTTTATTTCAGTTTAACGCATTATCATTTGATTCGATATGCGTGCAAGGCTTGAATTATGTTTCAATTGTTTTTTTTATGAATGAGCATGCTATGCTTTAAATTCCGCTAGCATAATATGAATGATGATGCATGGATATAAATGAGCTTTGAATTTCAACTATGTTACAATCTTATATCTATGCAAATGAATGAGAATAATGTCCCTTAAATGGGTTATGCCACATGGTTGGCAAGAGGAAAGGAAAGGTGTTGATGTGTTCTTCACCTGACCTAGAGGAATGATAAGTGACTACGTAGTCCACACAAGAGGGATCATGCGGTCTAGTTTGGCCAACTGTGTACTGTATGGTTAGCAAATCCACGAGTTTAGCCCCCGATGGATATTTTGAGAAAGTTATGCTCAGGTGTATATTTGTCTTTCTTCAAGGAGGATCACATGTTGTGTATCATCAGTGGATCATCAATGATCTTTGAAGGTTTCCGAGGCCTTGGCATTGTTTCACCAAGCCTCATAAACAGACTTGAACTTCCTTCGATGTTCCAGATACACTCTTTTAAATTGCTTATATACTTCTTCGATGTGTATATACTTGTTGGGCGTAAATCGCTCGCCCATGTTGAATTTTACTGTCTTGCAGGACAGAACGCTAAGGCTGAACCCTCTGATAAGGGGAAAACAAAGATGATAAACTACTATGTTATTTACTCTTTTGATAAGACTGAGGAAGGAAGGAATGAAGATATAAAGGACGGGAGGAAGATATTAGAAGTAGTGTTGATTTTGGTTTGTAATTAAAGATGATGTAATAGCTTCCGCAGTAATTGTATTATTCTTGGGTTGTAATAATTCTCTAATACTACCCTTATCCAGTATTTATGCTATGAATGGATGTATGGTTATCTTTTCCTTCTTTTGACGAAGCCCTGATCCATTAAGGGATTTTGGGGTCGTCACAAGACCTTTGGCAACATTTCATAAGCGACACTTTTAAAAGTGATGCTTTTTAATATAAAAGGCGACAAAGTTTAAAAAGTGTTGCATTTAAATATCTAATACAACACTTTTACTAAAGTGCTACCATTATTTATAGGAAAAGACAGCACTTTTATAAAATGTTGCCTTTTTTAATAGGAAAAGACAACACTTTTATGAAAATGTCACCTTTACTTATAAGAAAAGACAACACTTTTATAAAAGTGTCACCTTTATATATATATAATTGAGAACTTAATATTATTTACAAAATTTATCCACCACTTGAACTCTTAATCTTGTGAGAATGTTTCCTGAGTTTTAATAGGTGAACCAACTTTTGTTGATCAGTGGTAACACTTTTCAATAAATTTTGGATATTATAGTTTAAATGGTTGGTACGTAATTCATGCAACTAGACACCTGTTCCTGTTTTGCCTTACTGTAAACATAATTTTCTGATAATATTTCATTTTTTTTTTACTTTCTTGACTTATTCCATTTTAACAATAATCATCGTTATAATAGTGACCTGATGAAATTTTAAAACTAGTTACGACTATCTATTCACCTGTACCATTAGTGACTTAACATAATATGTTATAATCCTAATTACAAATAAGTTAATTAAGAATGATAATAATTTTTTAAATGAAAAAGAATATATTCATAACAAATGAAAATATATGGAAATTTTGATGATAAAACTTAAAAATAGAAAAATAAGAAAAAAAATAACAAATACCCTCCCTCTCATTCGCAACCTCTTTCTCGATCTGTCGCAGCTCACACCCCTCTGTCTCTCGCTCGCACCCTCTTTCTCGATCTGTCGCAGCTCACACCCCTCTCTCTCTCGCTCGCACCCTCTTTCTCGATCGGTCGCAGCTCACACCCCGATCTCTCTCTCGCTCGCACCCTCTTTCTCGATCGGTCCCAACTCACACCTCTCTCTCTCTCTCTCATACCATCGATTACCACTGGTCATAGCCACCGCATCCCCACTATTGTGCCTAACCTTAATTTTGCCACCACTGGTCCTCTCTCATCCCTAGTCGACCTCGCACCTATTTCGCCACAATATGTAGCCGATCTGTTTCCCCTCGCACCTATATCGTCGTTATTATTAACCAGCCATCGTGTCCTCTGTTGCACCATCATATCTTGGTACTAAGTTCAAGTAAGTGGTTGTATAGTTTTGAAAGTTTAAGTTTTATTTTTGTGTTGTAGAGATATTTTGATTTGGGTTTGGGTTTTTAATTTTGTTAGTAAATATGTCAAGATTATCGTTTTACCATGGATTGAAGGTGTTTGTTAAATTGTTTTAATTGGGTTTTATGCTTAGACATGGAAAATGGAACTGTTTAATTTTTTGGTTGTGATGGATTTTTTAATTGTTTACATTCATTAAGTTGGATTTGTTTGTTGTTTAGGTTTCGGTTTCTATGTGAATGAATGTGCACTAGAATGGAAAATTGGTGTAATGATGTGAGTTGGACAATTAAGATTTTTTAAAATAATTTAAAAACTTTCAAAACTAGTTAAATCAATTGTATGCAAACTATTGCTTACATTATTTAATAGTAATTTATGAGCTCTTTGTTATTAATTTCAGAATCTTGGAGAAATGGGGAAAGATAGAGGTTGGATGTATTTACCTAGACGGTTGCATGAGTTTGAAATGGGAGTGAATGATTTTCTTAATGCTTCATTTGATACGGCAGCTCGAGGAGGACAAATTAAATGTCCTTGCAAGCGGTGTAAAAACCGTTATTGGTATCGTAGACATGAGGTATTCGATCACTTAATGGGAGAGGGATTTGTAAATAATTATTTTGTGTGGGTTTTTCATGGAGAAGAACCCTCATCAATGAGATTTCCTACTGGCGTAGATGATGACAACCCAAACATTCATGACAACATTGATGAATTATTACATGATAGATTTAGAGATACCATAGAGGGAGCAACTAGGATACAAGAAGGTCCAAATGAGGAAGCCAAAAGGTTTTATAGGTTGGTCAAAAAGGGTAAGCAAGAGTTGTTTTCGGGGTGTAGAAAATTTTCTAAACTCTCTTTCATCATTAGGTTGCTCCTCTTCAAGACACTCTATGGGCTTAGTAATGTAGCATTTAATGACCTTCTACAACTTTTGAGAGAGATGGTTCCAGATGCAAAGCTTCCAACTAGTTTCAATGAAGCTAGAAATACTGTGAAAGATTTGGGACTTGATTATAAAAAAATATGCGCTTGTCCTAATGATTGTATGTTATATTGGAAAGAGTATGAACATGCCGATGAGTGTCCTATCTGTCACACCTCTAGATGGAAACAAATTGAAGAAAAACAAGGGCGTAACTGAAATAATCAACCTTCTAAAAAAAACTCCCATATTCCAGCAAAGGTGTTGTGGCATTTTCCTTTAAAACCTAGGTTGCAAAGATTGTTTATGTGTTCGAAAACTGCAAAACTTATGACATGGCATGATGATGAATGCCCTAAAGATGGGAATTTAAGGCATCCTGCTGATGGTTTAGCTTGGAAGGAATTTGATTCTTTGTATCCTCTTTTTGCCGAAGAACCTAGAAATGTGAGGTTAGGTTTGTCAAGTGATGGGTTTAATCCATTCCGATCAATGAGTATTTCTCATAGTACATGGCCTGTTGTGTTAGTTAATTATAACTTACCGCCATGGATGTCTATGAAGCCAGAATATTTTATGTTTTCCTTGTTAATTCCTGGTCCCCAGTCTCCTGGCAATAACATTGATGTGTATTTGGAACCTTTGATTGAAGAGTTGAAAGACTTGTGGAATTATGGGTTGGAGACATATGATAAGTTTAAAAATGAAACATTCCAAATGTATGCGGCCTTGAATTGGACCATAAGTGATTTTCTAGCTTACTCAATGTTGTCCGGATGGAAAACTAAGGTCAAGTTTGCTTGTCCTTGCTGTAATCATGAAACTAGTTCGTTATACTTAAAACATAGTTGGAAGACATGTTATATGGATCATCGTAGATTTTTAGATACAGAACACCAATGGAGACGTAATAAGAGTGGTTTTAATGGTCGTAGTGAGGATAGACCACCTCCAAAACCGATGTCAGGGGTTGAAGCTTTGATGGAGTTGTCCACCTTTAGAAATTCATTTGGAAAGACACAAAAACAGAAAAATGACAGCACTTGCCCTTGGAAGAAAAGGTCAATATTCTTTGAATTGCCATATTGCCAGTTCAATGCTTGTCGACATAACCTAGATGTAATGCACATTGAAAAAAGTCTTTGTGACAACTTGATAGGAACTTTGTTGGATATTACAAGTAAATCTAAAGATCATGTGAAAGCCCAATTTGACCTTTTAGAATTGGGCAAAAAAGAAAATCTTCAACCTGAACTTTCAAACAATGGCAAGCATGTTTTGCTCCCGAAAGCTTGTTTCTCTATGTCTTCAAAAGAGAAAGAAGTTTTTTGTCGTCCTTTGAAAGAGGCAAAACTGCCTTATGGGTGTGTATCAAACATAGCACGGTGTGTGAGCCTTTCGGAAAGAAAAGTGTCTGGTTATAAAAGTCATGATGCCCATATTATATTGCACTACTTGCTTCAAGTTGCTGTGAGAAAATCTTTACCGAAGCATGTTGCTATCCCATTGATTAAGTTGGGCACTTTCTTTCGAAGTTTGTGTAGTAAGGTTGTTAAGCCTCAAGACCTTGATCGTATGGAATTAGAAATAGTTGAGACATTATGTGAGCTAGATAAAATATTCTTGCCATCTTTTTTTGACATTATGGTACACTTGCCTATTCACTTAGTACATGAAGTTAGGCTAGGCGGACCTGTAAACTATCGATGGATGTTCTTTATGGAAAGATACTTGTGTAAATTGAAGTCGTATGTACGTAATCGAAGTCGTCCAGAGGGTTCCATTGTAGAAGGGTATTTGATTGAAGAGTGTTTGACCTTTTGTTCACAGTATATGGATGAAGGAGTTAAGACAAGGCTTAATAGGGGTTTTGAAGATTCTAATGTGATGGCTACTCAAACAAATGAGTCTTATTCAACTATTTTCATAAATGTTGGTTACCCTCTAGAAGGAAAGAAAAGAAGGAAAGGCAAGCCCTTCACATTAGATGTTGGCTTAAGTGAGCAGGCACATCGTTATGCTTTATTCAATTCTGATTGCAAAGAAGTTGATGAATATATCAAGTAAGATTTTTTCCTTTTTTCCCATAGCTAACAAGTAATATATCACCATTTATCTGTCTTATAACTAAGTTTTGTTCTCTTATCCCAATGATGTATGAACAATGCAGGGAACATCAAGTTTACATTGACAGCCTTCCTAGAAAAAGTATGTGGGCAAGGGCTCAAAACCATAGCCATCAATTTGCCAACTGGTTCAAAGATAAAACAATAAATAATTGTGTTCCAGATCACATGTTTTGGTTAGCTAAGGGTCCTAGTCCTACAGCAAACAGATATACGGGGTATTATGTGAATGGTTATAGGTTTTACACTAAATCACGTGATAATAGATGCAAGACTCAAAATAGTGGAGTTTCCTTAACAGCTTTAACTCCTAGCTTTGCAAGTTCCAGGGACAAAAATCCAATTATGGGGAATGTTGAATACTATGGTGTTGTATTGGATATAATTGAACTGAACTATTGGTCCAAGTTTGCAGTTGTGTTGTTTCGTTGTGAGTGGTTCCAAGCGGAAAAAGATGACTGGTCTTACTGCTGTCAATGTGAACAAGTTTTGTTTTTTGAATGACCCTTTTGTCATGCCCTCCCAAGTGCATCAAGTTTTTTATGTTCCAGATCCTATTGTAGATGGCTTGCATTATGTGATGAACAAGGTTCTAAGAGATCTATATGACTTTGAGGAAATAGGTGGTGTCAATGAGGGGAGCTCCTATTGGCATGAACCTAGTGAGACTGGGTTTGATTGTTTGGCACAAATTGGTGATGAAGATATTCAGTTGGCAAGAGAGGATATGGCTCCTACGATTCTTAATGCAAATACAAATTTAAGTGATATTGAAGAATGTGATCAAATTAATGATTCTTCTGATGATGATGATACATTATGGGATTGGATGCAAGCTGAAGAAGAAAAAAATGATACTGATCACCAACACTGATTGGTGGAAATGATGGTTAGTTTTCTTGCTATTTAGTTTGCCTGGTTAATGAAAACATATGTACCTTGGGTGTCTGTTGCTTCAGATGACAATAGTTTGGTGTATAATAACAGTGAAATGACCACTTGCTGATGTATGGGCACTAGATACAACAACGAAGGCCTACGAATGGAGAAAACTAAAACCTGAAGGGGAAGGTCCACGTCCATGCATGTATGTTTCTCGTTTCTTCTTGTAGTTATTATGCTTAATTTGATAATGTTAATTTTTACATTCATTTTGGAAGATTCTTATTTATTTCTGCTATCCCATTGCTCAACTGAAGTAATGACTGAGCCTTTGCTTGCTAATTGCTACTAATACTCTTGGTCGAGAGGTGTACCTTTGAAGCTAAGGAAGATACTGAAACTAATATTCGGTCACTTTGGATGGACTGAAATTTGGTATCTCCTGGGGTGAATGGTTAAACTTTATGTCCATTTTTACATGTATTTGTATGTACTTGCCATTAATTCTTCCATGGGGATGATGTTCATGAGCCCACAGTTTGGTCATGTCCAGCCATGTTGGGCATAAGTCAGCTACTCAGCCCACATGGGACTTCCTCGGCAGTGTGGAGCCAAGCAGCCAAGCAGCTGAGTGGAATGAACCCTCCTATATGTCTTAAGTAAAATAATCACGGTGCAAACACTTGGCATTCTGTATATCTGAGGAGCCATAATGGAACTCTGTGACTATAGGTTATAATCCACACGTGCTACCAGCTGTGTTTTAACTTAGGGACTTGTTATCGTCATTTTTAAGTTCAGAATAATTACTAATTGCTAGTGAGATTTCTCAAAATCTTGCAAAGCATAAAAAAGTGTTAAAACATTTCCAACTCTTTGCACCATCTTCTTTAGTACTTGATTTTTGTCAGATGATTTAGTGACTTGTTTTGTTGCAGGAAATTATTCCCATCTTGAACTAGGAGACAACAACATTCGGCAGACCTGTGCTAGCAGTTTTGGTCTTTTCATCTGTGGCTTTATTCCCTGTTATACTTTTGCCATCTACCCCTTCCATGTGGCATGCCCCCTCGACCTGCTACAACTGATAGACTCTAGCTAGGAGAACAAGAAATAAAGTACAAGCAATTAGCAGACAGCGGTAAACAACAGCAGCATACAGCAGCAGCAGCATACAACAGCAGCAACAGCATACAGCAGCAGCAAAACAGCAGCAACAGCATACAACAGCAGCAACAGCATACAGCAGCAGCAAAACAGCAGCAACAACATACAGCAGCAACAAGACAGCAGCAGCAGCATACAATAGCAGGAAAACAGCAGCAGCAG
>CM025781.1:22254572-22324101 GCA_014636745.2 Centella asiatica
CAAGACAGCAGCAGCAGCATACAATAGCAGGAAAACAGCAGCAGCAGCATACAGCAGCAGCAAAACAGCAGCACCAGCATATAGCCTACAGCAGCTCTGCTGACCAGAAGCCTCTGATGAATGCAGCAAGAAATCTCCCGAAACAGCAGCAAATCCCCTGATGCCTGCAGACCGAATCGCTGGCCAGCAGCCCCCGATGGAACTAATTGGCCAGCAGCCCCTGATGGAATTTGCACTTGCAAGTAGACCCTGATGGAACTGCACTAGCCAACAGCCCCTGATGAAATTGCACAATCCAGCAGCCCCTAATGGAAACTGCGCTGGCCAGCAGCCCTGATGAGACTGCACTGGCCAGCAGCCCTGATGAGACTGCACTGGCCAGATGGAACTGAATGACGCCACCCCTGATGATGTCACTAAGCTACCGGATGACGCCACCCCCTGATGCAAAAACTCACCTTCCCCTGAAGCTTGGCTCGACATCCCCTGAAGCAAGTCAAATTTTCTCCCGACAGCCAATGAACTGTCTTTTGGCCAAATCCCGATGCAATATGACATCCCCTGTAGCAACCCACAGCCTCTGACCATGAGCATTCAAGCTGATCTTCATTTACCACAACCCACAGCCTCTGGCTTTTTATCTCATGCATGTCATAGTAATAGTAGGTAAAAAGCTCTTTTTATTGTTATTGTACAAAGTTCCAAAGAATCATTTTCCCTCTATACTTGTGACGTGTTACACCAACTTCTATATGATCTTATCCTTCTAGTTCAAGGCATTAGTTATGTTTATTCTATTCTTGACCACTATAATCTAGTATCTCATATTCTGTTAGTCAGTGCCCCATATTGCTAAGTTAAATTTATTTATATGGTGTTCCTTCGCTGTATGTAGTCTTTAGAATGCTCAGTGCACACATACAAACACCAGCACTGACCCAGCAGTTTTTGTAGTCGGGTGCTTATGTGGTCTGTATCTTCTTGTTTTATAGTTCAGTTTATTGCTTGTGGACCCTTACATGTAGTGTTTCTGGATTAATTATGGCTATTTTTCTTTGGATTCAACATTGACTTTTTTAGCATTATCTTGCAGGTTTTGGATCTCTTGGATTAATGACTTCAGTCCTGGTATGCTAGCTATGATATTATACCATTTTAGTTTGGTTATGCATATCTTTTTAGTGACACAGTGACCTAGACTTCCTATACATGTTCATTATTTTCTTTTCCTTTCTCCCTACTGCCAATAATGGTATGCAAGATTATTCCAAATTCCTTACAAACCTTTTTATTTGTCATTTAAGCCCATTCAGCTTTTCCTCCCATATACTATATACTTGAAGTTCAATTCAATTTGTTTATATATATATGTATATGTATATATTGATTTTTTATTGCATTAACCTAATAATCTGTTTTTCAGCCCCATTTTTATTGATCAACCGCATTTCCATTTCTAATAATAAATGATCTTATAATCTTCAGGTTTGTCCTGATGGGAAAACCATAGAAGCTGAAGCAGCCCATGGCACTGTTACACGTCATTTTTGGGTTCATCAAAAGGGAGGCGAAACTAGCACAAACAGCATTGCGTCAATCTTTGCATGGTCCCGAGGGCTTGCACATAGGTATACAATTGCCTATAATTAGCTTTAAAAACTGGATTTCTATTTAGAACTTCTTTTATTTTAGACGATATGAAAATAGAGATGTTTCTTGGATTTGTTCCATATGGTTAAACTGCGGTTATGTTAACAGGGCAAAGTTGGATGACAATGCAAAACTTTTGGAGTTTACTGAGAAGCTAGAAGCAGCTTGTATCGGTACCGTGGAGTCTGGAAAGATGACCAAGGATCTTGCTCTCAATCTTCATGGATAATTGTTCTAAGATTTTTTGTAGTATGTTTGAATGTATTATTTAGCGTTCTAATTGTTGACATCTTTTGGATTTGAAAATATACTGGATTATCGAAATGAATGTACAAAGTGTTATTTTAGACCATTGAAAGTATATAATCTCTCTTGTAATTGCAAAATTTGTGGGGAAAAAAAGTGTTTTATATATGCTGCTAAAGAGCCGCCTTTATATGTTACAAAACATGAGACAAGTGTTGGATTTAACAGGAAAAAGTGTTGCTTTGATTTGATGGGAAATCTAAAAAGTGTCGCACTTGACATGAAAAAGTGTTGTTTTAGTTTGTCAAAAATGATAAAAAAGTGTTGCGTTTGACCTAAATAAGTGTTGCCTTCAAAAGTGTTGCCTTTATCAAGTAAAAGCAACACTTGAGAGAAGTGTTGGCTATTCTCACAAAAAGTGTTGCCTTTAAGCAAAGGCGACATTAGCTATGGTGACACTTTCAAAAGTGTTGCTTTTTCCATAAGGCAACACTGTGAACTGTATGGTTAACAGATCCAACGGGTTTAGCCCCCGATGGATATTTTTTTTAAAAAATTGTATGCAGGTGAATACCTGTTTTTCGTCAAGGAGGATTACATGTTTATCATCACTGATCCTAAAGTTTCTTTCAAGATTTTCAAGGCATTAGTATTGTTTCACTGTGCCTCACAAACAGAGTTGAACTTCTCTAAATATTTCAGATTTATTTCTCTAAATTGTTTATATACTTGCTGGGCATAAATCGCTCACTCTTGTTGAACTTAAATGTCTTGCAAGACACAATGCAAAGGCTGAACCCTTTGACAAGGGGAAAGCAAAGATGATTGTGTAACGACTAGAAAAATTTGTTTATCTATAAATAATTTATTTATTCATATTGTTCTTTTTTATATATTAACGTGTATAGTTAATATATGATGTTTTTGGATGTCTAAATATTTTTGGACCCATTAAAGGGGTTATTTTTGTTTGGATGTTGGTTGCAAGGACAATCAATTAATGTTTTTAAGTTGGTAACCTTCGTAAGTACTTAAAAGAAGCTTTGTGTTTATTGGTTAAGTTCCCTGAAGGACTTAAGAGTTTAAGCATGATGACGTCATTGCCTATGTATAGTAATCAGATTAGTAAGTTGCTTTAATAGCTGGCTTATTTGCATGAAGGACAACAGGCTTATTACATGCTTAGCTACTAAGAATCATGATGAGCAGCGGTTTTACCGTCCAGATTAACCAATCATTTTATTTCAAGGCTTAATTTCAGCCTACTATAAATACCTCATTCCGAGGAACATTTTAGTCTCTTTTCTAAAGATTTTCTCTTCCGAAGTTCTTCCTTAAACCTACTATCTTCACATAATTACAAGTTCTTTCTTTTGGACGATTACTTTCAAATAGGCTTTGATCTCTTTCGTGAACCCAGGAGGTAAGAATCTTAAGTTCTCCTCTGATTGTTTCTTTTTATATGTCATCCAAGAGTATTAGTCGTGCATACTAGGTTTTCAAGAAAGAATAAAGCTTTAAAAGAAAGGTTGCATTCTTTTGTATATTCATATTCATGAGGTATCCTAGGTTGAGTTTGTTATTGTAAGGTCTTCCATCAAAACGAAGACAAGTTCTAATATTAGTCTCTGATGAGATAACATTACTCTCTGATAAGTTAATGTTAGTCTCCGATGAGTAAATATTAGTCTCTGACGAGAAAACATTAGTCTCTGATGAGTTAATGTTCGTCTCTGATGAGTTATTATTTGAGCACGCCATTAGTCTCTGATGAGTTAATCATCGGCTGTCTACTTTTAATTGTTGAGCACGCCAATGTGTTTGGTAGTCGCTGTTTTTAATTGTGGAGGATGCCAATTCAAAATGAGAAAATGTTTTCAAGAAGATATATTTCATACGGGGGAGTTAAAGGGCTGTTGAATGCGATTCGCCTGGTATTCTGGCCAATGATGATGGGGAATGATAGACCAAGGCAAGGCATCAGTAATCAAACCTTTCGCAAATTAATTGGTTTCTGCAAGTGACTACGTATGTTAAATGATGGATCAAACGACCAGGGTGACCAACTGGGATGAAATTTGATTGTTAAAGGAAGTCAGATAATGATCAGTCTGGTCAGGTGATGCATTATCTGATGAAGAGAGGGCGAATCATGTTTTATTGAAAGAGGGTTAACCCTTGATATCACTCGGGTACCCTAGATGATATATGTTTATTGATTATCACGAGGTGTTGGCATTGTTTCGCCCAACCTCGAAGAATATTAAAGATTTTGAATTATCTGTTCTTCTTGCTTATGAATATATACTTGCTGAGCGTAAACGCTTATGTGGAATGTTAGAAAATGTTTTACAGGTTGTATCAAGAAGGTCGAGTCACCTGATAAAGGAAAAGAGATAATGGCATATTGAGAGCTTTTTGATATCTCTCCTTTGGATGGCCTTTATAGGGAAAGTGAAGCGAGAGACCATCATAGAAATGTTTAGATTGTAAGGCCAGATGGGCCATCTAAAGCTTTGTTTCCGCTATAGCTTGTTTATTTTCAAGCATTGAGATTTTGTAAAATGTTGTCTGCAAGTGACTACGTATGTCAAATGATGGATCAAACGACTAGGTTGACCAGCTGGGATGAAATTTAATTGTTAAAGGAAGTCAGATAATGATCAAGCTGGTCAGGTGATGCATTATTTGGTGAAGAGAGGGAGAATCATGAGTTATTGTAAGAGGGTTAACCCTTGATATCACTCGAGTACCCTTGATGATATATGTTTATTGATTATCACGAGGTGTTGGCATTGCTTCGCCCAACCTCGAAGAATATTAAAGCTTTTGAATATCTGTTCTTCTTGCCTATGAATATATACTTGCTCAGCGTAAACGCTCATGTGGAATGCTATGAATGTTTTTCAGGTTATGTCGTGAAGGCTGAGTTGCCTAAGAAAGGGAAGGAGAGAATGGCATAAAAATGTTTAAGCTGTAAGGCCGAATGAGCCATCTAAAGTTTTGTTTCTGCTGCAGCTTGTTTATTTTCAGGCTTTAAGGTTTTGTAAGATGATGTGGAGCTTAAGAATTTGTAATGATGTATTGAGAATATATTTCTCGCATGTGTGTTGTAAATGCTTGGCTGTGTTGTTGTTTTGCTGTTGTGATGTTGTGTTGTAGTTTTCTGGTGTAGCCTGGGGTCCCAACCTGGGGATCTCGAGGACTGACACCCAAATTGCTGACAGTGCCCGAGGCCCGGCTCGGGGGATTTCTGGGGGCACCACAGTTTGGTATCAGAGCACAGCAGCCAAACACCAGTTATGAGACCTTTTCTCTGCTGGGAAATAGAATTTGGGATTTAGTAAAGGAAGGAAATGACTGAAAGGATAAGGAGAGTTGAATAAGAGATAGATGTCTAAGTTGAGTCTCGGTTGTTCTTAGGTTATCAGTTTAGATGAGAGGTTATATGATAGAACAATTCACGCTGAAATTATTGTATATTCTGTTGCAGTATTAGTATACATGTTAAATCCTTATTATAAATGTTAAGTTGATATTGATTTAAGCTATGTTTCCTTATAAATGAATCCACCTACTCCAGGACATGTAGATAAGGGCAAGGCAGCTATGGTTAAAAGTTCAGAGAAGGAGCATATCCCTAGTAGTAAGGCTACTCGACCTTTAAAGTCTGGTAGACACCATCTGTTAGATGTCAACCGTGGGAGGACAGGTGCATATTGGCGAGTGACACCTCGCAAAAGAGTGAATAAACCAACTCAGGTTTTCTATTTTGAGGTGCCTAGAAGTTCTGATAAACATGTAAAGGGGTTTGCAGAACCTGAGGGATTTAAGCAAAACCCAACCAACCCATTTGAGGGGTCAAGTTTTTCAGTTCATATAAAGAATCCTTCCTCACCCCATGATCAAACAAATTCTCCAACCTTGGATTCTTCACCAATAAGAGGTTCTCCTACAGATAGGCATACACAACCTACGGTGTCAGCCATTCCACATGTTGTTTCTACACTAGTTACCTTATCAAATGTTGCACCTGCAGTACCACCACCAGCCAGAACCCTTGCCTTTTCCAAATGGATTATGTTATTATCTTCAACGTAGAATCCGTATGACACAATCAGAGTTGGCAACACATAATACCACCATGATGCGTCAGTCAATGGCTCATCAAAGAACTAGCAGACTGTTGGACCTTTGGAGGGTATCATTTCAAGATGTGTCCTTAGTTCTCACTGAGACTCTGTCAGAAGTTGTGATCTCGGTTAGTAATTATCTGAGGCTGCGTCAGCCTACTGTAGCAGATCAAGATCAGTTGATGAATAACCTTATAGAGAAGGTTGAGGGAGCGTGTCATTTTGCACGCACAACAATGAGTGAACTTGATTCCCAACCCTTGTATTAGGCATCGGTAGTAGTCAGTGCTGTTATGTTTTTGTATAATGTTGTAACAAGGAAGCTTTATTGTAAAAATTTGTTATGATGTAATTTTCATTACTTAATATATATATTTTGATGGTTTAATTTGGAATTCTTTCTTTCCTTTTTATATATATGTTATTCTTTAAAAGAGAAAAGGAACTTTTGATAGTAAGTTTATATTTTCCTTAATTTATAGGAAAATGGCCCCAAGAGGAAGACCTCGAACTCGTATAGCCTTATTGGTAAACATGATTAAGGAAGCCTCTCAAAATAGCAATAACCAAGCACTTTCACCCCAACCTAGAAGGGTGACATTTAAGGATTTTACTAATAGTTGTCCACCTACTTTTAATGGTGATGGAAGTCCCACTGCCACTCAGATTTGGATTAAGGAAATAGAAAAAGCTTTTCGTATTGCTAGAGTAACTGATGATTTTAAGACGAAATATGCTACGTATTTATCGAAAAAGGAAGCTAGTTATTGGTGGGAAAATACCGAACGTTTAGAGATGACTAGGAGATTGGCAATTAGGAATGATCAAACAGTCCTTGAAGTGGATCAAGTTGTCACCTGGTCCCAATTTAAAGAATTTTTCTATAACCAGTATTTTCCAACCAGTGTTGCGGATGATCTAGAAAAACAATTTCTAGAATTGAGACAAGGGAGCATGACTGTGGAAGAGTATGAGAAGAAGTTTAATGAATTACAAAGATTTGCCCCGCACTTGGTAGATACTGAGAGAAGAAAGACAAGAAGGTTTGAGCATGGTTTGAATCCGTGGTTGCAGGATAAGATTGCTATTTTGTGTCTGAACAACTATGCTGAAGTGGTTCAAAGGTCAAAGGTAGCAGAGAAAAGTGGCAAGCTACTTCGGGAATTCAATTGGGAGAAACACAAGGAAGGAAAGATGAAAGGGAGTTATTATGACAATTTTAATCAAAGGATTGGGGGACAAGGAAAACTACAAACCAGTTTGGTTATGGTGAAACAAGGGGAAGGAAATAGTTATAATGATAATAGTAGGAAAAGAAATTTCAGTGTGGATTTAAGTGAGAATAAAAGGAGGATTGTTATTTGTGACAAATGTGGAAGGAACCATGAAACTTCCCATTGTTTAATAGGATCCAATTTTTGTTTCAAATGCCGTTGATCTGGGCATACTGCCAGTAATTGCCCAAACCAAACACCGATCGTTTCCCAACCGAGGTTTCCTCTGCAGCAATATCAACCACAAAGTGCTAGTCGTGTAGTTGGAACTGCGAGGAGATACTTTAGTTGTGGTCAGGAAGGCCACATCTCCACTTCTTGTACTCAGAAAAAGAGTCAGGGTAAACTCCCATTAGTAGGACCTAGCATGACAGTCAATCAACCCCAAGCTAGAACTTACAATATGACTGCACAGGACACACTACTGTCTGATAATGTGGTTTCAGGTACGATTTTGGTTAATTCAATTGAAGTATATGCTTTATTTGATTATGGCGCGACTAGATCCTTCATATCTGAACGTCTTCTTAAGGATAAGAATTTTGCTCCTAAATGTTTAGAAGCACCTCTAGAAGTCATAGTAGCTAATCAAGAGGTATAAGTTACCAAGAGTATACTACCTGATTGTAGTATAAGAATAGGAAAGCATGACTTCCCTGCCAATTTAATACCTTTTCCATTGGGAGAATTTGATCTAATACTAGGCATGGATTGGCTACATAAATACCAAGCTAGTATAGATTGCAGGAAAAAGAAGGTTTCTTTAAGAACACTCTCAAATAGTAAAGTGTTATTCCATGGATGTAAGTCTACCGAACCTTCTCATTTTCTTACAATAATTCAAGCTAATAAAATGTTACGTAAGGGATGCGAAGCATTTTTAGCTGATGTTTATGATAAGAAGATAGAAGGATTAAAGATTTCAGATATCCCTGTAGTAAAGGAATTTGGAGATGTATTTCCTGAAGAATTATTAGGTACACCCCTAGATAGACAAGTTGAATTTGGAATTGAGCTAGTACCAGGAATTGCTCCAATTTCCAAAGTTCCTTACAGAATGGCCCCTTCAGAATTAAAAGAGCTTATGATACAGCTGTAAGATTTGCTGGATCAAAGATTTATTAGGCCAAGTGTTTCACCTTGGGGAGCACCCGTTTTATTTGTAAAGAAGAAAGATGGATCATTGAGGTTATGTATTGATTACCGAGAATTGAATAAGGTGATGGTGAAGAACCGATATCATTTACCTAGGATTGATGACTTGTTCGACCAACTCAAGGGAGAGAAGTACTTCTCGAAAATTGACTTAACATCGGGATACCATCAATTAAAGATTAAGACTGAAGATGTCCCTAAGTCAGCTTTTAGAACTCGTTATAGTCATTATTGTTAGGTTTTAGAACATTTGATGATGATTGTCTTTAGATTACTTAGAGTACAAATGTATAGAAAGTGTTAATTAGTAACACTGAAGTTTTGTAGCTAGCAGTTATCTCTTTGTTTGTAATTCATTCATTCTTTGTAAAGAGATATAATTATTTCTTATTTGTAAGTAACTATTGGAATGGTGTATCGAAGTTTTAGAAAGTCGAAGTGTGTATTTGATCCGTTGGAGTTTACAAAAAGGCTTGTCGGAGACTAGGAAAACTTGTCAGAGACTAAGGTTTCTTTATCTATCGGAGACTAGTTTTGCCTATCGGAGGCTAAAGCTTACGTCATCGGAGACTAAAGTTAAAAACATCAGAGACTAAGCTGACGTCATTGGAGACTAAGCCTTAAAGCATCAGAGACTAAATAACTCTATCGGAGACTACACAATCTGACGTCATCAGGGACTAAAAGCACCGGAGACTAGTAATGACGTCACCAGAGACTAAAGATGAAGCATCATGGACTAATCGTGATTTATTTCCTAAGAGATACAGAGTTCGAATTAAAAAGGAATGTCTTCCACGTAGTTGAAGATATTATTGAAGACGTAACTGGTAAGGAAACTAACCAGAAATCTCTTCCTAATCAAAAAGGAAAGATTGTATTTGATTCGAATAAGGAAGCTGAATCAATATTGATTTAGAATAGGAAAACTGAAAAATCAGTTTGAAGAGAAGTTGTAATTAGTTTTTTACAGAGAAGTATAATTCGAAGCTGTATAGGTTTTTCAAAGTTTGTATCTTTTCCTATACATAATAGAGAAGAAGTTGATGATCATATTTATTATGATTGTTAGAATTTGTAATCAGTTGTGAAATCAATATAGCAATTGTTTATAAATTGATTTGAGTTTTTGTTCTTTATATTCCGCAAGAAAGTTTAATTTCTTAAAGAACAAGAAATTCGAAAAGTATTCAAAGAACTTGTATTCAACCCCCCCCCCCCCCTCTACAAGTTCTCAACATCTCATCGGGAAAACAATTGGTATCAGAGCCTGTAATTGAATTTATCCAATTACTACGTTACAAGAGATGGCCAACGACGAATCAAGCAGCTCAAGCATAATGACGTATTCGGGAAGTCGTGATGGTGGTACTAGAATCCCTATTCTTAAACGAGAAGAATATCCTATGTGGAAGCAAAAGATGTACATGCACTTGAGAGAAACAAATCCAGATTATATTGATAGGATTGAGAAGAGTCCCTATCTACCCAGGAAATTTATTCCTGCTAAAACTGTCGATGGATCTGTTGTTGCAGAACATTTTGAACTTGCTCCAGAATGTGATTATACAAACGAAGACAAGTTGCAAGTGTTAAAGGATGCTAAGGTGATGAACATACTTTATAATGGAATTGATAAAAATATGTTCACAAGCATCATAAATTGCACTACATCGAAGCAAATCTGGGATACCATCAAAGTCCTGTGTGAAGGGACTGACCAAGTCCAAAAGAACAAAAGGTCATTGTTGACACAACAATATGAGTTCTTTCAAGCAAAGCCTGGTGAACCAATAACGTCAGTTTATGATAGGTTCAACACTTTGCTCAATGATTTGAAAATACTTGGAAAGTCCTATGATAATGAGGATGTCAACACCAAGTTCATGAGATCTCTTCCTCCAAGTTGGGATCCAAAAACAACATCCATAAGAGAGGCTCATGACTTGGACATACTCACACTGGATAGGCTCTACGAGAACTTAAAGACTTATGAACTTGAAGTAGAGCAACAACAACGCATGCATGGCAGGGACAAAGGAGCTGCGTTGATGGTTGAGACAAGCAAGTCTAAAGAGAAGCTTGATGAGGAATCTTTCGATGCTAGCTCGACTAATCAGGAAGATGAACTGGATTCTAATGATGATATGGAGGAATTTATGGCATTCATGGTCAAACAGTTCAAGAAATTTAGGGCCAGCAGGAAAGGAAGAAAATCATCAAGGAAGCCTAACCCTAAATGTGAAAGTCCAAAAGTCACCTTCGACTTAAAGAAAATAAGATGTTACAATTGTGACGGGTTAGGGCACTTTGCCAATAAGTGTAGGAAGCCTAGATCTAGTGATAGATCTAAGGATGAAAAATCAAGGAAAGACTTTGCTGACAAGAAAGCTAAATCAAAGAGCAAAGCCTTGATTACAGAGGGTAAAGATTGGATTGACAGCGAATCTGATGAAGAAGTTGTCAACTTTGCTCTAATGGCTCGAAGTGACGAGTCAAGTGATTCTACAATGGTATGTGATGCAACTCAGAATTTCAATGTGCTTAATTTACTTGATACATCTAGTATTGAAAGCATACAAAAAGATATGTCTGATTTGTATGTTAGTTTTAGATCTTTAACTATTGAACATACCAATGTAAAAGAATCACTTGACATTCTCTTGAAAAGAAAAAACTTTCTTGAAGAGAGATTGGCACAATTTGACACTATCAAGTCTGATTTAAACAAAGATCATCATATGATTGATGCTTTGAAAAAGAGGGAATATTACTTAGTAGAGCAACTTGAAAATGCTCAAGCTAAGATTAAACAATGGAGTACTTCCTCTAAAAAGTTGACAGACTTGGTAGAGTGTCGAACAATAGGTCAAAAATCTGGACTAGGTTATGATGAAAATCTAGACAAGAGTTCAAATTTAAATGATCTATTTGAAGATGTGAACTCCTCAACTAGTAAGTCAAATTTTATAAAAAGAATTAATTTTGTCATTAACACTCAAGATCAAAAAATCTCTACAAAAACAGAAAGTGATCAAAAGACAGTGAAGGTTGTTGATAAGAGTGAAACAAAAAAATTAAATATTGGGTTCATGACAAAGACACAACTAAATGAAAAACTGGAGAATCTTCCAGACAAAAAGACTAAAAAATTAGTGGAGTTAAGTAGAAATAAGAAAAATAGGAATGGAAATATTAGCATTAATAAATATACAAATTATGCTAGAATGCCTGATGCTCCTAGAAAGACATGTCATGTATGTGGTAACCCCAACCACATAGTTATTAACTGTAGGAGCAAAAATAAAATTCCTATAACTGAGACTGCATCTTCAAAGAGAATAAAAGATAAATCACCTGTAAAAAGGTTAAATAATCTTTGCATTAATAATGAAAACGCTAAACTTGGCAGTCTCTCACAAGCGAGTAGCAAGACTAATGATTGTCCAATTAAAGTCAAAACTGCTAAAAGACAATCAACTCAATCTGAGTCAAGTCTTGAGTCTACAACTAGTGAGAAAGGACCCAAGAAAGTCTGGGTTCCAAAAATCTCAAACTAGTTACTCTCTACTGTGCAGTGCAAAAAGACGAAATCATGGTACTTGGACAGTGGTTGTTCAAGGCACATGACTAGAGATAAGTCCCTGCTAAAACAGTATGAAGAGAAAAGTGGCCCAAAAGTCACTTTTGGAGATGACAACAAAGGCCACACGAGGGGATATGGCAGTGTTGAACATGGAGATGTCATCTTCACTGAAGTAGCACTAGTTGATTGCTTAAAGCACAATTTACTGAGTGTGACTCAACTATGTGATAAGGGATTCAATGTCACCTTCAAAGAAGATAAATGCTTGGTGTGTGACAAAGAATCCGATAATGTGATTTTGACAGGAAAAAGAAAAGGAAATTTGTATGTTGCAAATCTTATTTCTTTTACTGATCAAATCACATGTCTATATAGCAAAGCTTCAACTGATGAAAGTTGGCATTGGCATAAGAAGCTTTCCCATTTGAATTTCAAGAACACCAACAAGCTTGTGAGGAAAGGATTGGCATTCCACAGTTAGAATTTACACAATATGGATTGTGTGATTCATGCTAGAAAGGGAAACAAAAGAGTGTATCATTCAACAGCAAACCAACAACATCAATCACCGATCCATTACAGTTGTTACACATGGATTTATTTGGTCAAGTGAATGTGATGTCAATCTTAAGAAATAGATATGCTTTGGTTATTGTGGATGATCAAACGAGGTATACTTGGGTAAAATACCTCCATACAAAAGATGAAGCTGCTCAGTTGATAATTGATCATATCAAAAAGATAGAAACTGAATCAGGAAAAACAGTAAGGGTGATAAGGAGTGATAGAGGAACATAATTCAAGAATTCCCAAGTTATTGAATTCTGCACTGAAAAGGGAATAACACATCAATTCTCAGCTCCAAGAACCCCTCAACAAAATGGAGTTGTTGAGAGGAAAAATAGAACTCTTATTGAAGCAGCAAGGACTATGTTACAAGAGGCTAAGCTTCCAACATATTTTTGGGAGGAAGCTATAAGCACTGCTTGCTTACACAGAATAGATCCTTGATAAACAAAGAATACAACAAAACACCTTATGAATTAACGAATGGGAGAAAACCAACTCTCAAGTTTTTACATGTGTTTGGTTGTAAATGCTTTGTATTGAGAGACTCATCAGAAAAAAGAGGAAAATTTGACAACAAGTCTGATGAGGCAATCTTCTTAGGTTATTTTTTATCAAGTAAAGCATACATAGTATATAATCTAAGAACTAAGGTCATTGTGGAATCAATTCAAGTTGTATTTGATGATAAAAAGATTCCAGGAATGATTGGACAAGGATTGCATGAACCTCTCAGTTTTGAGAATGAATTGGATGCATGGGAATATCCATCAGAGACTACTGAAAAAACCCCAAGATAGCAATGATCCCTCCATAATTGAGGGGGAGTTAACTGTTGTGCATGAAGTACCAAGAACTAATACTTTATTAGAGACTAGAGTATTAGATGAAACTCAAGAGACTGGTGAAATTAGCATTCCATCGGAGACTAATGGTTCACCAGAGACTAGAGTCACTGATGCACAATCAGAGACTATATTGACACCAGAGACTGTAGAGATAAACAGCTCAGGGGGAGCTAATAATGAAGAAGTCAATGATTTAGGGGTAGCAGTCTCTAATCATGAAGCTAGATTGGACAACATCAATCTAGAAAATGAAGCCTCAACTTCAAGATCAAATCTGCCACGTGCAATTCCATGGTTGAGAGACCACACACCAGATTTGATAATTGGAAGTCTAGAGGATGGAGTCAAGACTAGAAATGCAACACAAGATGAATGCTTATATCTCAGTTTTCTCTCAAAGATTGAGCCAAAAAAAATTGAAGAAACACTTCAAGATCCTGACTGGATAATTGCCATGCAAGAAGAGTTAAACCAATTCACTCGAAACAAAGTCTGGAGACTGGTACCCAAACCAAGGAATAGATCAATAATAGGTGCCAAGTGGGTCTTCAGAAATAAATTGGATGAAACTGGTACAATTACAAGAAATAAAGGAAGACTGGTTGCAAAAGGATATTCTCAAGAAGAAGGAATAGATTATGATGAAACTTTTACACCAGTAGCAAGACTTGAAGCAATCAGAATCTTCTTGGCTTTTGCAGCAAACAAGAACTTCAAGGTGTACCAAATGGATGTCAAAAGTGCTTTCTTGAATGGAAAATTGGAAGAGGAAGTCTATGTTTGCCAACCCCCAGGTTTTGTGGACTCCAAATTTCTAAATCATGTCTACAGGTTAGACAAAGCACTTTATGGCTTAAAACAAGCACCAAGAGCCTGGTATGATACTCTATCTCAATTTTTAATTGAAAACAAATTTGTTAGAGGTATCATAGATAAAACATTATTTTATAGAAAGCAAGGCTCTGATATTATATTGGTGCAGATATATGTAGATGATATTATATTTGGGTCTACAAATGAAAACCTTTGTAAAAAATTCTCAAAACTTATGCAGTCCAGATATGAAATGAGTATGATGGGAGAATTAACATTTTTCTTAGGTTTGCAAATAAAATAATCAACTGATGGAATATTTATCAGTCAGTCCAAGTATATCAAAGACTTACTGAGAAAATATGATTTGGTTGATTGTACATCTGCAAAAACACCCATGCCTACTGCCACTAAGCTAGATAAAGATTTAAAAGGAAAGAAAATTGATATTACTAGTTATAGAGGCATGATAGGCTCTCTTTTATATCTAACTGCAAGTAGACCAGATATAATGTTTGCTACATGTTTATGTGCTAGATTTCAAGCTGACCCTAGAGAGTCACATTTGATTGCTGTAAAAAGAATTCTCAGATATCTAAAGGGTACCCCAAACCTTGGTTTATGGTATCCCAAAGAATCTGATTTTAAACTAATTGGTTATTTAGATGCTGACTATGCAAGTTGCAAGCTTGATAGGAAAAGCACAAGTAGAAGCTACAAACTTCTTGGAGGCAAACTTGTTTCTCGGTTTAGCAAGAAACAAAATTCGGTTTCTACTTCAATAGCAGAAGCTGAATACATCGCAGCTGGGAGTTGCTGTGCTCAAATCCTATGGATCAAGAATCAACTCCTAGACTATGGTATGTCATTATCCAAAATTCCTATCTTTTGTGATAATACTATTGCTCAATAGAAAATCCAGTACAACATTCAAGAACAAAACACATAGATATTAGATATCACTTCATAAGATAACATGTAAGTGAAGGTAATATCGAATTACACTGGGTAACAATTGAAAACAACTTGCAGACATATTCACAAAACCTTTAGATGAATCTACCTTTTCTAGATTAGTTTTTGAATTAGGAATGTTGAATTATTCCTCTAAAAATTGATTAATTTTTGAAAACAAGTTGTTTAGTTGTATACAGCTAGAATTAAATTTCTGGATTGAAGCTGTTTTTTTAATTAAACATAATTTTAGATGCTAGAATTAAATTTCTGGATTGAAGTTGTTTTTTAATTAAACAGAATTTTAGAAGCTAGAATTAAATTTCTGGATTGAAGCTATTTTTTTAATTAAACAGAATTTTAGAAGCTAGAATTAAATTTCTAGATTGAAGTTGTTTTTTTAATTAAACAGAATTTTAGAAGCTAGAATTAAATTTCTGGATTGAAGTTGTTTTTTAATTAAACAGAATTTTAGAAGCTAGAATTTTATTTCTGGAATGTAGCTGTTTTTAACTAAACAGAATTTTTGAAGCTAATAATCATTAAACTTGATTGTTGGAAATATTTTGAAAGCTTAAGAGAAAGAGACTATCTTAGTCCCTGATAGTGTTTTTAATTAGTCCCTGACTGAATTAAAAAAATTGAAATATCGGAGACTAACTAGTCCCCGACAGTCGTTTTTAATTAGTCCCCGACTGAATTAAAAAATTTGAACTATCGGAGACTAACTAGTCCCCGACAGTAGTTTTTAATTAGTCCCTGACAGAATTAAAAATTTGAACTCTCAGAGACTAACTAGTCCCCGACAGTTGTTTTTAATTAGTCCCCGACTGAATTAAAAAATTGAACTATCAGAGACTACATTAGTCCCCAACGTCATTTTTGGTTAGTCTCTGACTCAATCAAATTGAACTATCGAAGACTAATCGGATCTAGTCTCTTATGAGTGACCTTATCAGATATTAGGGAAATCTCCGATCGAGGTTAATCTGGTAGTTATCCTACCCACGATCGAAAAATGGTTCACTATCTTTAGAATTGCAAACGTTTCTAATACTTTGCTAAAAGTAAAATCAAACACATTTGCAATCACAATCTCTCAAAGCTTTGAAATTATTTTCTCTCTGCAAATTCTCTGCAATCTAACCCTATTTCAAGTTTCTTCAAATTTCACAGATCTCTTCCAATGGCCGCTAAAACAGTCTGTTTCCAGTTTGGAGATTTCGATTTCATAAAGACTAACCATGCAGGGGTGGCTAATAAGCATGAATTTGGAGCCCAGTATCACCCCTTCGTGGATTTCCTTCAGAACTCCACTCTATCATATGCCATTTATAAAGCTCCTGTCCAAGCCGCTGAAGTTCTCACGGCTGTCTGGTCCACTGCTACCATCCAAGATGAGAACACTAACTCTCCTGTGGTAAGTTTCAAGTATGCAAACTCTGTTTATAATATAGATCATACCGTAGTTAATAATGCTTTACACTTGTCAATCTATGAAAACTTTGACTCCCCTGCTTTTGATGAAGAACTTCTTTCTATGTTTAAAAACTTACATTATTCTGCTGAAATTAGTTATGTTGGGTCTATAACACGACCCCATCTAAGGCAAGAATGGTCACTGTTCTTTGATATAATAACTAAAGCATTTACTTCAAAATGTAGTGGCTATGATGCTATCACTACACTCACACAACAAATTACTTTTAGTGTGTTGTATGATAGACATCAAAACATTGGGCTTTTAATTTTGCAAAATCTTTTGGTAAAACTAAAATCTGGTAATAAAAATAAAATTTATTATGCTAGGTTTTTGATGATGATTGCTTATTATCTAATCCCTAACCTTAATATTACTGGATTGCAAGTTGTACCAACTGCTTTGCAGAGTAAAAGAATTTTTACTGATGTGAAGCATAAATCTGCCAAGGTAAAGGTTTCCCTTATTTTTCCCTCCTGTCATGAGAGTTATTCTCATTGACAGGCTTCCAAATCTTTATTCTTTGCAATTCTTTGAGGATTTTGAAAGCCAAAACCCCATTAATCCTCTAACCACTTCACAACAACAATCTATAGCCACCTCCACAGTTTCCCAAAAGACTGTGGTTGTAAAAACAAAGGCAGCCGAGAAGCTCCCAATAAAAAGAAAAATAATTGAAGGAGTAAGTGAGGATGAGGGAGAACAAGATGCTGAAGTTCCACTTCAGAGAAAGAAGAGATTAATAGCCTTTAGCCAAAAGCAATCCATTGCTTCCCAAAAAGCAATGGAGGTTATAAGGAAAAACAGTGAACTGTCACCATCCTCCCAAAAGGATGTTGACATTGACGAAAGTTCCCAACCAGGAACACACTGTATAGAGTCTGCACAACCTCTTGTTCACCAACAAGAGGAAACCCAAAGAGAGCAAATACAAGAAAAGAGTGACACAAGGAGTGCACACACAGAGTCATCACTTGATGTTCCTCAATTTTCAATGTTTGAGGAACAACCAACACTCCACACAGTACATTCTTCTCCTTCTTCTCCCATACTTGATTCTTTTGATATTACAAACTTAAATTCTCTTGATTTTTCCCAAGAGGAGTCAACACTCGAGACAAGCTCTCAAACATATTCCATGGATATATCCCTAGCCCAAAATACACAAAGGGAACCCCCTATCCATGCAGTCATATCTACATCTCCAACCCTCACTTCTGTAGGACAGAGTGTACTCATCCAAATGAGTGAGGATGTGAGAATAAATAGTGAGAGTCAGGCTCCTAACCTGGAAAAAGGAAAGAATATACACATCCTTCAGAGTCAAGCTTTAGATAGCTTGGAAAAAGGAGAGCATGAGAAGCTGGGTGCCCAACCCCAGGCAAAAGGAGAGGGTGTGAGCAAGGATGAGATCCTTGAACAAAATAAACGAGAGAAATTTTCAGCAGGTGCATTTTTACAACCTGTTGAAACCAGCTCACAAGAAGCTCAAGTTTCTTCTACTCCCTCCACCAATATCCAAACAGAAGAAACTGGGAAAAGTTCAAGCATAGGGGATGCAACATTAAATGTAATATCAGAGATGTCTAATGCAGACTTTGAGATTTTATATGGTCTACAACAACGACAAGATCATATGTCTGCATGGAAGACACGACTTGCAGATGAAACTGTGCCTGAAGAACTTGCAGAGACAAATGTTGATGAATGGCTTGATGCCACATACTTAAACACTCTAGAGGAAGCAGCCGCTTATTTAAGGCAGGATTATGTGACCAACATAGGGTCAACTGCCTCTGCACCATCTGTTAAAGATATTCTTGAAGAAGTAACCAAGGTGGATAAGAAACATACAAAGTTTCACCACTTCTTGGTTACTGGCATAAATGGTGCAGTGAAGAAAATGGAGGAAAGGATGGAGTTGGAGACAGACAAAATCAGAAGGTGCTATGAAGGACACTTGCCAAGGAGGACTATTACTGCCATTGATACACTTATCAAAGACAAGTCCAAGACTGACAGTCAACTTCAAGCCCTAGAAGCCAATATCCAACTCCTGATCCAAAAACAAGACAGAATGGAGCAACTCCTGATGCAGGCAATTCCACAACATGTTCCTGTACAAAAACCAAAATCTGGTCATGTCCTTGATGTAGAATTGCAAGCAATGATGGACAGGATCTTAAAGAAACATTCTGATCTTCAAGCAGCAACAACAAAGCCAACAACAACAACAACACAACTTCCAACAACAACAACAATAGCAGCAACAACAATAGCAACATCTCCTTCTTCCACTGTATAAGCCCCAAAACAAAAACACAAAGGCAAAGGTGTCATGGTTGAAGATCCAAAGAAGCAAACCACCACTCAACTAGGACAGCCTAAGCTGATGGGGGATGCTATGAAGACAGCTCACTTTCCCACTCCAATTGAACTGATAATGGATGGAAAAGTGGAGTTAGTTTATCCTCAAGAACAAAAGCTGATAGAATCTGATGCACTATTAGCTCAGAAGCTTCAAGAGAAGGAGGATATGGCAGCAGCAAGGGAGGAGGAGGAGGCAAAGAAGAAGAGACTTTTATCAAGAAGGTTAAGTGCACAGAAAGCAGCCATAACCAAAACGAAGAATAAAGAGATGGAAGAGGCTGAAAAGAAATCAAGGAGGAAACCCTTAGTTCAGGAATCTGCAAAGAAACCTGTAACCAGGGCAACTATCAAAAAGCCTATTTCTCAAGATCCTCCAAGGTCAACTAAGACTGTTTTGGTGGCTGTGAGTGGACCAACAAAGCCACAAATAGTTTCATCAAAGAAGTCTTACAAAGTTGAAATGGCAAGTGCTGATGAAATAATCAAAGCCCTGAAGAAAAGTACTAAGAAAATAGATCTGATCAAGGGTAAGAATAACAGAGAACTTCTTCATGTCTTTTTGAAGGATAGAGAGTCTTTGAAATTTGAGAAGCCAGCCTTGGAGGGACAGACTAAGGAAAATTTGGAATGGTTGCTGACTGTTGTATTTGGAACTTCTGATCTCAACATGGATCTTCGAAGCCAGATTCAAAAGGTAATGAAGGTGAAGCATAAGGTGATACAGTGCCGGAAGCTAATCCTAAACCTCTAGGATTTTGGTATGAGACTTTTCATGGAGAGAAAGTCTTCTTCAACTATAATAGAGATATCAACAGTGTCAATGAGAGACATATTGAAGGATTTATTAGTCTACTCAAAGATGCTGAAGATGAGATGGAGATTATTCTGAGAAAACTTTTGATAGAAAGGTTGAATGTGTTGAAGAAAAGTAAAAGATGAAGTTGTTGAAGTTGGAGGTATGTTGGTTGTTAATTAAGCTGTAATTTTTATGTTTGAAGCCAGACTTATAGGATTTAAACCTGAGTCTTGGTGGAAGCTGAACAACAGATCAAAGATCTTAGTTCAGAATACATTTGTAGTTAGTAATTCTTTATTCTTTTTCTAAGTAATTGTAATGTTGAGTTTTGACATCATCATCAACCTTGAAATTATACTTATCATTCTGATATTCATAATTAGGGAGATTGTTAGGTTTTAGAACATTTGATAATGATTGTCTTTAGATTACTTAGAGTACAAATGTATAGAAAGTGTTAATTAGTAACAGTGAAGTTTTGTAGTTAGCAGTTATCTCTTTGTTTGTAATTCATTCATTCTTTGTAAAGAGATATAATTATTTCTTATTTGTAATTAACTGCTGGAATGGTGTATCGAAGCTTCAGAAAGTCGAAGTGTGGATTTGATCCGTTGGAGTTTACAAAAAGGCTTGTCGGAGACTAGGAAAACTTGTCAGAGATAAAGGTTTCTTTATCTATCGGAGACTAGTTTTGCCTATCGGAGACTAAAGCTTACGTCATCGGAGACTAAGCCTTAAAGCATCAGAGACTAAATAACTCTATCGAAGACTACACAATCTGATGTCATCAGGGACTAAAAGCACCGGAGACTAGTAATGACGTCACCAGAGACTAAAGATGAAGCATCAGGGACTAATCGTGATTTATTTCCTGAGAGATACAGAGTTCGAATTAAAAAGGAATGTCTTCCACATAGTTGAAGATATTATTGAAGACGTAGCTGGTAAGGAAATTAACCAGAAATCTCTTCCTAATCAAAAAGGAAAGATTGTATTTGATTCGAATAAGGAAGCTGAATCAATATTGATTTAGAATAGGAAAACTGAAAAATCAGTTTAAAGAGAAGCTGTAATTAGTTTTTTACAGAGAATTGTAATTCGAAGCTGTATAGGTTTTTCAAAGTTTGTATCTTTTCCTATACAGAATCGAGAAGAAGCTGATGATCATATTTATTATGATTGTTAGAATTTGTAATCAATTGTGAAATCAATATAGCAATTGTTTATAAATTGATTTGAGTTTTTGTTCTTTATATTTCGCAAGAAAGTTTAATTTCTTAAAGAACAAGAAATTCAAAAAGTATTCAATGAACTTGTATTCAACCCCCCTTCTACAAGTTCTTAGCATCTCACTAGGAAAACAATTATGAATTTGTGGTAATGCCTTTTGGACTCACCATTGCCTTAGTTGTTTTTATGGATTTGATGAACCGAGTTTTCAAACCATATTTGGATAAGTTCATCATTGTGTTCATTGATGACATTCTCATCTATTCTAAGACAAGAAAAGAACATGATGAACATTTGAGGATAACACTGGAGACATTGAGACAAGAGAAACTTTATGCCAAATTTTCAAAGTGTGAATTTTGGTTGAGAGAAGTGAAATTTTTAGGACATGTGTTCAATGAATCTGGAATTTTGGTTGATCCCATTAAAGTTAAAGCCATGATAAGTTGGCCACAACCAAAGACACCTACTGAAGTGTGAAGTTTTCTAGGATTAGCGGGATACTATCGTCGATTCGTTCAAGATTTCTCTAAGATAGCAGTTCCATTAACGAATCTAACAAGGAAGACAGAAAAGTACATTTGGACTCTCGCTTGTGAGAAGAGTTTTCAATAATTAAAGAAAAGGTTAACCACCGCCCCAGTACTAAGTTTGCCTGATAACAAAGTAGATTTTGTGATCTATAGTGATGCCTTAATAAATGGATTAGGAGCTGTGTTAATGTAACATGGAAAATTTATTGCCTATGCATCTCGACAACTCAAGGATAGCGAAAAACGATACCCAACACATGACTTAGAATTGGTCGCGATCATTTTCGCATTAAAATTTGGAGGCATTATTTGTATGGAGAGAAGTGTGAGATTTATACAGACTTAAGAGCTTAAAATACATTTTCACCCAAAAGGATTTGAACATGAGGCAAAGATGGTGGTTGGAGCTAATTAAAGACTATGATTGCTCAATCAACTATCACCCTGGGAAAGCAAATGTTGTAGCTGATGCATTAAGTAGATATGAAAGGTTAAATGTGATGGCAAGTCAAGAAGAGCTAAGGATGGATTTGGAAAGGTTACAAATAAATGTCATCACAACTCAGCAAAGGAAAGAGATAGAGCAAGAGGTTGGTGTAAAACCAAGCTTACTGACTATTATCAAGAAAACTCAAGAAGAGTATGTGGAAGATAGGGAAAAATTGTTAGGAAAGGAGAATGGAAAATGTCGGGTCCACGGTGATGGATTAATGAGGTTTGAAAATAGAATCTGGATTCCGACAAAGATTGGAATTAAAAAGAAGTCTACTATAGGAGGCCCACAACTCTAAATTCTCGATACATCTAGGTGGAACCAAAATGTATCAAGATTTGAAACAAAATTTTTGGTGGCCTAACATGAAGAAGGAAATAGCTAAATGGGTAAATACATGTCTCACCTGTCAACAAGTTAAAGCAGAAAACCAAAAGCCTAGTGGTTTGTTGCAATCCTTGGATATCCCAAAATGGAAGTGGGAGTATATCACAATGGATTTTGTGGTTGGATTGCCAGTAACCCAAAAAGGATTAAATACAATCTGGGTAGTAGTGGACAAATTAACTAAATCTGCACATTTCCTACCTATTAAGGACACCTATAAGATGGACCAACTGGTCAGATTGTATGTAAAGGAAATCCTTAGTCGTCATGGAGTGCCAGTTTCAATTGTATTTGATCGTGATCCTCGTTTCACGTCCAGGTTCTGGCGGAGCTTTCAAGAGTATTTAGGAACAAGATTAGCATGAGTATCACTTTCCACCCGTAGACTAACGGGCAATCTCAAAGAACAATCCAAACCTTAGAAGATATGTTGAGAGTGTGTTCTTTGGATTTTGGAGGACGATGGGATGAACATCTTCCACTCATTAAGTTTGCTTATAATAATAGTTATCATGCAAGCATAGGAATGGCTCCATTTGAAGCTTTGTATGGAAGAAAGTACAAAAAACCATTGTATTGGAATGAAGTGGGAGAAAGGAAGTTAGAAGGACCTGAAATAGTCCAACAAACTGAGAATGCAATCCGGACGATCCGAGCTAAAATAAGAGCAGCTCAAGATCGACAAAAGCAATATGTAAACCAACACCGGAAGGAGCAATCACTAGAAGTAGGAGGTTATGCATTGCTCAAGATCTCACCTTGGAAGGGCATATTGTGCTTCGGACGAAAAGGGAAGTTAAGTCCTCGTTTTATAGGACCTTTTGAAGTACTCCGCCGCATTGATGAAGTGGCTTATCAACTAGCGCTACCCCCAGCTCTAGGTCATGTTCATGACATTTTCCATGTCTCAATGCTACGACCTTATAGAGGAAATCATTTTGGCATTATTGACTACCAGCCCATTGAGTTACAACCAAATTTACAATATCAAGAAACTTCTATGCAAATTTTGGATCGTCAAGTAAAGGTTTTAAGAAATAAGGAAATTGTATTTGTAAAAGTTTTATGGAGAAACCATAATGTTGAAGAAGCAACATGGGAACTAGAAGAAATGATGATGCAAAAGTACCCTCAACTGTTTCACCAGTAAAGTTTCGAGGACGAAACTTATTGTAAGGAGGGGATAATGTAATGACCCGGAAAATTTGTTTATCTATAAATAATTTAGTTATTCATATTGTTCTTTTTTATATATTAACGTGTATAGTTAATATATGATGTTTTTGGATGTCTAAATATTTTTGGACCCATTAAAGGGGTTATTTTTGTTTGGATATTGGTTGCAAGGACAAGCAATTGATGTTTTTATGTTGGTAACCTTCGTAAGTACTTAAAAGAAGCTTTGTGTTTATTGGTTAAGTTCCCTGAAGGACTTAAGAGTTTAAGCATGATGACGTCATGGCCTACGTACATTAATCAGATTAGTAAGCTGCTTTAATAGCTGACTTATTTGTATGAAGGACAGCAGGTTTATTACATATGCTTAGCTGCTAAGAATCATGATGAGATGCCATTTTACCATCCAGATTAACCAATCACTTTATTTCAAGGCTTAATCTCAGCTTACTATAAATACCTCATTCGGAGGAACATTTTAGTCTCTTTTCTAAAAATTTTCTCTTCTGAAGTTCTTCCTTAAACCTACTATCTTCACATAATTTCAAGTTCTTTCTTTTGGACGATTACTTTCAAACAGGCTTTGATCTCTTTCGTCAACCCAAGAGGTAAGATTCTTAAGTTCTCCTCTGATTGTTTCTTTTTGTATGTCATCCGAGAGTATTAGTCGTGCATACTAGGTTTTCAAGTAAGAATATACGTTCTTTTGTATATTCATGTTCATGAGGTATCCTAGGTTGAGTTTGTTATTGTAAGGTCTTCCATCGAAACGAAGACAAGTTCTAATATTAGTCTCTGACGAGATAACATTAGTCTCTGATGAGTTAATGTTAGTCTCCGATGAGTAAATATTAGTCTCTGATGAAGTTAGTCTTTGACAAGAAAACATTAGTCTCTGATGAGTTAATGTTAGTCTCCGATGAGTTATTATTAGTCTTTGATGATGACGTCAGCCTTAGTCTCTGATAAGTTAAGATGATGTCATCAGGCTCTTATAAGTTATTATTAGTCTCTGATGATGACGTCAGCCTTAGTCTCCGATGAGTTAAGATGACGTCATCAGTCTCTTATAAGTTAATTAGTCTCTGATGATGACGTCAGCCTTAGCCTCTGACGAGTAAAGATGATGTCAACAGTCTCTGATGAGATATTTGTTAGTCTCTGACGAGTGAAATTTTCCCCGACGGGCAACCTCATGCCCTGATAACCACTTTCTAATCTAAATTGTCATCTTTTAAGTATGGATTTCTCATGTTGTACCAACAGTGATGTTTTACAGAACAATTTTGCAACCAGTATAGTGATTTTAGCTAAGGATCAAGGCAAGTATATATTCACTCCACTTTCTTTCTTACTGATTACGTATAGTCATTATTTTGATTTACGTAAATGAATGATGTTAAAGCTTATGCATGATGATGATCTCTTTTATGACTAAGTAACATACAATCATTGATTCGATATACGTGAAAAGATGTTAATGATTGAGCTATATGTTATTGGGTGATTGCTAGCTGTTTAAAGTCACTAGCACACCAAAAGATGATGATGATGATGTAAGGGTGTTGCAGTCGTGAACTTGTATGCACACTTCAGCATGCTTCCGTATGGGTATATAGAAAAATCATCGGCTGTCTACTTTTAATTGTTGAGCACGCCAATGTGTTTGGTAGTCACTGTTTTTTAATTGTGGAGGATGCCAATTCAAAATGAGAAAATGTTTTCAAGAAGATATATTCCATACAGGGGAGTTAAAGGACTGTTGAATGATTTCGCCTGTTATTCTGGCCAATGATGATGGGGAATGATAGACCGAGGCAAGGCATCGGTAATCAAACCTTTCGCAAATTAATTGGTTTTTGCAAGTGACTACGTATGTCAAATGATGGATAAAACGACCAGGCTGACCAGCTGGGATGAAATTTGAATGTTAAAGGAAGTCAAATAATGATCAGTCTGGTTAGGTGATGCATTATCTGATGAAGAGAGGGCGAATCATGTTTTATTGAAAGAGGGTTAACCCTTGATATCAGTTGGATACCCTAGATGATATATGTTTATTGATTATCATGAGGTGTTGGCATTGCTTCGCCCAACCTTGAAGAATATTAAAGCTTTTGAATTATCTGTTCTCCTTGCTTATGAATATATACTTGTTGAGCATAAACGCCCATGTAGAATGCTATGAATGTTTTTTAGGTTATGTCGTGAAGGCTGAGTCACCTAAGAAAGGGAAGGAGAGAATGACATAAGAATGTTTAAGCTGTAAGGCCGAATGAGCCATCTAAAGTTTTGTTTTCGCTACAGCTTGTTTATTTTCAAGCTTTAAGGTTTTGTAAGATGATGTGGACCTTAAGAATTTGTAATGATGTATTGAGAATACATTTCTGGCATGAGTGTTGTAAATGCTTGGATGTGTTGTTGTTTTGCTGTTGTGATGTTGTGTTGTAGTTTTCTGGTGTAGCCCGGGGTCCCAGCCTAGGGATCTCAAGGACTGTCGCCCAAATTGCTGACAGTGGCCGAGGCTCGGCTCTTGGGATTTTTGAGGGCGCCACAATCGACTACTAAGTTATTTACTTTTTTTAATAATGCTGAGGAAGGAAGGAAGATATTAGAAGTTGTAATGATCCTTGATTTGTAATTTGTAGAGATGAAATAGCTTCCGCTGAAATTATATTATTTTTGGGTTGTAATAACTCTTTAATATTACCTTTTTCCAGTATTTATACTATGAATGGATGTGTGGTTATCATTTCCTTCTTTTGACGAAGCCCTGATCCAGTAAGGGATTTTGGGGTCGTCACACTAAAATTCCTTTTCCTATTATTATTATACATGTTTCCTTCCTCTTGTTTCACTATGACCGAACTGGATTGTAGTTTTCCTTGTCCTCCAATTCTTTGATTAAGATTGTTAATAAAATAACCCTTTCCTTTTTCCTTCCTTACGTTTCTCCTAATTAAATTCCCGAAGTAGCTTGCCGCTCTTCTCTGTACCTTTGACCTTTGAACAAGTTCAGCATAGTTGCTTAGACATAAAATAACAATCTTATCATGCAACCATGGATTCAAACCATGCTCAAACCTTCTTGTCTTTCTTCTCTCAGTATCTACCAATGTGGGGCATACCTTTGGAGTTCATTAAACTTCTTTTCATATTCTTCCATAGTAATGTTTCCTTGTCTTAATTCTAAAAATTGCTTTTCTAGCTCATCTGTAGCATTGGTTGGAAAATACTGGTTATAGAAAAATTCTTTAAATTGGGACCAGGTGAAGACTTGATCAACTTCAGGAACTGCTTCTTCACTCCTACTTGCCAATCTCCTCGTCATTTCTAATCGTTCAGTATTTTCCCACCAATAACTAGCTTCTTCTTTCAATAAATATGTAGCATATTCCATCTTAAGGTCATCAGTTACTCCAGCAATACGAAAAGCTTTTTCTATCTCCTTGATCCAAATTTGAGCGGCAGTGGGACCTCCATCACCATTAAAAGTAAATGGACAACTATTGGTAAAATCTTTAAATGTTACCCTCCTAGGTTGTACTTGTGGTGGAAGTGCTCGGTTGTTCTTGCATTGGGAGGCTTCTTTAATCATATTTACCAACAAGGCAATAGGATTCTCCTGATTATTATTTTCTTGATTGTTGTTCAGGTTGGGGTTCTCTCGATCAGCTTGGTTGGTGGATTGACGGGTTCGGGGTCTTCCTTTTGGGTCCATTTCCTATAAATTAAAGAAAATACAAATTTACTATTGAAAGTTCTCTCTTTTTTTTAAAGAATAACATATAAGAAAAGAAGATGAAATTCTAATTCAAGCCATCAAAATATATATATTAAGTAACAAAAGTTACATTATTACAAATTTGTACAACAAAGCTTCTTTGCCACAAAATTCAACAAAACATAACAACACTGACTACAACCGGTGCCTAGTACAGGGGTTGGGAATCAAGTTCACTCATTGCTCTGCGTGCAAAACGACACGCTCCCTCAACCTTCTCTAAAAGGTTATACATCAATTGATCTCGATCTGTCATAGAAGGCTGCGCAAGGCTGAGATAACTACTAACTGAGATCACCACTTCTGTCAGAGTCTCAGTGAGAACTAAGGTCACATCCTGAAATGATATCCTCCAAAGATCCAATAGTCTACTAGTCCTTTGATGAGCCGACGACTGACGCATCATGGTGGTATTACGCATCGCCAACTCTGCTTGTGTCATACGGATTCTGCGTTGAAGGTAATAGCAGAATCCATTAGGGAATGGTAAGGGTACTGGATTTTCTGGTGGTGGCACAACGGGTGCAACATTTGATAAGGTAATTGGTGTGGAGACAGCATGTGGAGTGGCTGACACCAAAGGTAGTGTGTGCCTATCAGCAGGGGAACCTCTTATTTGAGAAGGACCCAAGGATGGAAAATCTGTTTGATCATGGAGTGAGGAAGGACTCTTCATATAAACTGAGAAACTTGACCCCTCAAACGGATTGGTTGGGTTTTGTTTATTTCCTTCAAGGTCTGCAAAGTTTTCATTATTTTTATCAGAACCTCGAGGTATTTCAAAACGAAAAACCTTGGTTGGTTTATTCACTCTTTTATGAGAGTCACTCGCCAACATTCACTTGACCTCCCACGGTTGACATTTAAAAAATGGTATCTACCAGACTTGAAGGATCGAGCATCATTACTATTTGGGATATGCTTCTTCTCTAAGCTTTTAATCATAAGTTCCTTGCCCTTATCTACATGTCCTAGAGTAGGTGGGTTCGTCTATACAAGAAACTAGCTTAAGATAATATCAACATAAAATTTATAATAAAGATTTAACATACATACTAATACTGTAGCAGGGTGTACAAATATATTCAAAGTAAATTGTCCTATCTCATAACCTTATATCTTATTTACTTTAATAACCTACAAACAGTCGAGGATCAGCCTAGACATCTGTCTCCTATTCTTCATACAATTATTTCCTTATCCTACTAAATCCCAAATTCTATTTTCCAGTAGAGAACATGTCTCATAACTGGTGCTTGGCTCTGATACCAACTGTGGCGGCCCTGGGGAAGATCCCCCGAGTTGGGCCCCAGGCACTGTCAACAATTTGGGTGACAGCCCCAAGATCCCAGGCTGGAACACCCGGGCCCCACCAAAAAACAAAGATAACTCCACATAAAAGTGACAAAAACATCATACCCAAGCATTTACATTAATCGCACAAGAAATACATTCTCAAAAACATTATAGTAACATCTTAAGGTTCACATCTTCTTACAAAACCTCAAAACTTGAAAATAAACAAGCTACAGTGGAAACTAACTTTAGATGGCCCATCTGGCCTTACAACCTAATCATTTCTATGATGGCCTTCCGTTTCACTTTCCCTTTAAAAGCCATCCATAGGAGAGAAATTAAGAAGCTCTCACTATGCCATTTTTTCTTTTCTTCTATTAGGCGACTCGACCTTCTTGACAAAACCTGAAAAAAATTTCATAGCATTCCACATGAGCGTTTACGCTCAGCATGTATATATTCATAAGCAAGAAGAACATATATTTCAAAAGCTTTAATATTCATTGAGGATGGGCGAAGCAATGCCAACCCTCCTGATAAACCAATAAACATGTAACATTTAGGGTTCCCTAATGATATCAAAGGAATAACCCTCTTTGAAAATAAATCTTGATTTGCCCTCTCTTCATCAGATAATGCATCACCTGACCAGACTGATCATTATCTGACTTCCTTTAACAATCAAATTTCATCCCAACTGGTCAGCCTGATCTTTTGATTCCATCATTTGACATACGTAGTCACTTGCAGAAACCAATTAATCTGCATGGGTTTGATTACCAATGCCTCGGTCTCTCATTCCCTATCATCATTGGCCAGAATACCAGGCGAATGCATTCAACAGCCCCTCAAACTCCTATATGGATATATCTTTTTGTAAACATTTTCTCATTTTGAATAGCCTTGGCGTGCTAACAATTAAAAGTAGCGACTGCCAACAACATTGGCGTGCTCAACAAATAAAAGCAGTGACGGCCAATAGCGTAACTATATATCCATACAGGAGTTGCTCAGGTGTGCATACAAGATCACGACTTGCAACACCCTTACATCATCTTCATCATTTTTTGGTGTGCTAGCGACTTTAAAAAACTAGCAATCACCCAATAACACATAGCTCAATAATCAACATCTTTTTACATACATCGGATCAATGATCGTACGTTACTTAATCAACAAAGAGATCATCATCTTGCATATGCATTAACATTATTCATTTATGTAAATCGAAATACTGATTCTACGTAATCAGTAAGAAAGAAAGTCGAATGAGTATATACTTGCCTTGGTCTTTAGCTAAACTCAATATAATGGTTGCAAAAGGATTCTGTAAAACATCATTGTAGGTATAACATGAGAAATCCATACTTTGAAAGATGACTATTCAGAATAGAAAATGGTTATTAGGGCATGAAGTTGCCCGTCAGGGAATATTTTACTCGTCAGGGGATGGTTCACCCGTCAGGGGATACATTACCCATCAAGGGATAACTCATCCATCAGGGAATATTTTACCCGTCAGGGGATGTTCTTGTTCATCGCCAAATTCATTGGGTGCTAACTTGTTCAGCGCCGAACTCCCCAAGTAATCGTTGAACTCATCAATGGATGATTTGTCCAGCGCTAAACTCCTCGGTGGATAAATGTTCAGCGCCATACTCACTTGTCCAGCGCCAAACCAATCGGAGATAAAACATAGAAGCTCATCAGAGACTAACATCATTAGTCATCAGAGACTAAGTTTTACCCATCAGAGACTAAAGGTTACATCATCGGAGATTAACATTAACTCATCAGAGACTGATGACGTCATCTTAACCCATCAGAGACTAAAGGTGATGTCATCGGAGACTAACGTTAACTCATCAGAGACTGATATTATCTTGTCAGAGACTAACATTATCTCATCAGAGACTGATCATAGAACTTGTCTTTGATAAAAGGAAGTCTTCCATGATCACAAACGATATCTAGTGATAAACAAACTTAATCTAAGATGCATAAACGTCCTTTCATTAACTCAAAACACCATACTCTTAACAACTTTATTCGTTCCTAAAGACTTAGCATACCCAGTGACTACTTTCGGATACAACGTAAAAACAAAAAGCAAAGGAGAACATAAAATTCTTACCTCTTAACTTGACGAGAGAAATACAAAGCTTGTCTGGAATTAATCACCCAGAAAGGAGAACTTGACATTATATGGGGATGGTAGGTTTAAAGAAGAACTTTAGGAGAGAGAATCTTTAGAAAAGAGATTGAAATGTTACCTCCGAATGAGGTATTTATAGTAGGCTGAGATTAAGCTTTGAGATAAAATCATTGGTGAATAAAACGGCTACTCATCATGATTCTTAACAACTAATACATGTAACAAGCAGTTGTTGTCCTTCATGCACATAAGCTAGTTACTTAAGCAACTTACTAATCTAATTAATATACGTACACATGATGTAGTCATAACTACATAAGCTATTAAGTTCTTCATGGGACTTACTAAGCTGGACGTGTGGCTCCTTCAAGCAATAACAAATGTTACCAAACATATAAACATAATTTGCTTGTCCTTGTAACCAACATCCAAACAAATTATTACCCTTTAATGGATCCAAAAATATTTAAAAATTCAAAAACATCATATATTAACTATACATGTTAATAAGAAAACAAATATGAGTAAATAAATTATTTATAGATAAACAAAATTTCCAGGTCGTCACAGTAAAGGTTGTAATACACTATAAGATTAACGATTAACACAAACATATCTATATCGTCTTCATACACTAGAGGAAAACTTTGTAATTGTTCTTAAGAGAAACATTATAGAGATATTGTAGCTAGAAGTGTGAACAACAAGAAGCTATATTTACTTACAAATTTGTAGCTATTTAATCACTTTGTGATTATACAGATTCCCATAAAAACTGCAAATTATAATACAACTATTTTAACCTGAATGCTTGTGTATTCATTTTAATTTCAATACAATTTTTCTATGTTCATCCTCATCAGGGGATAACATTGCAGCTATTCCAGTTTTCAGTTATTGAGTTTTAAAAAAGCAAAAAGTTTGTAGTGTTTGTATTCCACCCCCCCCCCCCCCCCCTTCTACAATCACTTGAGCTTATTTAGTTCTAACATATTTGAAATATCATCTGATGAAGGATTTGAAATATCCTCTAATGAAGAAAAATTATCCTCCAAGGAAGAAAAAATTATTCTCTGAGGAAGGAGAAAAATTATCCACCGATGAAGTAAAATTATCCTTCGAGGAAGCATAAACATTATCCTTTGATGAAGGGTTAGAAATATCTTTCGATGAAGATTTGGAGGTTGAAATGTCTTAGTTAATACACAAATTGATTCCTCTATTTTGAAGCTAGAGGGTGCAAAAAGGATTCTAGTGAGTTCTCATAGCACAAAATTGCTAGTGAGGTTCGGATTTTAAAGGAGTAGCTCGATTGCACCTTTTTAAAACTTAAGATTTTACCCTTAACCTCTCTCTTAAATTTTCTCTCATTTCTTGGTCAAAATTTTATCATGACCTACCGAATCGAAGCTTTAGAAGTCTATTTTAAGAGCCTCAATCGGTTTGTAAAACTCTTTTGCCATCTGAGAGTAAATTGGAAAATAGAAGATTATGACACTGGTTTCCAAGCAGTTTATCAGATTCCTTTTTAACATTCATAAACTTTAAAAGCTTAACACTTTCTCATTTTAAGTCAAAAATGATTCTTTTTAAAGCTATAGGATCCTTGATAAGTATAGTTTAATTTCATGCAAGGTGATTACAGAATTAGACAAGTTTAGTGAGGGTCATTTACCTCAAAAAATAGTTTGTGTAGGACGTAGCTGTGGCTTCGTTTCCTTCACTTCTCCTTTACCAGTATGGGTAATGAACAAGTGTAGAGTATTTGGACATGTTGTAACGTGTAACTGATAGCTTATGCACGTATATATAGAGTCTAATAGAAGGATTTAAAGAAAAATGAAAAATAATATTTTATGACATAAGTTTCTAACAATTCATGTACTTTGGGTACACTTAACAAGTCTTCAACAACTCTTGATTAGACTAAATTATGGCCCTAGGTATGGCTTTGATCAGGTCTTAAGTAAGTATTCAACCATCATGATTGTGGTGACACACCGATTAAATCACGTATCATTTTGCAAGCCTTCGGATAAAAATGCGCATAAGGAAAAGTGTGCAATTTATATCATTTCGTACGGAATTTCATTTTTAGTGTTTCTAATATATTTTGGTCATGCAATAATGTTTAGAACTTCTTCAATCTTCTTTTTATTTAAAATTCTAGGTTCTCACATAACCAATGTCAACCATTAACCACAAATTAGTAAACTAGGGACTAATTCTTCATCAACAAGTTTATTTGGTTATAATAATCAAATTCAAATAATTAAAACTTGTGATAGAAAGAGCTTATTTGTTGAAATCTGAATTTAATTTGGCACAAGACATGGGTACATTAACGAAACTGGCACAAGCCCTGGCACATGCTGTTAGAAGTTAGAATTTGTTTATCTGGAGCAATTTGAACGGGAATTAGGGATAACTATGAAAAACAAGGAATTTGATCCTCTTTAGGATTGGAAACAGCTAAGGACGATTTTAATATGATAAAACATTTTTTTCCATAACTCTTTGTAGAATAGACTAAGGAGTTAGGTCTTCTATCAATCTATAGAGAGATTAGGATTTGTAAATCTCTTGTGAGAGTTCTTCATACTTTTGAGAGAAAAGTGAGATTGTGCACTTATATTCTCTTGTAACTTTCATCATTTAGTGGGTTGTTCATTGCCCATGATTCTTTTCCCTTTTGTGATTTGCAAACGGTTTTTCAACATAAAATTCTTATGTTCATGTGATTGTTCCTTTTCATATTAATTAATTTCTTTTGTCGGTTTCCATTGCGTTGTTAAATTCTCTAACAACTAGTAATAGAGCAAAGGTCTATACAGACGATTAGGATTGTGAGAACCCAAAAATAAAAATAGGATTATGATGAATGGATGATTTATTCATTCATATTTTATGAAGGATTAATTCCTAATTTATATGAATACTCAATTCATATCTTGAAGGAGAATATTTTTTTTTATGTTAATGTGATGTCCAAAATTTAATGATGTCAATTCCTTTGTAAAACCATCAAAGGGACATGAAAATGAGATTAAGTAAATCAGCATATATGGAGATGAAGGGATTACGTGAATTTAAGAAGTTTGTCTTCAAATGATTATGTGTATTGAATGAATTAAGCTTGTATGGAGATAAGCTAAAGGATTACATGTTTTAAGGAGATTGTTATTAGAAGATTACATATGTTATTATTTGATTAGTAAGTTGCATGTGTGTCAACAGCTGATTAAGATTAAGTTGCATGTATACCAGCAGCTACTTGGTATTACACCAGCTATTAGATTGTTATGATGAGTAGCCGCTACATCGGCTAAGCTGACCAATCACATTACCTCAAGGCATAATTTTAGCCTACTACTCTAGCTGATTTAGGAACACTATAAATACATCATCTGAGGTTAAATCTTAACCTCTCTTCTTAAAACTTCGTTTTAGCCAACCATACTCATAAATTTCAAATTCACTTTCTTGAGAAACTATCTTTTTCTAGAGCAGCCAAGCTTTTAAAGACGAAGAGGTAAGAGTTTTATACTAATCGTATACTTTGCTCTATTCTATTTTTCTCATGCATAACATTTGAAAGTATTAGTCCTGTATGTTAAGTTATCTAAGAAAAGAATAAAGCTTCAAAAGTTGTTGTAGTATTCTTTTGCATCTGTGAATGTGTGTGTATTATGTGAGAAATAATACACACAGTAGATAGGATAATGATACACCTTGAGTTGGGTTTATCCCTTGTTAGGCATCAACCATGAGCATATAAAAGGTTTTCCATTGTAGCAGAAATAAGTCCTAACCTAGTCTCCGATGAGTAACAACGTTAGTCTCCGATGAGTAACAACGTTAGTCTCTAATGAGTAACAATGTTAGTCTCCGATGAGTAAATAATGTTAGGTTCCAAGAGACAAAAATGCTAGTCTTCGAAGAGTTTGCCGCTGAACAATTATCCAACGATGAGTTTGGCACTAACTTAAGGAATTTGGCATTGGCTAAATAGTTGGCGGTGAGTTTAGTGACAACCAAGAGGGTTTGGCAATTGTTAAATGAATTACGGACGAGTTTGGCGATGAACAAAGTCATCTCCTGATGACTATCCCGATGGCTATTCCCTGATGGTCGAGGATCATCCCCTGATGACCAAAGATCGTCCCCTGATGACCGTCCCCTGATGGCCATCCCTTGATCATACATACCCCCTGATGACCATCCACTGATGGCCATCCCCTGATCATACACACCCCTTGATGGTCATTTCTCTGCTTCAGTAACTGCTCACATATGTGCATTCTCCTATTTATTTTCAAGGCATAGTTTTCTCATGTTATATCAACAATCATGTTTTATAGAACCTCTCACTAACCAGTATTTTGAATTTAGAAATTAGTTAAGGACCAAGACAAGTATATACTCCTTCTTTTTCATTCAATACATATTATCATTCATTAGATATACGTAAGTATCCAGTATTATGTTATGTCCTATTCAAGTTCAATTTCTTCAAAGATAAGTAACGTACGATCTTTTGATCTGATCTACGTGAAAGATATTGTACTAAAATCAAGCATTCTTTGGGCGGATGTTAGCTTTTCAAATTCGCTAGCATGCTAAGGCAAATCATATACAGATATATCAAGATTTAATTGTTCTTTTCCCTTACTTGTAAAGTATATCCGTATGGTTAACTAAAGATTAATGAATGATAAGGAACAGGAACCGAGGCATTAGTGACCGAACCTTCGCATGTGAAGACCCGGAAATAAAATTAGTCTATGGATGATTTATTCATTCATATTTTGTATAAAGGATTAATTCCTTATCTATGTGAATAATTAATTTATATTTTCAAATAGGATAATTTTTTATGTTAATGAGATGTCTAAAATTTAGTAATGTCAATTCCTTTGTAAAACTACCAAAAAGGTTGTCAGCCATTTGTTGTTGCAGAGTTTCCATATTTGTTAATTTGGATTTGAATGAGGAGAGTTGTTGATCAACACTGTCTGTTAGTCGCTTGAACTTTAGGAGGGAATGGCTAGTGGTGAAGGTATCGACAACTTTCTATGCATTGTTTATTTTCTCACTTATTGTTGTTTGCATTTTGTGGAGCTCGACTTCTATAGCTTTGCCTATCATGATATAAGATTTCAAGACCTTGAGTAGGTCTAGATCAGTTATTCGAGTTAGCTCCTGAGCGATAAGTTTTATTGTATCAATCATTTGGATCTTTTGATAGTAATAATCAAATCCCATATGTTGTAAAAATTCAACAATTTAAGTATCCCATAGGTTGCCCTCAAGCTCTCCTTTTTTTGGGCCTTCTAAGGCATCACTCTTTTCCTCTCCTTTTTTCTTTGCCATCTACAACAGAACTCTCAATTTCTCCTTGTGCCAAGGTCCTCTCAAGGGGTTTGACCTTACCTCTATTCAATATGTATTCTCACATCCTCACTCACTATAGTCCTAATAGGGCTCCTATAGGCTATGTTCTCATCAAATGTGGACAATGTTAATAAGGCATCTATAACAAAAGTTTCCACAGATGAGAGTTAAGTATAAGAAGAAGATGGAGTTGTATTTACAATTGGGAGAGTATAGATACTTTGAGAAGAAATATCTACAGTGTTACCTATAACCCGTATTTGACCATCAGTGATTGGAACATTATGAAAAGAATCACACATTAATAAATCATGTGTCTCAATCACTAAATCATTTTGAATTAACAATGTGAGAAAGTGGAGGATTTGATGTCATGACATTTAGTGTTTGTGCCATGACATTTGAAGAAATTTGAGGGAGATAGAAAGAAGGATGAGGTGTAGATGGGAGTGTTGGCTGGATGACAAAATGTGGAGGTGATCCATCAAAGAATTGAGATATAGAACTAGTGTGTGTACTCACTATGTCAATTATCTGTAAGTGGCTCTCAGAGAGCCTGATAAGAGTTTCATCAAGGCCTAAGGTCAGTGTATGTGCCTCACTGACTTCTGTCCTTGGTTGATGACTATATTCAATAATTAAATCCTTTTAGGAGGAACTAGTTAGAGATGTATGTTGTTCCATATCAAGGTTAGTATCCTTTTGGGAGGATACTATGTGGGTTGGCTTGGGGTCATTTATCTTGGCTTTTGTCTTCCTCTTCTTGTACTTAAGGCCAATCACTCTCTCTCATGTCTCCCCCTCAACAATTGTGGTTTCTTTTGTGGATTTTGTTTTAGTATCCTTAGCCTTTTGAGAGACTAAGGGTTGGGATGTGAAGATTTGATGCACAAAAGGTTGTACTACTCGGGTAGGCTGAAAAGTGGTAATTGTCTCAGGCATTGTAGTGGAGGTTGAGAAGAAGATTGTGGTCCAGAGATTACCTGTGCCATATTTTGTGGAAGCACAAATGGCTCATTTGTGTAGGACTTCTTGCTTATCTTAATGAATAACCTCTTTGTTTGTTTAAACCTCTGTATTGCTATCAAATTGTTCTCAAGAGAAAGATTAGGTAGTTAATCCTTAATAATCATGGATAAAAATCTAACATAATATACTTCTGAGTTCCTAGAAGAATGATTACCCATTTTAATAACCAAGTCATCAAAAATTAATTTTCCTATATCTATTTTGACATTTTGAAGCATAACATAAGCAATTTTCAAAGTCAGAGAAGTAATTACCTCAAAGTTTAAGGACGTACCATAGAATACCTTTGTGATGTATCAAAGAGATAAGACAACTTTTTCTTCACATTCACGTTTTTGTGATCTTTGAACTTCAAGGCCTCAGGGTTTGGGGTGTTGTAGCCCAAATCTCTTACGAAATCAAGTAGTTGATTGTCAGTCGGCACTTCAACAAAATCATTTGTTGGTAATCCAAGAGCAGAATTAATTCTAAAGGGAGTAATTTTGCCCTTCTCAGAAGAAATTCTGAATGAGATTGCCTTCACTGCATCTGGCCTTGTGGAGGAGTGGATAAATTTGGCACTTGACTAGAGTTGTGAGATGGCTTCCCCTGACATCTCATCATTGGTGAATATTGCCTTGCTCTACTTAGAGTTGAGTAAGTAGTGCATCATCAGCTTGAAGCACGCATCCACCTCATCGATATCAGAAAACCCAATGAAGTTGGTTTGTTGAATCATAACATCCCTAGTTATCCTTTAAATAGTGTTGGGTGCCATTGATTCTATTAGGGGATTTGTGAGTAAAAGTTAGGGTTTATGTGAATAAGAGAGAAGAAAACTTGAGCAGTTGTTAAAATGAACAAATAAACGTTTGGTGTGGTCAAGGAATAAGAAATCGCATATAAATAGTTTTTTCATAAGCCCTGATGCCACGTCATCAGAGATTAGTTATTATCCCCTGATGCCATATCATTAGGGATTAATAACTATTCCCTGATGCTGTGTCACCAGGGATTAATGACTATCCCCTAACGAGCTCAAGTGCAAACACAACCCCTCATGCCCCCTCTTTTTATATTTATTTTTTTTAATAAAAAAATATAAGAACATTCAGAGATTCAACTATCAGGGAATAATTTAAGTAACTACGGATTACATTACACAAGTACTTGATTGAATAAAAAACTCCAACAGCTTGTCTGGCATAACCATATCAAGTTGATCAATTCATTTCGCATAAATCACCATACCCAACTCTCCCACCAAATTATTGAAAGTATCTTCATCTAGAGCCTTGGTGAAGATGTCTGTCAATTGCTTGTGTGTTGGCACAAAGTGTAGTTCAATTGTCCCATTAGTGGCATATTCCCTGATAAAATGATATTTGATTTCTATATGCTTAGTTATGGAGTGTTGCACAGGATTCTCAGCAATGACTATGGCACTTGTGTTGTCACAAAGGATTGGAATTTTGTTGTATGTTAGGCCATAGTCCATTAATTAATTTTTCATCCACAAAATTTGTGCACAACAACTTCCAGCTACAATATATTCAGCCTCAGCAGTAGATGTGGAAATGGAATGCTGCTTTTTGTTGAACCGAGACACAAGCCTTTCACCCAAAAATTGATAGCTCTTTGTGGTAAATTTTTTTTTGTCAATTTTGCATCCTCCAAAGTCAGCATCAGAATATCTAATTAACTCAAAACCAAACTCCTTTAGATACCAAAGCCCCAACTCTGCACTGCCCTTGATGTACCTCAAGATTCTCTTCATAGCAATGAGATGGGACTCCCTTGGATCAGCTTTATTTGTTGCACAAAGACATGTTGCAAACATTATGTCAAGCTTGCCAGCTGTCAAGTACAACAGTGAACCATTCATTCCCCTATAAGTCTTCAGATCAACTTTCTTTCCATTCTTATCAGGGTCAATTTTGGTTGTTGTGGCCATTGGTGTCTTTGTTATTTTTCAGTCCTCCATGTCAAATTTCTTGAGAAGTTCTTTGGCATATTTTGACTGATTAATAAATATTCCATCAGTGGCTTGTTTAACTTGAAACCCCAAGAAATAAGACAGCTCCCCCATCATGCTCATTTCATATTTACTTTGCATAAACTTGGATAACTTCTCACACAACTTAGTATCGGTGGATCCAAAGATGATATCATCAACATAGATTTTTGTTGATGAACCTATGCTTATATTACTGCTGCTTAACGATTTGCATTTATTTAATATAAGAATTGATGATGTAATATAGTCCTTGCTTATATGATATAAAAGGACTTAGAAAAATATCCAACTTGTTAGGTGCATATGTTCTGCTAGTTAAGTAAGGATTTTGATCACCAATGAAGACCCTGCTCATCAGTCTGGAAGGATACTGAAGATCTAAAGAAAAGTTCAAGGACAGTCCTGGTTAGAATGGAAATAAGCAAGGACTGATATAGCAAGATACCTTACCTAGATTCGAGCAAGTTTGTCAGAAAAATACTATCCTTTATTCTGCTTAGTCAACTCCTAGAGAACTTTTTCAAAAAGCACTAGAAGAAAATAACGACTATCTTTTTGAACTAAGCAAGGAACAACTGGAAAAGTGCAAGTCACTGTCAAGATAGTACAACTCCCAACGGATCTATTTCAAAATTCTCAACGGATTGATTTTTGGAGTAGTATAAATAGAAGTCATAAATTTCATTTATGAGAACTGAACAACCAAGAACTGCTCTGACAATCTGACACTCAAAGAATACAACAAGACACAATTAAAAGCTTGAACAAGTGCTATCTAATCTGCTCAACAAGGAGCTCTCTGCTTAGAGATAGCAAGCAAGAAACAACATCTGCTATTAGTCTGTGTGACTTGGTCTAAGTGACCCATTGTAATTCTGGACTAAGTGTCCTGCTGCTTATTGTTCTGTGTGAACATTCTAGTGAGTGTCTTCTCAAGTAAAGGAGGACAAGAGTGGAGTAGGCTTAGACCGAACCACTATAAAAATTCTCGTGCCTATCTTTCTTTCTGCTTATCTTTGTTACTGCTTATTTATTTTACCTTTACTTTGCTAAAGTCTCAGCTAAACTCTTTTAGCAAAGACTTACTGTCATTGCTCCTTTAGCCATTAACCTTTATTCTAAAATATAAGGGGTTCTTTGCTTAACAAATTCCGCTGCTAAATCTTTTCAAAATAAAAGAAACTCTTTTAATAAGCAAGAAGTGTTTAAAACTGCAAAGTTTTCTAAGCAAGTCTTAAATTTTGAAAAACACTATTCAACCCCCCTTCTAGTATTTTTCCCTTTGGGACCTAATAAGTGGTATCAGAGCTTGACACTCTTTGCTTAGCCGTACAGCTTGAGAGGATCCTAAATTTTAAAATGGCTTTAAGAAGTGATTTCGGTGGCAAACCCCCTATGTGCACCAGAGATAGATTTGCTAATTGGAAATTGAGAATACAGGTGTACATGGATGCAATTGATGAAGAATTGTTTGAAGCAATAAAAGTTGGGCCTTACATACCAGAGAAGATACTCTGTAGATCCCAACAAGCTTACTCCTAAGCAGAGAAAGGAATGGACGGATGAAGAAAAGAAATTAGTAGGATTCAATAAGAAGGCAATGAACATTCTCTTCATGGCTCTTGAGGAAGAAATATTCGAAAGTGTCTCTAACTGCACCTCTGCTAAAGAAGTATGGGATGCCTTACTAGTTCTTAATGAAGGAACAACAGAAGTCAGAGAAAATAAGCAATCCTTGCTTATACAACAATATGAAATGTTCAGTATGTAGCAAGGACAAAACCTTACTGCTATGTAAGAAAGATTCACTGTACTGCTCAACAATCTTCGTGCTCTAGGAAAAACCTATGATACCAAGGACATCAATCTCAAGTTTATGAGATCTTTGCCAAGACAGTGGGATTCCAAAACAACTGTGGTAAAAGAATTAAGGAACTTGCACATTACTGATCTCCAGCAACTCTATGGAAACTTGTTCACCTACGAAATGGAGTTAGCTCAGAGAGATGCCACATCTAAACCAAAAAGGAAAGATAGAGGAGTGGCCTTGAAGGCTGCTGAGCCTAAGCAACTAGAAGATTTAGACTCAGAGTCTGCTGATAATGATGAAGATATGGCTATGTTAGCAAGGAAGTTCAGAAGGTTTCTAAGGAAAGACCGAAGAAACTTCAGAAGAAATACAAGTAGAAGCAAGCAAGATCCATCAAAAGATCTCTGCTACAACTATAAAAAGCCAGGACACTATGATGCTGATTGCCAAAGCACAACAAAAGAGGAAAAGAAATTCCCTGCTAATGATAAGAGCAAGGGAAAAGAGTACTACAAAAAGAAGTACCAGCAAAAGAACAACCCTTCAACCTCTAAGTCTAAGAAAGACAAGGGACTCCTTGTTGAAAAATCTTGAAGTGACAGTGAGAGTGAATCAAAAGATTCAGGACCAGAAATTGTCAATCTTTGCTTAATGGCTAAAGAATCGGAACCCAACAAGGAAGTAGATCTCACTGAGGTATTTGATTTTGACTCTACTGACATTACTAAAGTTGAATTGCGCTCCTTGCTTAAGGAGGTTACATCTCAGTAGCATCGATATAGGAGATTGCTAAGAACTGCTTCAGCAAAGTCTGATCAACTAAGGAGCAAGCACTCTGAAATCCTGCTTACACTTGAAAAAGTGAGAGCTGAGAATTTGGAGGTAGTTGCTGTTGATGATTAAAGGACCCTACTTAGACAACATCTCAGAGACTCTCAAGAAAGGGAGTCTAAGTTAACCTCTCAAGTTGAGGAATTAATAGCAACAATCTCCACATGGAACAAGTCATCCTCTAATGCTTGTGCTTTGCTGAAAAGCCAAAGAAGCTTGCTAGATCGAGGAGGAATTGGATCTGAAACTTGCGAAGTTCCTGCTGAAGAAAGTGGAAAAAGTGAAGCTGAATCTACCAGCAGGGCAATCTCCATTCATTCAGCAGAGTGTGAACCTCCTGCTAAAACCAAGGGTAACAAAAATGTTACCTTGCTAAAGCACAAATTCCCTGCTGACCGTAACCATAAGCAAGAACATAGTGCTAAATGGACCAAAGGTGGAAAATTTAGGAAAAACCATGTTCTCCCTGCTCATCGTTACAACACAGCAAGGAATTTGGAATTTAGCAAAGGTTGGGTTAGGAGCAAACATTGGAAACAACCTCAACTAAAGAGAAGAGGTAAGCAACACGCACAACACAACATGATGCATTTAAAATGTTATTGTTGCCATAGGATTAGTCACATTGCTTCTGTTTGCCTTGCGGATCCTTACTATGTTGTTGGGTCTCTAAGACCAAAAATGAAACAAGTATGGGTTCTCAAGGGTACTAACCTAAATGGACCCAAGTCTTGTTGGGTACCAAAATGACTCTACTTATGAATTGTAGGATGTGAGCAAGGAACAAATTTGGTACTTGGACAGTGGATGTTCAAGACACATGACAGGAGACAAAGCCTTGCTCACCAATTTTAAAGAGAAAGATGGTCCTCAAGTAATTTTTGGGGATAATAGTTCTGGAAAAACCAAGGGATACAGTTCAGCAGGAAATGGAATAGTCTGCTTCAACAAGGTTGCTTATGTGGAAGGACTCAAGCATAACTTGCTTAGTATAAGTCAGTTGTGTGACAAAGGGCATAAGGTCACCTTCTTAGACAATCAATGTCAAGTAAGAGATCTTCAAACAAATTCTCTGAAGCTTTCTAGCTCAAGAAATGGTAATGTTTATGTAGTAGATTTGGCTAAGCTAAGTCCTGCTGAAACAACTTGTTTTCTTGCTAAAGCTTCAGCAGATGCTAGTTGGTTATGGCATAAGAGACTTTCACACTTAAATTTCAAAACTATTTCAAAATTTGCTGCTAAGGAACTAGTAAAAGGTTTACCAAAATTCTCTTTTGAAAAAGAAAAACCATGTAGAACTTGTCAATTTGGTAAGCAAACAAAACAATCTTTCTTAAGCAAACCTGAAAAATCAAACTCTATGTCTCTCCAACTATTACATCTTGATTTGTTTGGCCTTATATCAACATGGAATGAAATATGCATTTGCTATTGTGGATGATTTCACAAGATATACATGGGCACTATTTCTTGCTCACAAGAATGATGCACTAGCAGAGTTTGAGAAGTTCAGTAGACAAGTGCAAAATGAGAAGGAACTCAGAATTAAGTCAGTTAGAAGTGATCATGGGAAGGAATTCGACTTTGGAGGCTTCACTGAATTTTGCGATAAGCAAGGAATATCTCACAACTTCTCAGCACCAAGAACTCCACAGCAAAATGGAATGGTTGAAAGGAAAAATAGAACTTTGGAAGAAGCAGGAAGAACATTGCTTACTGATGCTAGACTCCCTGAGTATTTTTGGGCAGAAGTAGTAAATACTGCTTGCTATACTCAAAATCGTTCTCTCATATATCCTACTTTAAGCAAGACTCCATATGAACTATGGAAAGGAAGAAAACCCAACATCAGCTATTTTCACATCTTTGGATGTCCTTGCTATGTCCACAATAATGGTAAGGAGTACTTAACTAAATTTCAAGCAAAATCCGATGAAGGTATTTTCTTAGGATACTCTACTCATAGCAAGGCCTTTCGTATTTTCAATAAAAGAATTCTAACAGTTGAAGAATCTATCCATGTAATATTTGATGAATCTAACCACGAGGAACCAAGTGGTTCACTCCCTCTTATAGCTGAGCAGGAACTTGATGATAGTCAAAAGACTCCAGAAACTAAGGAAGACCCTGCTGAAGAACCCTCAGAAGGTATTATTCCAAGGGAAAACAACCCTGCTATAGCAAAAGATGATGAACCTAACCTGGAGGAACTAAAGAAGCAAGACACTCGGACAGATCTACCAAGGAGAATGAAGTGGACCAAATCTCATTCAGAGGATTTGATAATTGACAATCCCATAAGCTTAGTAAAGACTAGACAATTTGCTCAAAATGAAAACAGTTTTCTAAGTTTCCTATCTCAAATGGAACCAAAGAAAATTGAGGATGCTCTTGCTGATGCTGATTGGATCCTTGCTATGCAAGAGGAACTAAACCAATTCAGCAGGAACAAAGTTTGGAATTTTAATTTCTAGGCCAAGAAATCATACAGTAATAGGCAGCAAGTGAGTTTTTCGGAACAAGATGGATGAAGAAGGAAACATCACAAGGAACAAAGCATGACTTGTGGCTAAAGGCTACTCACAGGAGGAAAGGATTGATTATGATGAAACCTTTGCTCTAGTAGCAAGGCTCGAAGCCATAAGAATATTTCTTGCTTATGCTGCTTATCAAGGTTTCAAGGTGTTTTAAATGGATGTCAAAAGTGCCTTTCTGAATGGACAACTTCAAGAGGAAGTATACGTTGAGCAAGCTCCAGGTTTTGCTGATCATTCCCATCCCAACCATGTATATAGGCTTGAAAAAGCTTTATATGGTCTTAAGCAAGCACCACAGGCATGGTATGACACTCTTTCTTCCTTTTTAGTAAATGAAGGTTTCAGTAGAGTTAAAGTTGACACCACTTTATTTATTAAGAAGCATAAAGATAAAACATTGCTTGTACAAATTTATGTAGATGATATAATTTTTGGTTCTGCTGATGAAAAACTTTGTGCAAGATTTGCTAAGCTCATGTAGAGTAAATTTGAGATGAGTATGATGGGAGAGTTGAATTTCTTTCTTGGACTTTAAATTAAGCAAAACAATGATGGAATTTTCATAAATCAATCCAAGTATACCAAAGACTTGCTTAAGAAATTCGGATTGGAGACAACAAGTCCTATGAAAACTCTCATGTCATCAACAACAAAGTTAGACAAAGAAGAGCAAGGTAAATCCATAGATATAACAAGTTATTGAGGTATGATTGGATCCTTGCTTTACTTAACTGCAACTAGACCTGATATTATGTTTGCTACATGTATTTGTGCCCATTTTCAATCTAACCCCAGGGAATCACATTTAGCTTCTGTTAAGAGGATTTTCAGATATCTCAGAGGAACACCTAACTTAGGAATATGGTATCCAAAAGATTCTAACTTCAACCTTGTTGAATACTCGGATGCTGACTTTACTGGGTGCAAAATTGATCGAAAAAGCACTAGTGGTACATGCCAATTTCTAGGAGGAAGACTTGTCTCATGGTTCAGCAAGAAGCAAAACTCTGTATCAACATCCACTGCTAAAGCTGAGTATATATCAGCAGGAATTTGTGTTGCACAAATTCTGTGGATGAAGAATCAACTTGCTGATTATGGGTTTGATTTCAAGTCTATCCCTATATTCTGTGATAATACTAGTGCTGTAGCCATTGCTTATAATCCTGTTTTACACTCTAGGACTAAACATATAGATATAAGGTATCATTTCATTAGAGATCATGTACAACAAGGTACTATAGAGATAAACTATATTCCTACTGAAAATCAATTAGTAGATGTATTTACAAAACCCTTAGATGTAAATCGTTTTAATAAATTAATAAGTGAATTAGGCATGTTAAAGTTTGAGTAAGCAATTTGCTACTAACATCTTGTTTGTTTGAGCAAGGACTTATGTTCTTAGCAATATGATAAACTTCTTGCTTAGGTGGAGAAAAAGATCCTGCTAATGATTAAGCGGGCTCTTTATTCCTGCTGAACAACACATTTTATGTTGCTGAAATGTAGCAAGGTGCTACTGATCGAGTCTTTGCTGATTATGAGTCTCTGCTGTCTCAATCAATATTGTCCTTGTTGAAAATTTCATAAAAAGGGAAGCCGTCTCGAGCCGTTTCAGAAACTGTGTAAAGACCCTACTAAAACAAAGATGCTGCTGATAGAGATTGCCTACTGACATTAAGCAGCATTCATCAATGCTACTGTCTTAATCAACATTGACCCTGCTGCAAATTTCACAAAAAAAAAGGGGAGCCTCCCTGATAAAAGTGTCGTTTCAGAAACTAAGTCAAAGACCTTGCTTATATCATAAGCAAAGGATGTCCTTGCTGCCTATAAGTTCATAGTCTCTGCTCATCTAACCCTCAGTGGCAATAGAGATCAGCAAGGGCAACGGATCCTATTGTCTACATAAGTAGGATATATGTTCACCAGCAAAGACATACAATCATCATGCTGTATCATCCTACTGTCATCTCATGACTTGTCAATTTTTCTTTGGTCACTTCTAATTTTACCGCCGTAAAAATAACCCATCATTATATTAGCCGTTTATTTTCTCTACCCACATTTAATGCCACTCTGCCCCATTACCTATTTACGGCTGTTCTCTTTTCGGTAATTAATTCTCACCACTACCCACGAATTTTTCTCCCACTAACTCTTCCACTACTCATCTCAGTAACTTCCCTAAACCTCTTCAACTTCTTTTCACCCCCTATATAAACTCTTTAACCCTTCTCATTTGTTTTCACCTTTATTTGCTCTGACTTCTCTCTAAAAACTTACTCTATCTCTTTAAAACTTCTGCCGAAAACCACCGCTCTTCTGCCCTTAAACCACCACTTTCTCCGACCAAAAACACAGCAAGATGTCAAACTGGTTGGATAAAATCGAGTCTGAGTCAATCATTGATTTAGACTCCTTTGTTGCTGATCAGCAGGATGCTAAGATACTTGATGTTATAAGGCTGCTGAGGAACAGTGGCATCAGATATGTAATCTCTGCTGATAGCCCCATCTATGAAGAAATTCTAAGGGAATTTTGCCAGAGTGCACAACTCAGAAACATCAGCATAAGTGGCCGTGTGAATGGACAACAAGTACTGATCACAGCAGCAAGTATCAGGGACACGCTCCAAATGACAAGTCAGGGTCTGCTGCCCCCATGTACCCTAGTCCTTGCTGTGCTTGAAGATCTTGACTATGTCAGAAATCATAGCACCAAGAAGAGGAAGGATTTCTCGAAGAAATGGGACTTCCTCATGGACATCCTACACAAGACCCTGCTGTGCAAGTTCACCTCCCAAGACGAGGCATCAGCAAAGGTCATCTCTCTAGTATTCCTGCTGAAGTCTGAGCAGGAGATCAATTGGGCACATATATTCTTTGATCTATTGAAAGATTTCTTCTCCAGTAAGAAGAAAATCAAGATCCATCATGGCGAACACTATCCTTGCTGCTCAAGGGTATTCTTGGGAGCAAGTTCCCAGCAGGGACCAGATCCAAGAAGCTGCCAAAGAGCAAGATCATTACTCCCACCATCTTGCTGAATTATGAAAGGAATCATGTTGCCCTAGCAAAAGCAGTTGCCAAAAGGAGTGTTAGGTTTTATTAACATTTGATGATGATTGTCTTTAGAATACTTAGGAATACAAATGTATAGAAAAGTGTTGGTTTGTAACACTTTAGTTTTGTAGCTAGCAGTAGTATCTCTTGGTTGTAATTTAGTCATTTTAATAAAGAGATAGATTCATTTTACTTGTATGTACTGCTGGAATACTTGTTGAGTCTGTTCAACAAGTTGTTTTAAGTTAATTAGTCTTTCGGAGATTAAATTTGGCTTGTCGGAGATTAAGGGAAAAGTTCATCAGAGATTAAAGTTTTGTTCATCAGAGATTGGACTTTGCCCATCGGAGATTGAAGAAATCCTTCATCGGAGATTAAAGATTTATTCATCAGAGATTGAAGGATTGGTCATCGGAGATTAAAGCTTACGTCATCGGAGATTGTAATTAAAGAGTCAGAGATTAAAGCTGACGTCATCAGAGAATAACACAATACTTTGGAGATTAAAAGCTGACGTCACCAGAGACTAAAGCCAAAGCATCGGAGATTACTCGAGGTGATCAGAGATTAATTTATTAAAGCATCGGAGATTACTCGAAGTGATCAGAGACTAATTAAAGAAGCTATCGGAGATTAGTCGAGGACTTAATCACTGATGGAAGAGTTCAAATCAAAGAAGGAAAGTCTTCCATGCACACGTAGATTTTGTTGAAGACGTAGCTGACAAGGAAACTTGTTAGAAATCTTTCAATTGGAAAGATTGTATTTGATTTGAATTAGGAAGCTAGGTTTTTGTAAACTTAGTTTTAGAAGCTGTAATTATAAATTACAGAATTGTAATTCGAAGCTATGTATGTCTGTATACCATAGAGATTTGAAAGGGTTGTATTATCTCTGAATACACAGAATAGAAGCTGACGATCAAAGCTTGTTTTTGATTGTTAGAAAACTTGTAATCAATTGTTAAATCAATAAAAACAATTGTTTATAAAGTTTTGATCTTGTTCTTTATATTCCGCAGAAAGTTAATTTCTTAAAGAACAGGAATTCGGAAAAAGTTGTAAGAACTTGTATTCAACCCCCCTTCTACAAGTTCTAGGCCATCTCACTGGGAAAACAAGGAGAACAAAGAAATCGACAGACCTTGCTGAAAGACAGTAGGATGTTGAGAGGCCATCTACAACCACCACAGTCCCTGCTGTCCAACCCAGCAGGAAGAGGAGAGCTGCCGCACAAATTCAGCGGCCCAAAAAGAAATCCAAGGTAGTCCCTGTTGATCCAGAGTTTGACCTTTCCACCCTCAACTCTGAGGAGAGAGAAATGTACTAATTCTATATGAAATTGTATGATGAAGACGCTGCTGCTCAGGCTATTGCTGTTGGAGGTTCAGATGTTGAACCTCCCACTGACGATGAGCAGGAACCAGACCAGCAATGTATACCCTTTGTTGTCCCCATCACCACTATTTCTGCTGATGATGAGCTATTCAGGGAAATTGACGAGTACCATTTTGCTGCCTCCTCATCAATGGTTCCTGCCGATACCAACTCTTCAGAGAAATTGATGCTATCTCTGGGGCGATCATTGCTACTGATCAACCCACCCCTATTGCTGAACTATCAATAACAAGTGATGTCGCTGCCACTGAATTGGTCAGCAATACTGTAGTTCTAGAACTTGCTGACAAACTTGATAGTGTCATTGGTCTAGAAACCAAGGATGATGCTGCCGACCTTTAAATCACTGGAGAATTGTAGCACACCAAGTTACGTCTTGTTGATCTGATCAAACCAGAACCCATCTTAGAAGAACTCTCCAATGATCAAACAACAGAGACTCCTGCACTCACAAAACCCCCTACTACCAGATGCCTTGTGTTGCCTTCCTTTGCTATTAGAGAGGTACAACCAAAAAGAAAACATGTTGTTGTAAAGGGGAAGGGTAAGGCTAAGCAGACAGAGTCCAGCAGCAGCGACTCTGAAAGCTCCGATGAAGTTCCTACTAAGAGGAGAATGGAACAAAAATCTGAAGAACTCATCAGAACCCTGCTGATTCAAGATGCAGAGGAAGCTGGCCTGGATCCCAAGGCATACCTTGCTGAACAAATCCAAGAAGGCCCTAGTCACTTATCACTAGCAAGGGTATCTGCCAAGGGGGAGCCAAATGAAGAAGCTGCAGAAGGAACTGAAGAAGTTGACAGCCTTCCTGCTGAAGAGGAGCCAACTGTTGAGGGGGAGCAACAAGAAACAGAGGCCGACAAAATGGCTAAGGTACATGTTGCTGCCATCAGGATGGTCAAAAGGGATCTTATTGAAGATCACAGCATGGAACTTGAAAATGACTATTGCCTGCTGGATCTTAGTCCTGACCTCACAAAAAGGCATTACCGAAGGATCCTGCTGAAGCGGCTGAAGGAACTTGGCTTTGAAGCACCAGTCAGACATTCTTCCTTCTATGAACGTACTGAAAGAGAGATTGTTCTATATGAACACTTCGAGAAGAGGATGCTTGCTGAAAAGACCAAGGACTTCTCTACTGAAAACATTAGCAACATCTACGGTGCCTCCAGACGACAACTTGAAAAAGAGATCTGTTAGGTTTTAGAACATTTGATGATGATTGTCTTTAGATTACTTAGAGTACAAATGTATAGAAAGTGTTAATTAGTAACACTGAAGTTTTGTAGCTAGCAATTATCTCTTTGTTTGTAATTCATTCATTCTTTGTAAAGAGATATAATTATTTCTTATTTGTAAATAACTGCTGGAATGGTGTATCGAAGCTTCAGAAAGTCGAAGTGTGTATTTGATCCGTTGGAGTTTACAAAAAGGCTTGTCGGAGACTAGGAAAACTTGTTAGAGACTAAGATTTCTTTATCTATCGGAGACTAGTTTTGCCTATCAGAGACTAAGGCTTACGTCATCAGAGACTAAGTCTAAAAGAGTCGGAGACTAAAGCTTACGTCATCGGAGACTAAAGTTAAAAACATCAGAGACTAAGTTGACGTCATCGGAGACTAAGCCTTAAAGCATCGGAGACTAAATAACTCTATCGGAGACTACACAATCTGATGTCATCAAGGACTAAAAGCACCGGAGACTAGTAATGACGTCACCAGAGACTAAAGATGAAGCATCAGGGACTAATTGTGATTTATTTCCTGAAAGATACAGAGTTCAAATTAAAAAGGAATGTCTTCCACGTAGTTCAAGATATTATTGAAGACGTAGCTGGTAAGGAAACTAACCAGAAATCTCTTTCTAATCAAAAAGGAAAGATTGTATTTGATTCGAATAAGGAAGCTGAATTTTATTCAGAATAGGAACTGAGTTAATTGTAATTCAGTTGTTAGAGAAGCTGTAAATAATTTTACAGAGAATTGTAATTCGAAGTTGTATAGGTTTTTCATAGTTTTGTATCTTTTTCTAATACAGAATAGAAAAGAAGCTGATGATCATATTTATTATGATTGTTAGAATTTATAATCAATTGTGAAATCAATATAGCAATTGTTTATAAATTGATTTGAGTTTTTGTTCTTTATATTCCGCAAGAAAGTTTGATTTCTTAAAGAATAAGAAATTCGAAAAGTATTCAAAGAACTTGTATTCAACCCCCCCTTCTACAACTTCTCGGCATCTCACTGGAAAAACAATTGGTATCAGAGCCTGTAAATGAATTTATCCAATTACTACGTTCCAAGAGATGGCCAACGACGAAGCAAGCAGCTCAAGCATAATAACGTATGCGGGAAGTCGTGATGGTGGTACTAGAATCCCTATTCTTAAACGAGAAGAATATCCTATGTGGAAGCAAAAGATGTACATGCACTTGAGAGCAACAGATCCAGATTATATTGATAGGATTGAGAAGGGTCCCTATTTACCCAGGAAATTTATTCCTGCTAAAACTGTCGATGGATCTGTTGTTGCAGAACACTTTGAACTTGCTCCAGAATGTGATTATACAAACGAAGACAAGTTGCAAGTGTTAAAGGATGCTAAGGTGATGAATATACTTTATAATGGAATTGATAAAAATATGTTCACAAGCATCATAATTTGCACTACATCGAAGCAAATCTGGGATACCATCAAAGTCCTGTGTGAAGGGACTGACCAAGTCTGAAAGAACAAAAGGTCATTGTTGACACAACAATACGAGTTCTTTCAAGCAAACCCTGGTGAACCAATAATGTCAGTTTATGATAGGTTCAACACTTTGCTCAATGATTTGAAAATACTTGGAAAGTCCTATGATAATGAGGATATCAACACCAAGTTCATGAGATCTCTTCCTCCAAGTTGGGATCCAAAAACAACAGCCATAAGAGAGGCTCATGACTTGGACATACTCACATTGAACAGGCTCTACGGGAACTTAAAGACTTATGAACTCGAAGTAGAGCAATGACAACGCATGCATGGCAGGGACAAAGGAGCTGCGTTGATGGTTGAGACAAGCAAGTCTCAAGAGAAGCTCGATGAGGAATCTTCTAGTGCTAGCTCGACTAATCAGGAAGATGAACTGGATTCTGATGATGACATGGAGGAATTTATGGCATTCATGGTCAAACAGTTCAAGAAATTTAGGGCTAGCCAGAAAGGAAGAAAATCATCAAGGAAGCCTAACCCTAAACGTGAAGGTCAAAAAGTCACCTTCGACTTAAAGAAAATAAGATGTTACAATTGTGATGGGTTAGGGCACTTTGCCAATGAGTGCAGGAAGCCTAGATCTAGTGATAGATCTAAGGATGAAAAATCAAGGAAAGACTTTGCTGACAAGAAAGCTAAATCAAAGAGCAAAGCCTTGATTACAGAGGGTAAAGATTGGATTGACAGCGACTCTGATGAAGAAGTTGTCAACTTTGCTCTAATGGCTTGAAGTGACGAGTCAAGTGATTCTACAAAGGTATGTGATGTAACTCAGAATTTCAATGTGCTTAATTTACTTGATACATCTAGCATTGAAAGCATACAAAAAGTTATGTCTGATTTGCTTGTTAGTTTTAGATCTTTAACTATTGAACATACCAATGTAAAAGAATCACGTGACATTCTCTTGAAAAGAAACAACTTTCTTGAAGAGAGATTGGCACAATTTGACACTATCAAGTCTGATTTAAACAAAGCTCATCATATGATTGATGCTTTGAAAAAGAGGGAATATTACTTAGTAGAGCAACTTGAAAATGCTCAAGCTAAGATTAAACAATGGAATATTTCCTCTAAAAAGTTGACAGACTTGGTAGAGTGTCAAACAATAGGTCAAAAATCTGGACTAGGTTATGATGAAAATCTAGACAAGAGTTCAGATTTAAATGATCTATTCGAAGTTGCGAACTCCTCAACTAGTAAGCCAAATTTTATAAAAAGAATTAATTTTGTCTCTCCTGTTATTGAATCCAAATTCATTAACACTCAAGATCAACAAATCTCTGCAAAAACAGAAAGTGATCAAAAGACAGTGAATGTTGTTGATAAGAGTGAAACAAAAAGATTAAATATTGGGTTCATGACAAAGACACCACTAAATAAAAAACTGGAGAATCTTCCAGACAAAAAGGCTGAAAAATTAGTGGAGTTAAGTAGTAATAAGAAAAATAGGAATGGAAAAATTGGCATTAATAAATATACAAATTATGTTAGAATGCCTGATGCTCCTAGAAAGACATGTTATGTATGTGGTAACCCCAACCACATAGATGTTAACTGTAGGAGAAAAAATAAAATTCCTATGACTGAGGCTGCATCTTCAAAGAGAATAAAAGATAAATCACCTGTAAAAAGGTTAAATAATCTTTGCATTAATAATGGAAACTCTAAACTTGGCAGTCTCTCACAAGCGAGTAGCAAGACTAATGATTGTCCAATTAAAGTCAAAACTGCTAAAAGACAATCAACTCAATCTGAGTCAAGTCTTGAGTCTACAACTAGTGAGAAAGGACTCAAGAAAGTCTGGGTTCCAAAAATCTCAAACTAGTTACTCGCTACTGTGCAGGGCAAAAAGAAGAAATCATGGTACTTGGACAGTGGCTATTCAAGGCACATGACTGGAGATAAGTCCCTGCTAAAACAGTATGAAGAGAAAAGTGGCCCAAAAGTCACTTTTGGAGATGACAGCAAAGGCCATACGAGGGGATATGGCAATGTTGAACATGGAGATGTCATCTTCACTGAAGTAGCACTAGTTGATGGCTTAAAGCACAATTTACTGAGTGTGAGTCAACTATGTGATAAGGGATTCAATGTCACCTTCAAAGAAGATAAATGCTTGGTGTGTGACAAAGAATCTGATAATGTGATTTTGACAGGAAAAAGAAAAGGAAATTTGTATGTTGCAAATCTTATTTCTTTTACTGATCAAATCATATGTCTATATAGCAAAGCTTCAACTGATGAAAGTTAGCTTTGGCATAAGAAGCTTTCCCATTTGAATTTCAAGAACATCAACAAGCTTGTGAGGGAAGGATTGGTAGCTGGCATTCCACAGTTAGAATTTACACAAGATGGATTTTGTGATTCATGCCAGAAAGGGAAACAAAAGAGTGTATCATTCAACAGCAAACCAGCAACATCAATCACTGATCCATTACAGTTGTTACACAAGAATTTATTTGGTCAAGTGAATGTGATGTCAATCTTAAGAAATAGATATGCTTTGGTTATTGTGGATGATCACACGAGGTATACTTGGGTAAAATACCTCTATACAAAACATGAAGCTGCTCAGTTTATAATTGATCATATCAAAAAGATAGAAACTGAGTCAGGAAAAACAATAAGGGTGATAAGGAGTGATAGAGGAACAGAATTCAAGAATTCCCAAGTTATTGAATTCTGCACTGAAAAAGGAATAACCCATCAATTCTCAGCTCCAAGAACCCCTCAACAAAATGGAGTTGTTGAGAGGAAAAATAGAACCCTTATTGAAGCAGCAAGGACTATGTTACAAGAAGCTAAGCTTCCCACATATTTTTGGGAGGAAGCTATAAGCACTACTTGCTTTACACAGAATAGATCATTGATAAACAAAGCATACAACAAAACACCTTATGAATTAATGACTGGGAGAAAGCCAACTCTCAAGTTTTTACATGTGTTTGGTTGTAAATGCTTTGTACTGAGAGACTCATCAGAAACAAGAGGAAAATTTGACAACAAGTCTGATGAGGCAATCTTCTTAGGTTATTCTTTGTCAAGTAAAGCATACAGAGTATATAATCTAAGAACAAAGGTCATTGTGGAATCAATTCAAGTTGTATTTGATGATAAAAAGATTCCAGGAATGATTGGACAAGGATTGCATGAACCTCTCAGTTTTGAGAATGAATTGAATGCATGGGAATATCCATCAGAGACTACTGAAACACCCCAAGATAGCAATGATCATAATTGAGGGGGAGTTAACTGTTGTGCATGAAGAGACTGGTGAAATTAGTATTCCATCGGAGACTAATGGTTCACCAGAGACTAGAGTCACTGATGCACAATCAGAGACTATATTGACACCAGAGACTATTGAGATAAACAGCTCAGGGGGAGCTAATAATGAAGAAGTCAATGGTTTAAGGGGAGCAGTCTCTGATCATGAAGCTAGATTGGACAACATCAATCTAGAAAATGAAGCCTCAACTTCAAGATCAAATCTGCCACGTGCAATTCCATGGTTGAGAGACCACACACCAGATTTGATAATTGGAAGTCTAGAGGATGGAGTCAAGACTAGAAGTGCAACACAAAATGAATGCTTATATCTCAGTTTTCTCTCAAAGATTGAGCCAAAAAAAATTGAAGAAGCACTTCAAGATCCTGACTGGATAATTGCCATGCAAGAGGAGTTAAACCAATTCACTCGAAACAAAGTCTGGAGACTGGTACACAAACCAAGGAATAGATCAATAATAGGTGCCAAGTGGGTCTTCAGAAATAAATTGGATGAAACTGGTACAATTACAAAAAATAAAGCAAGACTGGTTGCAAAAGGATATTCTCAAGAAGAAGGAATAGATTATGATGAAACTTTTGCACCAGTAGCAAAACTTAAAGCAATCAAAATCTTCTTGGCTTTTGCAGCCTACAAGAACTTCAAGGTGTACCAGATGGATGTCAAAAGTGCTTTCTTGAATGGAAAATTGGAAGAGGAAGTCTATGTCTGCTAACCCCCAAGTTTTGTGGACTCCAAATTTCCAAATCATGTCTACAGGTTAGACAAAGCACTTTATGGCTTAAATCAAGCACCAAGAGCCTGGTATGATACTCTATCCCAATTTTTACTTGAAAATAAATTTGTTAGAGGTATCATAGATAAAACCTTATTTTATAGAAAGCAAGGCTCTGACATTATATTGGTGCAAATATATGTAGATGATATTATATTTGGTTCTACAAATGAAAAACTTTGTGAAAAATTTTCAAAACTTATGCAGTCTACATATGAAATAAGTATGATGGGAGAATTAACATTTTTCTTAGGTTTGCAAATAAAACAATCAACTGATGGAATATTTATCAGTCAGTCCAAGTATATCAAAGACTTACTGAGAAAATATGATTTGGTTGATTGTACATCTGCAAAAACACCCATGCCTACTGCCACTAAGCTAGATAAAGATTTAAAAGGAAAGAAAATTGATATTACTAGTTATAGAGGCATGATAGACTCTCTTTTATATCTAACTGCAAGTAGACCAGATATAATGTTTGCTACATGTTTATGTGCTAGATTTCAAGCTGACCCTAGAGAGTCACATTTGATTGCTGTAAAAAGAATTCTCAGATATCTAAATGGTACCCCAAACCTTGGTTTATGGTATCCCAAATAATCTGATTTTAAACTAATTGGTTATTCAGATGCTGACTATGCAGGTTGCAAGCTTGATAGGAAAAGCACAAGTGGAAGCTGCCAACTTCTTGGAGGCAGACTTGTTTCTCGGTTTAGCAAGAAACAAAATTCGGTTTCTACTTCAACAGCAGAAGCTGAATACATCGCAGCTGGGAGTTGCTGTGCTCAAATCCTATGGATCAAGAATCAACTCCTAGACTATGGTATGTCATTATCCAAAATTCCTATCTTTTGTGATTATACTATTGCTCAACAGAAAATCCAGTGCAACATTCAAGAACAAAACACAGATATTAGATATCACTTCATAAGAGAACATGTAAGTGAAGGTAATATCGAATTACACTGGGTAACAACTGATAAACAACTTGCAGACATATTCACAAAACCTTTAGATGAATCTACCTTTTCTAGATTAGTTTCTGAATTAGGAATGTTGAATTATGCGTCTAAAAATTGATTAATTTTTGAAAACAAGTTGTTTAGTTGTTTGCAGCTAGAATTAAATTTCTAGATTGAAGCTGTTTTTTTAATTAAACAGAATTTTAGAAGCTAGAATTTAATTTCTGGAATGTAGTTGTTTTTTTTAATTAAACAGAATTTTAGAAGCTAGAATTTAATTTCTGGAATGTAGTTTTTTTTTAACAAAACCAAATTTTTGAAGCTAATAATCATTAAACTTGATTGTTGGAAATATTTTGAAATCTTAAGAGAAAGAGACTATCTTAGTCCCTGATAGTGTTTTTAATTAGTCCCCGACTGAATTAAAAATTTGAACTATCGGAGACTAACTAGTCCCCGACAGTCGTTTTTAATTAGTCCCCGACTGAATTAAAAATTTGAACTATCGGAGAATAACTACTCCCCGACAATAGTTTTTAATTAGTCCCTGACTGAATTAAAAAAATTTGAACTCTCGGAGACTAACTAGTCCCCGACAGTTGTTTTTAATTAGTCCCCGACTGAATTAAAAAATTGAACTATTAGAGACTACATTAGTCCCCGACGTCATTTTTGGTTAGTCTCTGACTCAATCAAAATGAACTATTGGAGACTAATCGAGTCTAGTCTCTTATAAGTGACCTTATCAGAGATTAGGGCAATCTCCGATCGAAGGTAATCTGGTAGTTATCCTATCAACGATCGAAAAACAGTTCACTATCTTTAGAATTGCAAACGTTTCTAATACTTTGGTAAAAGTAAAATCAAACACTTTTGCGATCACAATCTCTCAAAACTTTGAAATTATTTTCTCTCTACAAATTCTCTGCAATCTAACCCTATTTCAAGTTTCTTCAAAGTTCACAAATCTCTTCCAATGGCCGCTAAAACAGTCTGTTTCCAGTTTGGAGATTTCGATTTCATAAAGACTAACCATGCAGGGGTGGCTAATAAGCATGAATTTGGAGCCCAGTATCACCCCTTCGTGGATTTCCTTCAGAACTCCACTCTATCATATGCCATTTATGAAGCTCCTGTCCAAGCTGCTGAAGTTCTCACGGCTGTCTGGTCCACTGCTACCATCCAGGATGAGAACACTGACTCTCCCGTGGTAAGTTTCAGGTATGCAAACTCTGTTTATAATATAGACCATACCGTAGTTAATAATGCTTTACACATGCCAATCTATGAAAACTTTGACTCCCCTGCTTCTAATGAAGAACTTCTTTCTATGTTTAAAAACTTACATTATTCTGCTGAAATTAGTTCTGTTGGGTCTATAACACGACCCCATCTAAGGCAAGAGTGGTCACTGTTCTTTGATATAATAACTAAAGCATTTACTTCAAAATGCAGTGGGTATAATGCTATCACTACACTCACACAACAAATTTCTTTTAGTGTGTTGTATGATAGACATCTAAACATTGGGCTTTTAATTCTGCAAAATCTTTTGGTAAAACTGAAATCTGGTAATAAAAATAAAATTTATTATGCTAGATTTTCGATGATGATTGCTTATTATCTAATTCCTAACCTTAATATTACTGGATTGCAAGTTGTACCAACTGTTTTGCAGAGTAAAAGAATTTTTACTGATGTGAAGCATAAATCTCCCAAGGTAAAGGTTCCTTTATTTTTCCCTCCTGTCATGAGAGCTATTCTCATTGACAGGCTTCCAACCCTTTATTCTTTGCAATTCTTTGAGGATATTGAAAGCCAAAACCCTATTAATCCTCCAACCACTTCATAACAACAATTCCTAGCCCTCACCACAGTTTCCCAAAAGACTGTGGTTGTAAAACCAAAGAGAGCCAAGAAGCTCCCAATAAAAAGAAAAATAATTGAGGGAGTAAGTGAGGATGAGGGAGAGCAAGAAGCTGAAGTACCACTTCAGGGAAAGAAGAGAGCTATAACCCTTAGCCAAAAGCAATCCATTGCTTCTCAAAAAGCAATGGAGGTTATAAGGACAAGTAGTGAACTGTCACCATCCTTCAAAAAGGATGCTGACATTGAAGAAAGTTCTCAACTAGGAACACCCTGTACAGAGTCTGCACAAACTCTTGTTTACCAACAAGAGCAACCAAAAAGAGAGAAAATAAAAGAAAAGAGTGACACAAGGAGTGCACACACAGAGTCATCTTTTGATGTTCCTCAATTTTCAATGTCTGAGAAACAACCAACACTCCCCATTGTACATTCTTCTCCCATACATGATTCTTTTGATATTACAAACTTAAATTCTCTTGATTTTTCTGAAGAGGAGCCAACACTCGAGACAAGCTCTCAAACATATTCCTGAAAGTAATATGCCCTCAAGCCAATCACGTTAGACGTGATGGAGCATTTATTTTGTAATTTTATTCATTTATTAATAAAAGAATTATTTATTCAAAGGCGTTTATTTATTATATGTTTAAGTTGTTAAATATATTAACCCATAGTTTAGAGTTATATATTAGGATCATGATGAGATCATGCTAATGAGATCTAAAATATGTTAACTCGAAACTAAAAATATTCCTAATCGTAGGATCACTAATAAGGGTGTTAGTGAATCCGGAAAGATTAGTACATACTGTGCTTGCTCTTAACAAGAGGATGATTGATCTCATAATCATTTGTGTGACGACATTAAAGCAAGTATGTAGGTGCTTATTAGAGAATAAGTTCACTGAACGTGACTCGCTTAAATGAACACCTAATGGAGTTTTACCTGCTTGTCAATAGGAGTTCATCTAGTGATAGTTGTACAAGTGATCCTTAGACTTGAGATCGTTGCGGTTATCTTGTGTACACTAAATTATACTTTGTTATATATCTTAACTCAAGCAGTGTATATAAGTGTATGTTCGGGTATAATAAAGTGTACATGGAGATAAGTGAATGATCAACAAAGGATCTACCGCTTCCAGTAAAGGGAGAGAATGTCCTATGCGATTCCATTAGTGACAACTCGGGAATCTCTGGCCAGAGTGAAATGATAATTAGAATGTGTTTCTAATTGACATTATATTGAGTTGTGAATCTATGAATCGGAATGCATATGATTAAATAAAATAAGACTTGACAGTAATTCCATGTCTTATATTTAATCGGGACATTGTGTGGTAGAAGGATTGAATTGTACGGTAACTATTCACTGAATAGGTTCTTTGTGATTAAACGTTGATTTCATATTATCCGAATAGTCATGATATGCTGAGAGGTATCCCTCATGATGTAGAATAAGTATAATTAATATAATTAATTATATTTAATGAATTAAAGTGTTTAATTCGTATAAATAAAATTAGAATAGTTCTAATTTAATTTATTTCTACAACCGGCTTAATATTGAACCTAAATGGTCACACCATAAAAGGGAAATAATAAATTATGAAGATGTTGGGAAATAATAATAATTAAGTAATTTAATTTATACCATGGTGGAATAAATTAAATGGCTTAATATTTATAATTTAGTATTTTAGAAATACTAATTATAAATAAATAAGAATTATTCTTATATTATTATTATTTGATAAATAACCAATTCCTAAATGGTTTAGGAATTAGTTTAGGGGTTGTCTATATAAGGAGACTTATAATATATTAAACCCCAACTGAAATAATAATTAGTAGCCTCCATAATATTTGTCACCAAAATATTGTGAGAGAAATCCAATATTCTTCATAATCAAAATTCTCTGGTGGATCACCTTTAGAGTACTACACACTTGAGTAGTAAACGTTAGATCTAGTGGAACAATCAAGAACGTGGAATAAATTGCAAGACAGATCAAGGGGATCGACTGGAGCGTGAAGGATAAAGATTGCGGTGTTAATTCGTGCGTAAAGATTTTACATCAACGTCGTCGAATTTACAACGGTATGATTTTAATTCTTCCTTAATTAATAATATTGTATAAGGTGATTCCTGGGATTGCAGAAAAATTTTAAATTGCTATTTTTATGCTTCCGCTTCGTTGTCTATATTTTTCTGCACTAACAATTCCATGGATAGATCCCTAGCCCAAAATACACAAAGGGAACCCCCTATCCATGCAGTCATATCTACTTCTCCAATCCTCACTTCTGTAGGACAGAGTGTACCCATCCAAATGAGTGAGGATGTGAGAATAAATAATGAGAATAAATAGTGAGAGTCAGGCTCCTGACTTGGAAAAAGGAGAGAATATACACATACTTGAGAGTCAAGCTTTAGATAGCTTGGAAAAAAGAGAGCATGAGAAGCTGGGTGACCAACCCCAGGCAAAAGGAGAGGGTGTAAACAAGGATGAGATCCTTGAACAAAATAAAAGAGAGAAATTTTCAGCAGGTATATTTTTACAACCTGTTGATACAAGCTCACAAGAATCTCATGTTTCTTCTGCTCCCTCCACAAATATCCAAACAGAAGAAACTGAGAACATTTCAAGCACAGGGGATGCAGCATTAAATGTGATATCTGAAATGTCTAATGTCGACTTTGAAGTTTTATATGGTATGCAACAAAGACAAGACCACCTTTCTGCATTGAAGATAAGGCTTGCAGATGAACCTGTGCATGAAGAAGCTCCAGAAACAAATGTTGATGAATGGTTGGATGCAACCTATTCCAACACACTGGAGGATGCAGCCACTCAATTGAGGCAGGATTATGTGACCAACATAGGGTCAACTGCCATTGCACCTTCAGTCAAAGATATATTAGAAGAAGTAACCAAGGTGGATAAGAAACACACCAAGTTTCACCACTTCTTGGTTACTGGCATTAATGGTGCAGTGAAGAAAATGGAGGAAAGGATGGAGTTGGAGATAGAGAAAATCAGAAGGTGCTATGAAGGACACTTGCCAAGGAGGACTATCTCTGCAATTGATACTCTTATAAAAAACAAGTCCAAAATTGACAGTCGACTTCAAGCCCTTGAAGCAAATATTCAACTCCTGATACATAAACAAGACAGAATGGAGCAACTCCTGATGCAGGCTATTCCCCATTTGGCCACCTCCTCTCACCCTAAAGATGTTGATGTCAAAAAGGGGGAGAGTGGTCAATTCAAACATGTTCATGTACAAAAACCAAAATCTGGTCTTGTCCTTGATGCAGAATTGCAAGCAATGATGGACAGGATCTTAAAAAAACATTCTGATCTTCAAGCAGCAACAACAAAGCCAATAACAACAACAACAATAGCAACAACAGGAACAACAACATCTCCTTCTTCCACTGCACAAGCCCCAACAATAAAAGACAAAGGCAAGGGTGTTTTGGTTGAGGAGCCAAAGAAATCAAAATCTGTTCAACCAGGACAGCCTAAGCTGATGGGGGATGCTATGAAGACAGCTCACTTTCCCACTCCAGTTGAACTGATAGTGGATGGGAAAGTTGAGTTAGTTTATCCTCAAGAACAAAAGCTGATAGAATCTGATGCACTATTAGCTCAGAAACTTCAAGAGGAGGAGGATATGGCAGCAGCAAAAGAGGAGGAGGAGGCAAAGAAGAATAGACTTTTATCAAGAAGGTCAAGTGCACAGAAAGCAGCCATAACCAAAAAAAAGAATAAAGAGATGGAAGAGGCTGAAAAGAAATCAAGGAGGAAACCCTTGGTTCAGGAATCTGCAAAGAAACTTGTAACCAGGGCAACTATCAAGAAGCCTACTTCTCAAGATCCTCCAAGGTCAACTGAGACTGCTTTGGTGGCTGTGAGTGGACCAACAAAGCCACAAACAGTTTCATCAAAGAATTCTTACAAAGTTGAAATGACAAGTGCTGATGAGATAATAAAAGCCCTGAAGAAAAGTACTAAGAAGATAGATCTGATCAAGTGTAAGAATAACAGAGAACTTCTTCATGTCTTTTTGAAGGATGGAGAGTGTTTGAAATTTGAGAAGCCAGCCTTGGAGGGACAGACTAAGGAAAATTTGGAATGGTTGCTAACTATTGTATTTGGAACTTCTGATCTCAACATGGATCTTCGAAGCCAGATTCAAAAGGTAATGAAGGTGAAGCATAAGGTGGATACAATGCCGGAAGCTAATCCTAAACCTCTAGGATTTTGGTATGAGACTTTTCATGGAGAGAAAGTGTTCTTCAACTACAACAGAGATATCAACAGTGTCAATAAGAGACATATCGAAGGATTTATTAGTCTACTCAAAGATGCTGAAGATGAGATGGAGATTATTCTGAGAAAACTGTTGATAGAAAGGTTGGATGTGTTGAAGAAAAGTAAAAGATGAAGTTGTTGAAGTTGGAGGTATGTTGGTTGTTAATTAAGCTGTAATTTTTATGTTTGAAGCCAGACTTATAGGATTTAAACCTGAGTCTTGGTGGAAGCTGAACAACAGATCAAAGATCTTAGTTCAGAATACATTTGTAGTTAGTAATTCTTTATTCTTTTTCAAAGTAATTGTAATGTTGAGTTTTGACATCATCATCAACCTTGAAATTATGTTTATCATTCTGATATTCATAATTAGGGGGAGATTGTTAGGTTTTAGAACATTTGATGATGATTGTCTTTAGATTACTTAGAGTACAAATGTATAGAAAGTGTTAATTAGTAACACTGAAGTTTTGTAGCTAGCAGTTATCTCTTTATTTGTAATTCATTCATTCTTTGTAAAGAGATATAATTATTTCTTATTTGTAAATAACTGTTGGAATGGTGTATCGAAGCTTCAGAAAGTCGAAGTGTGTATTTGATCCGTTGGAGTTTACAAAAAGGCTTGTCGGAGACTAGGAAAATTTGTCAGAGACTAAGATTTCTTTATCTATCGGAGACTAGTTTTGCCTATCGGAGACTAAGGCTTACGTCATCAGAGACCAAGTCTAAAAGAGTCGGAGACTAAAGCTTACATCATCGGAGACTAAAGTTAAAAACATCAGAGACTAAGTTGACGTCTTCGGAGACTAAGCCTTAAAGCATCGGAGACTAAATAACTCTATCGGAGACTACACAATCTGACGTCATCAGGGACTAAAAGCACCGGAGACTAGTAATGACGTCACCAGAGACTAAAGATGAAGCATCAGGGACTAATCGTGATTTATTTCCTGAGAGATACAGAGTTCGAATTAAAAAGGAATGTCTTCCACGTAGTTCAAGATATTATTGAAGACGTAGCTGGTAAGGAAACTAACCAGAAATCTCTTTCTAATCAAAAAGGAAAGATTGTATTTGATTCGAATAAGGAAGCTGAATTTTATTCTGAATAGGAACTGAGTTAATTGTAATTCAGTTGTTAGAGAAGTTGTAATTAGTTTTTACAGAGAATTGTAATTCGAAGCTGTATAGGTTTTTCATAGTTTTGTATCTTTTTCTATACAGAATAGAAAAGAAGCTGATGATCATATTTATTATGATTGTTAGAATTTGTAATTAGTTGTGAAATCAATATAGGAATTGTTTATAAATTTATTTGAGTTTTTGTTCTTTATATTCCGCAAGAAAGTTTGATTTCTTAAAGAACAAGAAATTCGAAAAGTATTCAAAGAACTTGTATTCAACCCCCCCTTCTACAACTTCTCGGCATCTCACTGGGAAAACAAGATCATCCCTTCTGAAGCTTCAGCAGGAAGCAGAAGACTATGGTTGGGTCTTTCTGATGATTTCTTTCCCTACATGCTTCCTGCTGACTTCATTATATTCCTACCCCTCCTCCATGCATATTGGAGTGGCATGGGCATGCGTGCCATTTTGGATTCATTTAGAAGGGTGCCAAATTTCATCGTGCTCATTGAAAATCCTTAGAGGGCGACCTGGAATATGATCAACTCTTCTCCTGCTGCCGAGGACACTGCCACTGCCTTTACCAAACGACTCAAAATGGACATGCGCAAATATAAATTCCCAATCATACCTGCTACTGACATTCCTGTTGTTGATGGATATCTTCCTCCTGCTGATCCTTCTTTGGAAAATCCTTCATATGCATGCCACCAAGTATACATCCGTGCACACTCTACTATTCCAGTCAGACTCGAAGACTCTCGTCCTTCTAAGGCTTCTCATGCTGCCCCCCAAACCATCAAGATCAGCCCGCTCGCATTCTGCCAAGTCAACAAAGAAGAAGTTTGCTGAACTTGATTCTAAAATGGATAAAGTTTTAGCAAGTCAAAATCTCCAGCCTGCTGAATCTGCATAGAGCTCCAAGGCACCTCCTGCTGCCTCTGACCTTAAAGATCGGATTAACAAGATGGAGCGCAAGCAAGATCAAATCTTGCTCACTCTCAACAAGCTGATTGACTTTCTCCCTTTAATGGATGATGATATCAAAAAGGGAGAGAAAGATCATGAAGCAGCACAACAACAACAAGATCAAGCTACTCTGACTCCTGCTCATGCTCCTATCCCTGCTCCTGCTGTAACCCCTACTACCGTGGCCAGAAAAAGAATTCCTAAACACATCCCTGATTCTACTGTACAAATTCTCAATCCTTCTCCCTATATGAGACTACAGAAGGCCCTTGAAGAAGTGGATGTGATGACTAAGAAGTCAGGCCCTGCTGAAAGTCTCAAACTGCTTAGCATTAAAGACTATGAATCCAAAATCAAGCAGTACGAGCTGGAAATGAAAAGACTAAGGGACCAGCAAAATGAAAGGGAGTACAATCACAAAAAGGAAAGGATGGAGCGAAGAAAGCAAGAAAATGAGGCAATAAAAAGGGAAAGGGAGGAGGTCGAGGAAAGGAGGAGACTGGAACTACTAAAGTATGGGGAAGAAGATCAACAAGGATCTGAGGAATCTACTGATAGTGAAACTTAGAAAGGATTTTGTTTAATTGTCTTTATTTTCATTCATCATTCATGTACTTAAAACTTTTTCCATGAAATGAAATATATCTTGTTGCTTGTTGTGGTGATCAAAATAATTCGTTTTGAAATCATCAATTAGGGGGAGATTGTTGATGAACCCCTGCTTATATTACTGCTGCTTAAAGATTTACATTTATTTAATATAAGAATTGATGATGTAATATAGTCCTTGCTTATATGATGTAAAAGTACTTAGAAAAATATCCAAATTGTTAGGTGGATATGTTCTGCTAGTTAAGCAAGGATTTTGATCACCAATGAAGACCCTTCTCATCAGTTTGGAAGGATACTGAAGATCTAAAGAAAAGTTCAAGGACAGTCCTGCTTAGAATGAAAATAAGCAAAGACTGATATAGCAAGATACCTTACCTAGATTCGAGTAAGTTTGTCAGAAAAATACTATCCTTTATTTTGCTTAGTCAACTCCTAGAGATCTTTTTCAAAAAGCACTAGAAGACAAAATAATGACTATCTTTTTGAACAAAGCAAGGAACAGCTGGAAAAGTACAAGTCACTGTCAAGGTAGTACAACTCCCAACGGATCTATTTCAAAATTCTCAACGGATAGATTTTTGGAGTAGTATAAATAGGAGTCATAAATTTCATTTATGAGAACTGAACAACCAAGAACTGCTCTGACAATCTGACACTCAAAGAATACAACAAGACACAATTAAAAGCTTGAACAAGTGTTATCTAATCTACTCAACAAGGAGCTCTCTGCTTAGAGATAGCAAGCAAGAAACAACATCTGCTATTAGTCTGTGTGACTTGGTCTAAGTGACCCATTGTAATTCTGGACTAAGTGTCCTGCTGCTTATTATTCTATGTGAACATTCTAGTGAGTGCCTTCTCAAGTAAAGGAGGACAAGAGTGGAGTAGGCTTAGACTGAACCACTATAAAAATTCTCGTGCCTATCTTTCTTTCTGCTTATCTTTGTTATTGCTTATTTATTTTACCTTTACTTTGCTAAAGTCTCAGCTAAACTCTTTTAGCAAAGACTTATTGTCATTGCTCCTTTAGCCATTAACCTTTATTCTAAAATCTAAGGGGTTCTTTGCTTAACAAATTCCGTTGCTAAATCTTTTCAAAATATAAGAAACTCTTTTAATAAGCAAGAAGTGTTTAAAACTGCAAAGTTTTCTAAGCAAGTCTTAAAATTTTGAAAAACACTATTCAACCCCCCCTTCTAGTATTTTTCCCTTCGGGACCTAACAATTTTCACTAAGATAAGATGACCTTGGTGTTGTCTAAAGAACAAGATTTTGTCAATGATACTTCTTGTGAACTTATTTTCCACCAAAAACTTAGTCAATGTGTCATACCAAGCCTTAAGAGCCTCCTTCAGTCCATAAAGTGTTTTTTATAGCTTGAAAACATGATTTAGGAATTTATAATTTTCAAATCCTGGAGGTTGTTGGACATACACCTCTTGTTCTAATTTTTCCATTGAGAAATGCACCTTTCAGATCCATTTGATAAACTTTGAAGTTTGAATGTGGTGTATAGATTAAGAAGATTTTGATAGCCTAAAGCCTGGCCACTGGTGCAAAGGTTTCATCGAAGTCAATGCCTTCCTCTTGTATGTAACACTTTACTACCAACTTTGCCTTGTTTCTTGTGACAATGCCAGCTTCATTCATTTTGTTCTTGAATACCAACTTGGTTGAGAAACCCAAGAAAAAAAAAATGAATAGGTTGTATCAAGGAAATTATTTATATCATATATGAAAAAAAATTGTAATTCATATCATATATGGATTGTACCATGTCTATGTGATGTCCAAAAATTTAGTACTTTCAGAAACTCTTGTAATAATCCATGAAGGAAATATAATTTAACCCCAATCTTAAATGATTATTTTAACCAAGCTTTAATAAGAGATAGTGGAATATACTACTTGAGAAAGACTCACTGCATAAGAAAGTTACAGAGTAAATTATGGACCAAGGATTGTTGTATGCAAGTAAGATAACCATAATATAATTAGGAGTAAGCTGCATATGTGTCAGCAGCTGTTAAATTGAACCCAAGACTAACTGTGGTTAGTAATCTAGTTATATTTACAAATATATATCTTTAAAGAAAGCTCACTGCACAAGGGCACCACCAAGAGAAGAATTTATGTCCAACAGAATGTCGGCTGTTATTAGGAGAGTAGCTGATATTTTGGCAGCTGCAACACCGGTCAAATTAGCCAATCATTGTACTATAATTATATTATTAACTAGCATAACCAACAATTGATATTTTTCCACCAGATTGATCCAACTACTTTTGTCCAAGACTGTGTCCCCTGATGGTAAATTGTCCCCTGACGAGTAAATTGCCCCTGACGGGTAATTTATCCCCTGATGGTCATTCTAGTCTCTGATGACCACTTTTATGCCCCAATGACTATCCACTATTACGCAGTCTATCTTTAAGGTGTAAGATGTTTTTTTCTTACTTAAGATAATAATAATTAATTGATAAATTCCAAGTAATAACAGGTGATGTAAAAATTCACCTAAGTTATGTCTGGTTAATGGATAATTAACCTATAACCTCTGAAAACTTAAAATGAGTTATATAAGAGTCTATAAATAGCTAAATACCAGTTTAAAAAATCTTTCAGACTTGGTTGGAAGTTTAAAGGCAATTCTAATACCTCAAATGGCAAATGGAAATATTTAAAATAAAAGGACATCACATAGGTGCATTTGCACATCTATATCTCAGACATTAGTTTTTCATAATGAAGTCAATATACATGTTTTATAGAGTGATCTCGTTCACAAGTAATTTGATTTGAGAATAACTAAGGACAAAGGCAAGTATATACTCACTCTATCTTTTTCATTGAATACGTATTATCATTCATTCGATATACGTAGATAACCATTGTTATACTCTATCTCATGCAAGTTCAATGTTTTCATGATTAAGTAACGTACGATTCATTGATCTGATGTACGTGAAAGATGTTGTATTGGAACCAAGTGTTCTTTGGGCACTTGCTAATTGTTTCAATTCGCTAACATGCCAAAGTAAACCCCATACGGATATAGAAGATTTATTTCTTACCCCATACTTGTAAAGTGTATCCATATGGGTAACTAAAGGCTATTGTTAGAGATAAATGATGATGATGATGATTATGTAATAAATTGTGCAACTGTAAATACTTGAGGTATTTTATAAACCTTAAGATCAACACAAGTTTTGCATCTACTGATAATAACCTTATTAATCAGTGGATGGTCGATCTCTTCACAAGACAAGTCAAAAAACAGAAACATTCAAAGGACTTGACAAAGTGAAGAAGAATGTCTGATGTTACTTGCTAACAATCAAAGTATTCCGCACATCAGATATTCTAAACAAGTTACGTTGATTGAACCCATCAAGGGAACCCATCAGGGGGAACCCATCAGGGGGAACCCATCAGGGGGAACTCATTAGGGGAACCCATCAGGGGGAACTCATCAGGGGAAACCTGTCAGGGTATGACGAAGGCAGACCAGCCCGTCAGGAAAACACTTCAGGACATGTCAGTGTCAGGCCAACCCATCAAGGTAACCTGTCAGAGGGAATGACCAACATGGCATCAGGGGAAGCCATCAGTGTATGCCGTCAGTCATAACCATCAAGATCAAGAAGCACTGAGTGAAACTCAAGTGAAGGTTGAAGCCCTGATCCAGTCAATAAGCATCAGGGGATCCAGAAGCACTGATCAAAGTCCATCAGGGCTGATAGTCAGTGGATCGTTATGACAGCATGCACCCATCATCAGTACTTACACGGAAATCAACGTAACATGTTAAAGAAGCAAGAAATATCAACTGCAAAGATATTTCTTGAAGTT
>CM025781.1:22324111-22359609 GCA_014636745.2 Centella asiatica
TATAACTATTTTAACTTGAATCTGTGTGTTCATTTCTTATAGTTTTTCTGTTTGTTACAACTGTTTTCCAGTAAGCCTTTTAAGTCTAAAAGAGCAAAAAGTTTCAGGTGTTTGTATTCATCCTCCCCCCCCCCCCCCCTCTACAAACACTTGTGCTTATATTGCAACCACCTGGCACCCTGGCCTAAGATTAAAGGGAATGAGAACTGAGGCATCAGTGATTGGACCTTCACAGATAAAAGATTTCTGCATTGACTATATATGTCAATATGATAAAGTCAAACGATGGTCAGGCTGGTCAGGCTGGTCAGCTGATGCACCGTTTGATTAAGAGAGTCCTACGGGCATATGTGTTAAACAGACATGTATATAAGGCGCATGAGAAATATTCAAGATTTTCTTTTTCAAGTAAAAGGGAAAATCCCTCACTATCATTTGGGGACCCTATAAGCTATGTTGTTCCAAGTCTATCAAGAGGTATCAGCATTTTTTTCAGCCTAACCTCACAAATACTTAAGCCTATGAATTATTTATCCATCTTCAAGACTTTCTCAATGCTTGACTATATACTTGCGAGCATAAATTGCTCATGTTACTGCTATGTAAATATTTACAGGTTATGACAAGAAGGTCAAGTCATTTGATAAATTAAAGGCGAAAATGGCATAGCAAGATTTTCTTAACCACTCTCCTATGGTTGACCTTTAGAGGAAAAGTGGAGCGAAAGACTATTATAGAAATGTTTAGATTGTGAGGCCAAATGGGCCCTCATAGACTTCTGCTGCTAGGTATTTATTTTGAGATATTGTAATAAGAGATTATATTTCTTTTACTTTATGTTAAGTATGCTTGGATGTTGTTATTATTGTTATCAATCTTGATAGAGTCGAGAGTCCCGTGTGGGATTCCCATGGCTGATTTAATTCTTCCTGCATTGCCATAATCCAATCAGCATCTTACAAGGTTTCTTCAATTTTCGTTGGTTCTATTTGAGAGAGAAAACAAGCATATAAACATTCATTTGATGTAGCTCTTCTAGATTGCACTCTTTGATTGAGATCACCAATAATTAATTCAATTGGATGATTCCTTGAGTATTTTTTCTGAGGAGAAAGTCTAGATGAACTTGCATGATCTTAATTTCCTACCCTAGGTATGTGCAACCAGTCTCTATGAAAAGTCCCCCTGAATTTGTGCTCAAATCAAGGTTTAAGTTATTCCCTGATGGTGCATTCCCTAATGGTGCATCCCCTGATAAACTATCTCATGATAGAGTATTCCTTGATCTGTTGTCCAAGAAATTTACTTTATCCACTGAAGAGGCTTCTTCTTTGACATCAGGGGTTTCTAGATTTTCCATTGATTTGCACACATCAGCTTCAGTTTCTTGATCATCAATTTCATCTTCATTTTCAAATCAGAGCTCCTAATGAAAACTAGGGTCTTCAAGGCCAGAAATTTCTTGATTATCAAAAGCTACATTTTTTGATTTCATCATAACTTCGAGCCTTTTGTTTTAAACCCTGTGGACCTTAAATGTCAGGGAATAACCTAGGAAAATAGCTTCATCAGCCTTTGATTCAAATTTTCCTAATTTTTCACCAAAGTTCCTCAATACAAAACATTTGCAATCAAAAACATGTAGGAACTTGATATTTGGATTCCTCCTTGTCATCAACTCATATGGTATCTTGTTGTGAGTCTTATTGATCAAGGACCTAATTTGAGTGAAGCAAGTAGTGGATATTGCTTCAGCCCAAAAACATTGTTCTAGCAGCTTTTATCAAGGTCCTATTTTTTCTTTCCACTACACCATTCTATTAAAGAGTCCTTGGAGAGGAGAATGTATGACTGATACATTTCTCCATACAAAACTCATCAACAACTACATTTTTGAATTCAGTTCCATTATCAGTCCTCAAAATCCTAACCATTGACCCAGATTCAGTTTCAACTTTCTTTACATGGTCAATGACTTGCTGAGGCACCTCTGATTTAGCATGTTGGAACTTGAGTCAAGTGTATCTGGTGTAGTCATCCACAATAACAAATGCAAAACTTTTCTTTTGATACTGTCATGATATTGACAGGACCAAATAAATTCATATGTAGCATTTAAATTGGAACTTTGATCATTATGGCTTCCTTGTTGACAAAAGATGTTCTCTTTTGCTTCTATTATTGGTAGGTTGAGCACAAACCCTCTTAAGTGAACTCCATTTTGAGGTAGACCGATCACCTGTTCTCTCTTCTCCAAATCATTTATGGTCTTGAAATTCAAGTGAGAGAGCTTCTTATGCCACATCCAACTCTCATCAGGGGATGCCTTGCTGTAAAAGCATGAGGCTTCATTTGTTGAGCCAAAGTCAACAACATAAAGATCTCTATTTCTAACCCCTGATAGGACCAGCTTTCCATCACCTTCATTGGAGATTAAGCACCTGTCACCTTTGAAGGAAATTTTGAACCCTTTGTCACATAGTTGACTTATGATCAATAAATTGTGCTTAAGCTGATTAACTAGTGCTACATTTTCAAACAAGACATTCTCATTTGCTACTTTGCCATAATCCATAGTTGATCCTTTACTGTTATCACAAAAAGATATGACTGGACCATCTTTCTCAATGAACTTTGTGAGCAGGGCTTTGTTTCATGTGATGTGCCTTGAGCAACCACTATCTAGAAACCAAATCTGCTTGTTTTTACCCTTCTCATGCACACAAAAAACATTTAATTTGGTTTTGGTACCCAAGTGGATTTGGGTCCTCTACGTTTAGTCACAACTTTTGGTATATCAACTTAAATCAATTTTAACCTTAGGTTTCGTCAACACACACACTTTCTCCTTTTTGCCTTGGTCGTTTGATCCATCATTTGACATACGTAGTCACTTGCAGAAACCAATTAATCTGTGAAAGGTTTGATTACTGATGCCTTGCCTCGGTCTATCATTCCCTATCATCATTGGCCAGAATACCAGGCAAAAACTTTCAACAGCCCTTTAACTCCCCCGTATGGAATATATCTTCTTGAAAACATTTTCTCATTTAAAATTGACATCCTCCACAATCAAAAATAGCGACTACCAAACACATTGGCGTGCTCAACAATTAAAAGTAGACAGCCGAAGATTTTTCTATATACCCATACGGAAGCATGCTCAGGTGTGCATACAAATTCACGACTGCAACACCCTTACATCATCATCATCTTCTTTTGGTTTGCTAGTGACTTAAATAGCTAGCAATCACCCAATAACATATAGCTCAATCATTAACGTACATCGGATCAATGATCGTACGTTACTTAATCATGAATAAGATCATCATCATGCGTAAGCTTTAACATCATTCATTTACGTAAATCGAAATAATGATTCTACGTAATTAGTAAGAAAGAAAGTGGAATGAATATATATACTTGTCTTGGTCCTTAGCTAAAATCACTATACTGGTTGCAAAAGGGGTTCTGTAAAACATCATTGTAGGTATAACATGTGAAATCCATACTTTGAAATGATAACTATGCAAAACTAAGGATGGCCATTAGGGCATATTTTACCCGTCAGGGGATACATTACCCATCAGGGGATACACTGCCCATCAGGGAATATTTTACCCGTCAGGAATAGTAATCAGGGGATGACTTACCCATCAGGGGGATAAATTTATTCATCGCCAAACTCGTCGGGTGATAACTTGTTTAGCGCCAAACTCCCCAAGTCATTGCTGAACTTCATCAGTGGATGATTTATCCAGTGCCAGACTTCTCATGGATAAAAGTTCAGCACCAAAGTCACTTGTTCAGTGCCAAACCTATCGGAGACTAATCACAGATGCTCATCAGAGACTAACATCATTAGTCATCAAAGACTAAGTTTACCCATCGGAGACTATGGGTGAGATCATCAGAGATTAATGTTAACTCCCCAGAGACTGATAACGTCATCTTAACCCATCAGAGACTAAAGGTGATGTCATCGGAGACTAACGTTAACTCACTAGAGACTGAAATTATCTTGTCAGAGACTAACATTATCTCATCAGAGACTGATCATAGAACTTGTCTCTGATAAAAGAAAGTCTTTCATGATCAAGAACGTTATCTAATGAAAAACAACTCAATCTAAGATACATAATCATCTTTTCATGTCTCAAAAAACCATGCTCTTTAACCACTTTATTCTTTTCTAAAGACTTAGCTCATATAGTGAATACTTTTGGATACTACGTAACAACGAAAAGCAGAGGAGAACATAAGATTCTTACCTCTTGGGTTGATGAAAGAGATCAAAGCCTATTTGAAAGTAATAGTCTAGAAGAAAGAACTTAAAATTATGTGAAGATGGTAGGTTTAAAGAAGAACTTTGGAAGAGAAAATCTTTAGAAAAGAGACTGAAATGTTCCTTTGAATTAGATATTTATAGTAGGCTGAGATTAAGCCTTGCAATAGAAACATTGGTTAATCTGGACGGTAAAACAGCTGCTCATCATGATTCTTAGCAGCTAAGCATGTGTAATAAGCCCGTTGTCCTTCATGCAAATAAGCCAGCTATTAAAGCAGCTTACTAATCTGATTAATGTACGTAGGCCATGACGTCATCATACTTAAGCTCCTAAGTCCTCCATAGGACTTAACAAATAAACACAAAGCTTCTTTTTAAGTACTTATGAAGGTTACCAACATAAAAACATCAATTACTTGTCCTTGCAACCAACATCCAAACAAAAATAATCCCTTTAATGGGTCCAAAAATATTTAGACATCCAAAAACATCATGTATTAACTATAAACGTTAATATAAAAAAAACAATATGAATAAATAAATTATTTATAGATAAACAAATTTTTTGGGTTGTTACATTCTACCCTCCTTACAATAAGTTTCGTGCTCGAAACTTTACTGGTGAAACAGTTGAGGATACTTTTGCATCATCATCTCTTCTAGTTCCCATGTTGCTTCTTCAACATTATGGTTTCTCCATAAAACTTTTACAGATGCAATTTCCTTATTTCTTAAAACCTTTACTTGGCGATCCAAAATTTTCATGGGCGTTTCTTCATAATGCAAATTTGGTTGTAACTCAATGGGCTGGTAGTCAATAATGCCAGAATGATTTCCGAGTAGTCAAATTTTCCGGGTCGTTACAGGTTGAATACAAACACTTTAATTTTTTCGTGCTATTAAGACTTAATAAACACAAATTAGAATAGCTGCAATAATAAAAAAAACCTTACTGATATTTAAGATGAACATACAAAGATTTAAGTTAAAATAGTTGTATTATAACTTGGGTTTTTCTGGCAATCTATATAATCACAAAGTGATTAAACAACTACAAATCTGTAAATGATTACAGCTTCTTGTTTAACACACTAGCTGTGATTTCTCTTTGAATATTTCTTTTAAGAACTATTACAAATCTACTCTCTAGTGTATTAAAAATGACACAGATATTTCTAAGTTTTTTTTATATCTTGTGTTTTTCTCTCTCTTCTTGTGATGGTAGTGTGTAACAACTCTTCTATATATAGAGGAATAGAGTCCATGTGCTTGTCATACTTCTTTTTTAATGCAGCCGTAGTATGTTCTGTCATTATCCTTTCGAAAATACACGTGTCAAACTGCTATTGCTTATTGTTGCTTTTATTTCAGTTCCTATTACCATGCATTTCTGGTGTGAAGGTTGTTATTGGACCACCATGTTTCAAGGAATATCTTCCTAGTTATACTCCTTGCTTCTTTGCCAAGTGCATATCTTTCAAGCCCTAATGACATGTGGATTTGTTGTCCCAATGAAATAGCCTAGAACTTGTAGGGGGGGTTGAATACAAGTTCTTAAAATCTTTTTGAATTTATGTTCTTCAAAGTATATTTACTTGCGGAAATTAAAGAACAAAAACAAGAATAAATTTATAAACAATTGCTTTTATTGATGAACAATTGATTACAAATTCTAACAATCACAAACTGATTGTCAGCTTCAAAATCATGTACTCTATATATAAGTCTTTATAAACATTCAACTTCCGATACAACTCTGTAAAAAATAATTACAGCTCCAAATCTGAATTGTAATCCAGCTTCTAATCCTATTCAACATATGTTTTCTATGTACAATCCGAATAGCTATCTCTCTATTTAGTTTGCTAACCAGCTTTATCTTCAATATATCTTCAATGTCCATGTCGAAGATGACTTCTAATTCAAATAGAACTTTGCACTATATCAGAGAGTAATGTCACATTAGTCTCTGACTGCTTAAACTTACTCTCATATAAAAATAAATTACATGAATCAGAAAGTAAACTATCAGCTACAAAACTTTAAGTGCTATAGATTAGCACCAACTGTACATTTGTATATCTAAGTATTCTAATTACAATCATCATCAAATGTTATAAAACCTAACAGGATTAGGTCTTAACTATCCACTGATGGCAAGCCCTGATGTTGACTTGATCAGTGCTTTTGGATCCCTTGATGACAAGCCCCGATGTAGACTTGATCAATGCTTCACTATCCACTGATGTTAACTCTTAATGTAGAATTAGATAAATGCTTATTTATCCCCTGATGTTAAGATCCAATGTTATCCACTAATGTAATGTTTAGGCTATCCCCTGATGGTATCTACTGACAGTCAAGGTATCCCCTGATGGTGTCCCGTATCCCCTAACAGTCAAGCTATCCCTTGATGGTATCCGTTGACGGTTAATTTATCCCCTGATGGTATCCCCTGACAGTCAAGTTGTTCCCTGATGCCTCTCTGTACACTAACACCTTTGATTGTTGATACTTTGTTGTCCTTTCCTTGAATGCCTGATGTGCGGAATACTTGAATTATGAAGTACAATCAGACATTCCCTGACACTACCAAGTTTTTGAAATATCCACTAATGACTTTCTTAGTGCAGTATCAGCCATTCCCTGATAAACTAAGTTTTCCATCAACGAATACTTATTTGTACAAATATAATAAGGTTTATGGACTACCTTGAGTATTTACAAGTGCATAGTATTAAAAAGAACTAAAGAATAATTACATCATCATCATTGTCAACATTATGTCTAACAACCCTTTGCTTCTATGCCAAGTATTAGTACATAGCTTGTAATCTCTGACGAAGAGTAGACTAAGTCTTAACTATTCCCTGATGACAAGCCCTATGTAGACTTGATCAGTGCTTCTGGATCCCTTGATGACAAGTCGAGATGTAAACTTGATCAGTGCTTAACTATCCACTGATGACAAGCCCTGGTGTAGACTTGATCAGTGCATTATCCACTGATGCTAGTCCTTGATGTAGAATTAGATCACTGCTTCTTGATTTCTTGATGTTAAGCTCTAATGTTATCTGCTGATGACATCCACTGATGCAGTAGTCAGGCTATCCCCTGATGGTATCCGCTGACCGATTTATCCACTGATGCAATAGTCAGGCTATCCTTTAATGGTATCCCCTAACATCTTTATCCACTGATGTCATCCCCTAACCACTGGTACTTTGTTAGCTTATTTTTGAATGCCTGATGTGTAGAACACTTGAACATTAAGTACTACCAGTCATTCCCTGACACTAACAAGTCCTTTGAGATATTCATTGATGACTTTCCTAGTGCAATGAGGACTATTCCCTGACAGACAAGTTGTCTATCAGTGAATACCTATTGTTAGGAATTATAGCATTTGATGATGATGTATAAACTTAGAATTGTTAGATTTTGTAATTGTACATATACCTATAGTAGTGCACTATGAGAAACTACTATCAGAGATTGTAGGTAAGCATCAGAGACTACAAAGACTGCATTTGGAGAGTTTAACAAAAGTCAAAAAGTGATCAAGCAAATTTAGTCTATCGGAGACTAAGTTTTTGTTCATCGGAGACTAAGTTTTTGTTCATTGGAGACTAATTTTTTGGTCATTAGAGACTAAGTGTTTGTTCATCAGAGACTAATGTTGAAGCAACCAAAGACTAAAGCAAAGACATTGCAATGCATTAAAGTAGCCTTGAGAAGATTTGACCATCGCTAAACTCAATATGACTATCACCAAAGTCGTCGGGCAAATCAACAACATCGCCAAACTCAAAATTACTCATCGCCAAAGTCGTCGGGTAATTTACACTAGCACCAAAGTGCTCGGGCATCAGTGGATAAAATGTGAAGCACCAAAGTGCTCGGGTGTCAGGGGATAAATCTCTCGGCATTAGGGGATGAGTTTCTCGGCATCAGTGGATGAGTTTCTCGCATCGGTGGATGAGTTTCTCAGCATCAATGGATGAGTTTCTCGGCATTAGGGGACGAGTTTCTCGGCATCAGTGGATGAGTGTCTCAACATCAGGGGATAATTTTCTTGTCGTCAAGGGATAAATATCCACTGATAAACAGACTGTCTATCACGGAATAAAATAATCAGAGGCTAAACATGACATATAAGATAACTCATGGCTGAGTTTACAAATTCACTAACTCAAGTTTAAAGGCGGTGGAATTAAAATATAGATGGTGGTCCAATAAGGAGAGATTGGCTACCAAAGAATCTTCAAGGAGATAAGTTATACACTGCAGGTGTGAACACTAATATAGAAAAAAGTCATACTTATACACTAGCATGTGTATATAGTTGTTGGAGTGAAAACTGCATAGATAACTTATAGAAACTTGAAGGAGGAAAATATGGAAGCTGGTCCAATCAAAAACCAGGAAGCTTATAGAGATAAGTTATTCGCTGCAGAGATAACTTATCATGGGAACTCTAAGAGGAAAAGAGGGAGCTGGTGTGCTGATACACTAGAGATGTTATATAACAGGTCCGTGTGCAAGGAAGGTCATGCAAAAAGAAGAAGTTATGTGACAGAGTTGCAATTACCAATGAATATCAGAGATATTTTTGGAGGCAACTCATTGAAGAAGCTTGGAGAACAAGGAAGCTATGTCTATAAATAGAGACATGAAGTAGTTGAGATAAAATACATCAAGATAACAACAAGAATATGTCTTATCTCAGATCATATCTCAGAACAAGGCTAGACATGAGTACAGCCTATCACCCCCAGACACTAGAAGATATGTTACGAGCTTGCATTCTCGATTTCAAGGGGCATTGGGACAACCATCTACCACTGATTGAATTCACTTACAATAATAGCTATCATGCCAGCATCGACATGGCACCATTCAAAGCATTGTATGGTCGAAAGTGCAGAACTCCACTTTACTAGAATGAAGTGGGAGAACGAAGGCTAATCGGACCAGAGATAGTCCAATAGACTGAGGAAGCGATCAAGGTGATTAGAACAAGAATGAAGGCGGCTCAAGACCGACAAAAGCAATATGGTGATCAACACAGGAAGAACCAAACCTTAGAAATTGGAAGTTATGCATTATTAAAAGTGTCACCCTAGAAAGGCGTAATGCATTTTGGCAAGAAAGGAAAGTTAAGCCCCTGCTATGTGGGACCATTTGAGGTATTGAGGAAGATTGGCAAAGTGGCCTATCAATTGGCACTGTCACGGGCTTTGGGCCACGTACATGATGTATTTCATATATCAGCGTTGCGTCCTTATAAAGACGACCACAGAGGAATAATAGACTATCAACCAATAGATCTGCAACCAAATTTAAGGTATGAAGAGGTCCCTGTCCAGATATTAGATCGACAAGTTAAAATTCTTAGGAATAAAAAAATTTCTTCGGTAAAAGTGTTATGGAGGAATCATAATGTAGAGGAAGCTATTTGGGAGCTTGAAAGCGCTATGGTTGACAAGTACCCCCATTTGTTTGTTAGCTAAGTTTCGAGGACAAAACTTCTTTAAGGGGAGGACGATGTGAGAACCCGAGAATGTCAATGAATTTTGTTATGAGATTTATTTATTTTATTTTCTGCATTAAGGTTTAATTTCTTATTGGGTATAAATGATGAAATTATATTTTCTTATGAAAATTTAATGGCAATGTGATGTCCAAAAGATTTTAAATGTATTTTGAAGCTCAAGTATTTAAAAGATTTTTTTTTAAGATTGTTTTGTGTGAGTGTGTGTTCACGCGGGAAAGGCTCACCAGGTGTGAACAGGTTTAGCTACAGTACTTGCTTTTAAACCAAACTACTAGGAGACCGTAGCATTTAATGTACATCACCTCTATCAGTACCCTAGAGTGGGCTATGATAAACGACCGATGAACACTAGCAGTCATTGCAACCACCCTTTTCTCACCAGTCACTTCTTTTCTTTTCATAGCCAATGGCTGATATCAAATAAATCCGACGGCCCTTGTTGCTCAACAAATGACATTATATATATATATATATATATATCCCATTGTTATCACCCTAGTCCCACCTTCATAAATTTCTATATAGTATACCACCAAATCCAAGCTTACTCTCAAGACAACTATCCTTTTTAGAAGAACAACTAGAGCTTTTAACTCTTTCTTACAGCCAAGGAGGTAAGAGCATTTCATTAAAATCCTGCTCTATTCTTACACTTTGCTCTGTTCTGCATACCACATTTAATACCTTGTTCATTTACTTCCAAAAGTATGATTTAATGCATGCTTTTAACACCCGGAGTTAATGTCATTTATTTCAAAAAGCTGTCCAAGATGGGTGTAATATTGTTGACAACCACCTGGTAGACAAACCTTTAACTACCAAACATTAATTCCTTTTTGTCAGTAGTTATGACACCAGGCCTGAGTATTTTCTTTAACTTGAGTTTTGAACCCTAAACTATATCTAGGAGGGCTTGCAGACCCTAGGAAATGTTATGAATCATTGAGAGGATGATGAAATTTGACCTTAGTGTGGTTTTGGTTGAGATCACCACCCTTGGAGAAGTGGGGAAGACACCACTATACCTGAGACAGCTTCTAAAGTTAGTCTCCGACAGTATAACTTAGTCTTCGACGGTATAACTTAGTCTTCGACAGTATAACTTAGTCTCCGACAATATAAGTTAGTCTCCGACAGTGTTGGTGTTAGTCTCTGATGAGATGTGTTAGTCTCTAATGAAGGAAGGGTGTTGTTAGTCTCTGATGAAGGGAGTTTGAGACTAGTACCTGATGATGTCATCAATAGTCTCTGACGGGCAAAATATGTTAGTCCCTGACGAGTTTTATGATGACCAAGCCATACCCTAATGATCGATGATGGCTGAGAGATCATTCCCTGACAGGTAAAAGATACCCTGACGGTCGAGAAGTCATCCCCTGATGACTTTTCCCTGACGAGAGAATGTTACCCTGATGGTGGGGAAACCATCCCCTGACGGGTAGTTTACCCACTAATGGTCAGTTATCCCCTGATGCGCAGTTTGTCTTTAAAACTATAAACGCATTATTTTCCTAACATTATTTTATGAAGTTTTAATTATTTATTTACCCTTAACAGTTCTTATAGCAGTTTTGGAAATATTAAAATTTTAAGGACATCACATACGCACTTTCTCTCATATTTTAACCAAAGTACTAAATTTATTTTGGGATATGTATATTTTACAGAATCTTTCGCTCTCAAGTAAATTGAAATAGTTTGGGTACAAGGGATCGAGGCAAGTATATTCTCACTCTTATGCTTTTTTCAACTAAGCGCATGATCAATTGTTTCGACATGCGTAGAAGGTTATGGCTTTTATGTTAAAATTCCTTGTGAATCGACATGCTATGCTTTAATTTCTGCTAGCATGATATGAATGAAAGTGCATGGATATAAAAGAGCTTTGATTTATCAAATATTATTCAATCTTATATCTGTGCAAATGAATGAGAATGATATGTCCCTTAAATGGGTTATGCCACATGGTTAGCTAGAGGAAAGGTAAGGTGCTGATGTGTTCTTCACCTGACCCAGAGGAAATTTTATGTGACTACGTATGTTCACACAAGGAGGGATCATACGGTCACAGTAGGGTCAGCCGTGTACTGTATGGTTAGCAGATCCAACGGGTTTAGCCGCCGATGGATATTTTTGAAAAGATTGTATGAAGGTGAATACATGTTTTCTTCAAGGAGGATTACATGTTGTTTATCATCAGTTATCCTAAAGTTTCTTTCAAGATTTTTGAGGCATTAGTATTATTTCACTGAGCCTCACAAACATAATTGAACTTCTTTAAATATTTCAGATTTATTTCCCTAAATTGGTTATATACTTCGTCGGCGTAAATCACTCACTCTTGTTGAACTTAAATGTCTTGCAGGACACAATACAAAGGCTAAACCCTCTAACAAGGGGAAAGCAAAGATGATCAACTACTAAGTTATTTACTCTTTTTAATAACGCTGAGGAAGGAAGGAAGATATTAGAAGTTATAATGATCTTTGATTTGTAATTTATAAAGATGCAATAGCTTCCACTGAAATTATATTATTTTTGGGTTGTAATAACTCTTTAATATTGCCTTTTTCCAGTATTTATACTATGAATGGATGTGTGGTTATCTTTTCCTTCTTTTGACGAAGCCCTGATCTAGTAAGGGATTTTGGGGTCGTCACATATATTGTATTCTTTCAATTTCGCAACTTCTAATACAGTATATTCACTAAACTCACAAAGTTCGAAAGAATTTTGTGGTTTGTATTCCAACCCCCCCCCCCCCCCTACAAACCATCTTGTAGGACAAACACATATTTGTGCAAATATACTAAGGTTTATGAACTGCCTTGAGTATTTACAAGTGCACAATTATTAAAGGAACACTAAAATCATCATCATCAAAATAATACCTAACAAAATCCTTCATCGAAAGATATTTTTAAGCCTTTGTCGGCGGATAATTTTCATCCTTCATGGGTGCATATTTTTAAGCCTTTATCAGGGGATATTTCTAATCCTTTATTAGTGGATATTCCATCGGTTAATAATCCTTCAATGTTATTTAAGGGATAAACGAAGAAGGTTGACCAACCGTTTACCTTTCAATATTAAGTTGGTGAAGTGACGAGACCTAAGTCATGTTTATACCATGTCTTTGGACCACTCTGTACATCCATTACAGAGAATGTTTTCCCAATTTGAAGACAATCATCAGTAAGAGATAACACACCTGGTATCGTTTAAACCAGTTAGTGCAATATTAAGAGGGGTATAAGTACACCCTATGCACTTTAATCAATGATGGAAGACTCACGTAAACATTATGGTTACGTTTTCAGAGTAAACAGAATCAAAGAAGTAAGCTAAAGTTAACTACAGAATCAGTCAAGTACATATCAATTTTGATATTTATTGCAAATATATATTCGCTCCTCTTTATTTATATATGCGCATTATCTCTTATTTCGATATGTGTGCAGTGTGATGATATACATATCTTACTTATTATCATGGATTATTATGCTATGCTCTGTGTTTGACTAACATCTTATAAATGATTATGTACAAATGTACTTGAGCTTTGATTATCATATTACTTCTTGATGTATATATGTACAATAAATGAGAATGAATTGCCTCGTATAGGGTCAAGCCACATGGTTGTCTAGAGGAAGGAAATGTGAGGATTCCGATAGAACATCTGATCTAGAGGTTTTATAGTGACTATGTACGTTCACAAAAGAGAAATTATGCCATCGCAGCCTGGCCAACTGCTATGGTGTGATTAGCTAGTCTAACGAGGAATATGCTTTGGTGGACAAACTTATTGAATCATGTATTACTTTTAGGAGGGTTTCCTTTAGAATATCATCATGGACCCTCAAAGTTATTTTCTCAATTTCTAGAGGTTTGGAAATCGATTCCGCCATACCACACAAACAGTCTAAACCTTTTTTGCGTTTCAAACCCACCATACATGCTTATGTACTCGATGAGCGTAAATTGCTCATTATTGTTGTTATTATATGTTTTATAGGAGACAAAGGTAAAGTAAAGATGTACATATAGGAAGTTGTTGTGGGTTAGCTGTGGATAATTGTGACGAGAAGTAGAAGACAGAGGATGTAAGAGTATACTTAAATTTGTAATACCTATGGGTTATATCTATTTTCTATTGTAACATAAAGTACTTTAATGTTTTGTAATAGTTTTCGAACAATAGTTTGACTGTTTCTTTTCTTTAAGTATGGATATTTATACCGTTATTTATTTATAATGATTGATGGTGTCCTCACCCAGTATGAGATTTTGGGGTCGTCACAGGTTATATCTATCTGGTAGCATTTGTTTTCATTTTAAGACAACTGTAATAAGTAAGATTACTGCTCAGCCTACTAGTTCTCTCTCATAAATTAATGTCATTATTTTTATTTGGGACATAATCATCACATAACAAAGTTGGTTATAGAGGCGATTATGTTTGTAAAGCATATTAATAAAGATTTGTATTCCTTGTCAAGTTGGTGGTAGTTGTTGAGTAACAAATAAGAACTAATGGCAACTGTTATTTAGGTAATGTATAAGACAATTTAGTATGATGTTTAACATGGATATTAGCTTGTGAATTTTATCAAAGATAGTATGTTCTATTCTTGTTGGCTTAACCTTTTAACATGTATCCATTACCTTTTATAATGTACAACCTTTTTTAATAATTTACAAATTTGTAGAGGCGTCTTGGACCCTACTTGTGACAGCCCCAAGTCCCACACGAGACTTGGGCATCATTAGTAGAAGGAGAACAAGCAATAATACATCCATAGAACATTAATATACCAAGTATTATTAGTATATCTTACAAAAATTCAGAGTACAAATCCTGCAACAGAAACTATTCTATTACAACAGTTATAACTATCCTCCTTGGGTGTTCATTTTAGGCTACTCCGTTTCTTCCCTTCACTTGTCGTTATGATTCAGTGCATTACTCATGTCCTGAAATTATGAACTAAACAAGAATGAGCGATTTACTCTCAACAAGTATATAAACACAAAGGAAAAGAGAATAAAATCTCTGAAGAACTTAATCAATAGTATAATTTTGTTTCTGAGGTGTGGGTGAAGCAAAACCACCACCTCAGAGTTCTCATAAAACTTCTAAGGATCTTAGATGATAACACAATTGTATGATCCTTCTTGAATAAAATGACCTTTTATCCATCAGGGGCTAAACCCGTTGGATCTGCTGACTGTACCGTAATTAGTGGGCCAGACTGTATAGCATGGCCCTGTAGTTAAGTTACATCTAGGTCAGGTGACAGAACACATTAGCACCTTCTGTTTCATCTTGCCAACTACGTGGCATGTTCCACATATTAAGGAACATAAAAGTCTCATGACCCATTTAAGGGACAACATTCTCACTCATTTGCACAGATATAATATTGAAAAATAACTGATAAATCAAAGCTCAGTTATATCCATGCACTTTCTTTCATATCATGCTAGCGAAAATTAAAGCATAGCATTCTAATTCATAAGGAAATTTAAACATAAAAGTCATAACCTTGTACGCATGTCAAATCAATTGATCATGTGTTTAACTGAAATAAACATAAGAGTGAGAATATACTTGTCTTTGTCCTTAGCTGAGAAAATTTGATTTACTTGTTGGGTGAAATATCTCTGTAAAACATGTACGTTGACATAACATGAGAATCTATACTTTGAATATAAATGTGAGTATGTACATATGTGATGTCTGTGATGTCCGTGCATTTCCTATCTCTTGATGTTTTAATTTAATCATTTGGTATGTTGAAAATTGAGACTTTTTAATTTAAATAAGATTTTTTTGACTGTTAAATATTCATATTATTCATTAGGTGATAAATTTTGGTCCATCAGGGGATAAATTTACCTGTTAGGGAATAAATTTACACTTCAGGGAATAATTCACTCGTCAGGGGATGATTCACCCATCAGGGGATAAATTTCTCATTAGTGGATAATTTACTCATTGGTGGATAAACTGGCCATCAGTGGATAAATTTTGTTCATCGCCAAACTCGTCGGTAATCTATTTGACTACAGCCAAACTCTCTTGGCTATCACCAACTCATAAGTCATCATCAAACTCACTTGGCTATCGCCAAACTCATTGGTGGATAAGTTGTTTAGCGCCAAACTCATCAAGTCAGCGCCAAACTCATCAAGTCAGCGCCAAACTCGTCGGTGGATAATATCATCAGAGGATAAAATTAAAACGGTCAGGGACTAAAAATTTTCCATCGGAGACTAACAAAATTTGTTCATCGGTGACTAACAAAATTTGTTCATCGGAGACTAACAAAAATTGTTCATCAGAGACTAATTTTTATGTACTGTCGAAGACTAACTTTTAACCTATCAGAGACTAATTTCATGTTGTCGGAGACTAAGTTAGAACTTGTCGCTGTTATATAAGAGGACTTTCCATATATTTGTGGATGATGTTTATCAATGGATAAACATAACTGAGGGTATTATCTCATCATCTTTTCTGTAGTGTGTATCATTCCTTCTCACAATACACACACACACACACAATTACAAATGAATACTATTGCAGCCTACTGTATCCTTTATAGTTGCAGAGTCATGCAACTCTTGAAGCCTTATTCTATTTTTAGAGAGGTTGAGGGAGAAAACGTGAGTATTCCTTATTGCTTTTCTTATTCTTATGGACACTGTTAAACTACAAGAACTCTGATTTCCTAAGACACAAGCATGGTGTTTTACCTACTAATATAAGAACTGTTTGGAAGTTAATATAGTTTGTATAGTTGGTATGTTTTAATATTTTCTTTATTCTTTTCTTTTAGCATGCAAAACTAATAAATTCTGATGATATGGGTATGTTTTTAAAACATGTTTTTTGAACAAATTGTTTTACAATATGATATGAATGAATAAAGACATAAATCAAAACGAAACAGAGCATACGATTGGTATAAAACTCTTACCTCTTTAAGCTTTTAAAGAAGAAATTAGAATACTCATGCTGTTCTTGAAAAGGAAAACTGCTCTTGAAAAAGAAGAATGATATTTATGTGGGTGTTGGGTAGAGAGAATTTTTAGAAGTGAGGCTAGGATTACATCTTAGGCGATGTATTTATAGTGCTAGCAAATCAACTAGAGCAGTTGGATCATTTTAATGAAAAATTCCCAGTCATTGGTTGGTTTGACTGGAAATATGTCTTTGGGATGATGTGGCTAGCTCGACCGGTATAGCGGCTGCCAAAATATTAGCCAATCGCATTCAGTTGGATAGAAAACCTTCTATTATTGGTAACCTTGCACAACAAGTATCTTTAAAAAAAATACATGTATATGTATAACCAGGTTGATAACCACGGTTAGATTGTGCAGTTAAGTTAGTTCATCAGTGGATACATTGCATGCAACCAACTTCCTGAAATGTTGTGGTTATATTATCTGCACACCATAGTCTTCGGGTCAGCAATTCACACCGTCGTTTTTCTTCTGCAGGTGTGCTTGCCCAGGTCTCTCCTCCTCCTTGTTCACACTTAATTAAAAATAATCATTTAAATATTGAGATTAATATATTCATTTTACCGTTGGTGGATTACTCCTACACCAACTTATAATAATTGATTATTTTGGACATCACATTGACATAGAACTCATACATTAAATATTCATACATCATAGGAATAAATTATATTTACACTTTATTTCTATTTAAAATTTTGGGTCTTCACGCTACTGACAATAACAAATGGAAGGTTGAGGTAGTTATGTATTAAGTGGACAAGTTACTAATGTACAATGATATAATAGGTGAATTAGGTAAACATAGTTTTTTTTCTATTGATAGTGATGATGACGAAACTAATATTACTAATAGAGATAGAGAAATTCAAAAGTTACAGGACAAAGATAGAGAGTGATTAGATGTGTGTGGATTACTTGCATTAGGATTAATGAGTTACTATGAGATTTATATGTGTCATGAACCATATTGGAACTTGTCAAGGGCGATATATCAGTTAGTGATGAAAATATTAAATGGGAATAGGAAACGACATTATTAAGCCTTTAGAATTTGTTGTTGCACCCCTGCTTATATTATCCTTGCTTAAACTTTTATTTATTGTTCAATATATAAGAATTGATGATGTAATATAGTCCTTGCTTAAATATTGTAAAAGACTTAGAAAAATATCCAACATGTTAGGTGGATATAACTTGTAGTTAAGCAAGGAGTTTTGATCACCATTGAAGTCTGCTGAAGCAGGTTGCTGAAGATGCAAGAAATATTCTAAGTATAGTCCTGCTTAGAATGAAAATAAGCAAGGACCCTTTATGCATTTAGAATATCCCAAGTATAGTCCTGCTTAGAATGGAAATAAGCAAGGACTTAAGTAAGCACAATCCTTTGTTTATCAAAGTCAAGATTGTCAGAAAAGTTATCTTTACCCCTACTTAGTTCACTTCTAGGGAACTCTTCTGAAGGGCACTAGAAGACAGAATAACGGCTAACTTTTTGAACTAAGCAAGGACTGCTGAAAAGGTACAAGTCACATCAAGGACAGTACACTCCAATGGATCTATTTCAAAATTCCCAACGGATAGATTTTCTGAAGGAGTATAAATAGGAGTCATAAATTTCATTTATGACTAACCTCCAACAAACTAAACAACCAAACTCTCTGACATCTTAAAGACTTTAGCAAGACATCATAAACCTTGAACAAGTGCTATCAATCTGCTCAACTAAGAAGCAATCTACTTGAAGATAGCAAGCAAGATTTTCTCAAATCTGCTTAAGAGTCTGTGTGACTAAATTGGGCTAAGTGTCCTCTTGCTAAGTTGGTCTAAGTGACCTATTGTAAATTGGACTAAGTGTCCACCTGCTGAATGTTCTGTGTGAACAAAGTTCTAGTGATAGCCTTCTCAAGTAAAAGAGAAGAAGAGTGGAGTAAGTTTAGTCCGAACCACTATAAAAATTCTATCTCTACTCTTGCTTATCTTTCATATTGCTTACTTGTTTTATTTGTGCTTTGCTTTGGTCTTTGCTGAACTCTCTTAGCAAAGACTCACTATTTTTACTACTTCTAGCCATTAACCTTTGCTACAAAATCTAAGGGGTACTTTGTTTAAACTAATTCCACTGCTAAACTTTTCAAAACATAAGAAACTCTTTTATAAGCAAGAAGTGTTTAAAATTGCTAAGTTTTATAAGCAAGACTTAATTTTTGAAAAACACTATTCAACCCCCTTTCTAGTATTTTTACCCTTAAGGACCTAACAAGTGGTATCAGAGCTTAACACTCTTTGCTAAGCCCTAAAGCTTGAGAGGATCCTAACTTAAATTTTCTAATGACTTTAAGAAGTGATTTTGGTGGCAAGCCTCCTATGTGTACCAGAGATAGATTTGCTAATTGGAAATTGAGAATACAGGTATACATGGATGCCATTGATGAGGAACTGTTTGAAGCAATAAAAGTTGGACCCTACATTCCAGAGAAACTATCTGCTGATTGTCCAAATAAGCTCATTCCTAAGCAAAGGAAGGAATGGACTGATGAAGAAAAGAAATTGGTAGGCTACAACAAAAAGGCAATCAACATTCTCTTCATGGCTCTTGAAGAAGAAATGTTTGAAAGTGTGTCTAACTGCACCTCTGCTAAAGAAGTATGGGATGCCTTGCTGGTACTCAATGAAGGAACGGTAGAAGTCAGAGAGAATAAGCAATCCCTGCTTATTCAACAATATGAAATGTTCAGCATGCAGCAGGGGGAGAATCTCACTGCTATGTATGAAAGATTTACTGTCCTGCTTAATAGCTTGTGTGCTCTAGGAAAAACCTATGACACAAAGGACATAAATCTCAAATTCATGAGATCTTTACCAAGGCAGTGGGATCCTAAGACCACTGCTGTCAAAGAGTTGAGAAATTTACATACTACTGATCTTCAACAACTCTATAGAAACCTACTTACATATGAAATGGAGTTAGCTCAGAGAGAGTCTACATCTGAGCTGAGGAGGAAAGATAGAGGAGTTGCATTGAAGGCTGCTGAGCCTAAGCAACAAGTAAATTTCGACTCAGAGTCTGCTGACAGTGATGAAGATATGGCTATGCTAGCTAGAAAATTTAGAAGGTTCATGAGGAAGGATAATGGAAACTTCAGAAGAAATACAAGCAGCAGTAAGAGAGATCCATCAAAGGATCTATGCTATAATTGTAAGAAGCCAGGCCACTATGCTGCTGATTGCCGAAGTTCAGCAAGAGATGAAAAGAAATTCCCTGCTAATGATATAAGCAAGGGAAAAGAATACTACAAGAAGAAATTTCAGCAAAAGAACAATCCCTCAAACTTCAAGAAAGACAAGGGTCTTATTGCTGAAAAGTCATGGAGTGAAAGTGAAAGTGACTCAGAAGACTCTGGACCAGAGACTGCCAACCTTTGCTTAATGGCAAGAGAATCCGAACCCAACAAGGAAGTCGACCTTACTGAGGTATTTGATTTTGACTCTCCTGATATTACTGAAGCTGAGTTGCGCTCTTTGCTCAAAGATGTTGCATCTCAGTGGCATAGATATAGAAGACTGCTGAGGATTGCTTCAGCAGAGTCAGATCAACTAAGGAGCAAGAATTCTGAAATCTTGCTTACACTTGAAAATGTGCAAGCTGAGAATTTAGAGTTACTTGCTGTTGATGATGAGAGGACTCTGCTTAGACAGCATCTCAGAGACTCTCAAGAGAGAGAGTCTAAGTTAACCTCCCAGGTTGAGGAATTAACTACTACAATCTCCACATGGAACAAATCTTCTTCAAATGTGTATGCCTAGCTGAAAAGCCAAAGAAGCATGCTAGATAGAAGTGGAATTGGATCCGGGACTTGCGTAGTCCTTGCTGAAAGTAGTGGAAAAAGTGATGTTGAGTCTATCAGCAGAACAATCTCTGTGCATTCAGCAGAGTGTAAAACTCCTGCTGAAACCAAAGGTAATAAAAATGTTACCTTGCTAAAGAACAAATTCCCTGCTGACCGTAACTATAAGTAGGGACATGGTGCTAAACAGACTAAGGGTGGAAAGTTTAGCAAGAACCGTGTTCCTCCTGCTTATAATTACAACAATGCGAGGAATTTGAAATTTAGCAAAGGTTGTGTTGGGAGCAAATACTGGAAACAACCTCAACCTAAGAGAAGAGGTAAGCGGCACACACATCACAACATGATGCATTTGAGATGTTATTGTTGCCATAAGATTGGCCACATAGCTTCTCTTTGCCTTGCTGACCCTTACTATATTGGTTGGTCTCAAAAACCAAAAATGAGACAAGTATGGGTCCCCAAGGGTACTAACCTTAATGGACCCAAGTCTTTCTGGGTTCCAAAGTGATTGCTTATGTTTTGCAGGTTGAGAGCAAGGAACAAATTTGGTACTTGGACAGTGGATGTTCAAGACATATGACAGGAGATAAAGTCTTGCTCACCAATTTTAAAGAAAAGGATGGACCACAAGTGATCTTTGGAGATAATAGTGTTGGAAGAACTAAGGGATATGGTTCAGCAGGAAATGGGTTAGTCTGTTTCAACAAGGTTGCCTATGTGGAGGGTCTCAAGCACAACTTGCTTAGCATAAGTCAGTTGTGTGACAAAGGGCATTAGGTCACCTTCCTAGACAATCAATGTCAGGTAAGAGATCTTCAAACAAATTCTCTGAAGCTTTCTGGTTCAAGAAATGGGAATGTTTATGTAGTAGATTTGGCTAAGCTAAGTCCTGCTAAAACAACCTGTTTTCTTGCTAAAGCTTCAGCAGATGCTAGTTGGTTATGGCATAAGAGACTTTCACACTTAAACTTTAAAACAATTTCAAAACTCGCTGCTAAAGATCTTGTAAAAGGTTTGCCTAAATTTTCCTTTGAAAAAGAAAAATCATGTAGAGCATGTCAATTTGGTAAGCAAACAAAACAATCCTTCTTAAGTAAACCTGAAAAATCAAACTCTATGTCCCTCCAACTATTACATCTTGATTTGTTTGGCCTTATATCAAGTAGTCTTGGTGGAATGAAATATGCATTCACTATTGTGGATGATTTCACAAGATTTACATGGGCATTATTTCTTGCTCACAAGAATGATGCATTAGCAGAGTTTGAGAAATTTAGTAGACAAGTGCAAAATGAGAAAGAACTCAGAATCAAGTCAGTAAGAAGTGATCATGGAAGAGAATTCGACTTTGGAGGCTTTACTGAGTTCTGTGATGAGCAAGGAATTTCTCATAACTTCTCTGCACCAAGGACTCCACAGCAAAATGGAATGGTTGAAAGAAAGAATAGAATCTCAGAAGAAGCTGGAAGAACATTGCTTGCTGATGCTAGACTTCCTGAGTACTTCTGGGAAGAAGCAGTAAACACTGCTTGCTATACTCAAAATCAATCACTCATTCATCTAACCTTAAGCAAAACTCCGTACGAGCTATGGAAAGGAAGGAAACCAAACATAAGCTATTTCAGAATCTTTGGATGCTCCTACTATGTTCACAATAATGGTAAGGAGTACTTAACTAAATTTCAAGAAAAATCTGATGAAGGTATTTTCTTAGGGTACTCTAATCATAGCAAAGCATTTTGAGTTTTTAATAAGAGGATTCTAACAGTAGAAGAGTCAGTTCATGTAGTATTTGATGAAACTAACCATGAGGAACCAAGTGATTCACTCCCTCTTATAGCTAAGCAGGAACCAAAGGAGAATCATCAAGCCGCAGAGACAAAGGAAGACCCTGCTGAAGCACCTTCAGAAAGCACTGCTCCATTGGATAGCACCCCTGCTGAAGTAAAAGATGATGAACCCAACTTAGAGGAACTAAGACATCAAGATATTCGATCAGATCTACCGAGAAGGATGAAATGGACCAAGTCTCATTCAGAAGATTTGATAATTAGAAATCCTTCAAGCTCAGTAAAGACTAGAAGATCTGCTCAAAATAAAAGTAGTTTTCTAAGCTTCCTATCCTAAATGGAACCTAAGAAAATTGAGGATGCTCTTGTTGATACTGATTGGGTCCTTGCTATGCAAGAAGAGCTAAACCAATTCAGCAGGAACAAAGTTTGGAATCTTGTTCCTAGGCCAAGGAATCATGTAGTAATTGGCACCAAGTAGGTATTCCGAAATAAGATGGATGAAGATGGAATCATCACAAGGAACAAAGCAAGACTTGTGGCTAAGGGCTATTCTCAGGAGAAAGGAATCGACTATGATGAAACCTTTGCTCCAGTAGCAAGGCTCGAAGCCATAAGAATATTTCTTGCCTACGCTGCTTATCAAGACTTCAAGGTGTTTCAAATGGACATCAAGAGTGCATTTCTGAATGGAGAACTTCAGGAGGAAGTCTATGTGGAGCAACCCCCAGGTTTTGCTGATCATGCTAATCCTCACCATGTATATAGGCTTGATAAAGCTTTATATATGTTTTCCCAGTGAGACGACCTAAAACTTGTAGAAGGGGGGGTTGAATACAAGTTCTTACAACTTTTTCAAATTCTTGTTCTTTTAAGAAATTAAACTTTTTTTGCGGAATATAAAGAACAAGATCAAAACTCTATAAACAATTGCTTTTTATTGATTTAACAATTGATTACAAGTTCTCTAACAATCAAGACAAACTTTGATCGTCAGCTTCTATTCTGTATATAAAAAATACAACTCTCTCAATTCTATACAGCTTCGTATTGCTATTCTGTAATTTTATAATTACAGCTTCTAAAAACTAAGTTACCAAAAACCTAGCTTCCTTATTCAAATCAAATACAATCTTTCCAATTGAAAGATTTCTAACAAGTTTCCTTGTCAGCTACGTCTTCAATAAAGTCTACGTGTGCATGGAAGACTTTCCTTTTTTGATTTGAACTCTAACTCCATCAGTGATTAAGTCCTCGACTAATCTCCGATGGCTTCTTTCATTAGTCCCTGATCACTTCGAGTAATCTCCGATGCTTTACTTTGAGTAATCTCCGATGCTTTACTTCGAGTAATCTCCGATGCTTTAGCTTTAGTCGCTGATGACGTCAGCTTTTAATCTCCGAGGTATTGTGTTAATCACTGACGACGTCAGCATTAATCTCTGACTCTTTAATTCCAATCCCCGATGACATAAGCTTTAATCTCCGATGAACAATCCTTCAATCTCTGATGAACAAAACTTTATTCTCCGATGAAGGATTCTTCAATCTTCGATGAAGAAAACTTTAATCTCCGATGGGCAAAGTCCAATCTCTGATGAACAAAAACTTAGTCTCTGATGAACTTTTCCCTTAATCTCCGACAAGCCAAAATCAATCTCCGAAAGACTAATAAATTTAAAACAACTTGTTGAACAAACTCAACAAGTATTCCAGCAGTACATACAAATGAAATAAATCTATCTCTTTATTATAATGACTAATTTACAAACAAGAGATACTACTGCTAGCTACAAAACTAAAGTGTTACAAACCAACACTTTTCTGTACATTTGTATTCCTAAGTATTCTAAAGACAATCATCATCAAATGTTCATAAAACCTAACAATATGGTCTTAAGCAAGCCCCACGAGCATGGTATGATACTTTATCTTCCTTTTTAATTAATGAAGGTTTCAACAGAGGTAAAGTTGACACTACTCTTTTCATTAGAAAGCATAAAGATAAAACATTGTTAGTACAAATCTATGTAGACGATATAATCTTTGGTTCTACTGATGAAAAACTTTGTGCAAGATTTGCTAAGCTTATGCAGAATAAATTTGAGATGAGCATAATGGGAGAGCTGAACTTCTTCCTTGGACTTCAAATTAAGCAAAGAGGTGATGAAATTTTTATCAATCAATTGAAGTACACCAAAGACCTGCTTAAGAAGTTTGGGTTAGAATCAGCAAGTCCTATGAAAACTCCCACGTCATCAACAACAAAGTTAGATAAAGATGAGCAAGGTAAATCCGTAGACATAACAAGCTATCGAGGTATGATCGGATCCTTACTATACTTAACTGCTACTAGAGCAGATATTATGTTTGCTACATGTATTTGTGCCCGTTTTCAAACTAACCCCAAGGAATCACACTTAGCTTCTGTTAAAAGAATTTTCAGATATCTCAGAGGAACTCCTAACTTAGGAATATGGTATCCAAAAGATTCTAACTTCAACCTTGCTGGATATTCCGATGCGGACTTTGCTGGGTGTAAAATAGATAGGAAAAGCACAAGTGGAACATGCCAATTCCTTGGAGGAAGACTTGTTTCGTGGTTCAGCAAGAAGCAAAACTCAGTGTCAACATCCACTGTTGAAGCTGAGTACATATCAGCAGGAAGTTGTGTCGCTCAAATTCTATGGATGAAAAACCAACTTGCTGACTACGGGTTTGATTTCAAGTCTATCCCTATATTCTGTGATAATACTAGTGTTGTTGCCATTGCTTATAATCCTGTTTTACACTCTAGAACTAAACATATAGATATAAGGCATCATTTCATTAGAGATCACGTTCAGCAAGGTACAATAGAGATAAACTATATTCCTACTAAAAATCAATTAGCAGATGTTTTTACAAAACCCTTCGATGAAAATCATTTTAATAAACTAATAAGTGAATTAGGCATGTTAAATTGTGAATAAGCTTTTTGCTACTAACATCTTGTTTGCTTAAGCAAGGACTTTTGTTCTTAGCAAGATAATTTCAGGAGAAGGAAAAGCACTGCTGATGTCTCAGCAGACTTTCTTATCCTTGCTGAAAGACGCATTTCACGCTACTGAAATAAACAAAGACGCTACTGATAAAGTCCATGCTGATCAACAAAGACCTTGCTGAAAATTTCTGAAAAAGGGGAGACGTCCAGACAAAAGAGTTGTTTTAAAAAACTATGTAAACTCCGCTGAAACGTCAAAAATGTTGCTAAAAGAACCCCTGCTGATCAAATGCTGCTAAAAAGTCTACATCAACCTTGCTGAAAAGTTTTGAAAAAGGGGGAGACATCCAGAGAAAATTGTTGTTTCAGAAACTATCTTAGACCTTGCTGATCCCATAAGCAAAGGATGATCCTGCTGAAACATCCAAAATAAGCAAGGGATGACTGCTGCTTACAAGACCCTGCTGATATCCGCCTCCAGAGGAAGCCACAAAATCAGCAAGGATATTATTCCTGCTGACTTATGTCTCTATCCTTCCACATCAGCAAAGGAGTACTATAGCAAATCTACTCATTTCAATCTTTACTGCCGGAAAAATAGATCGTCATATCCAGCTATTTATTTTCTCTCTCCTCATTAAATGTCACTCTGCCCCATGATCTTTTACGGCTGCTATCACTTTGGTAATTAATTCTCACCACTATCCATATTTTTCTCCCACTAACTCTTCACCTTCTCAAAGTAGTTACCACTCTCTAAACCCTTCAACTTCTTTTACCTCCTATATAAACTCTTTTTAACCTTTCTCAAAATTGTTACCGAAAACAATCTGCTCTGATCTCTATCAATAATCACTTTAAACCCTTTTGAAAACCACCGTAAACCCTCTCCGACCACCTTTTCCGATCAACTTCAGCAGACATAGCCAACTGGTTAGATAAAATCGAGTCTGAGTCTATCATCGACTTAGATTCCTTTGCTGACATTGAAGATGTTGAAATCGCTGAGGTTATAACCCTGCTGAGGAACAACGGGGTACGCTATGTAATCTCTGCTGATACTCCCATATATGGGGAAGTAATTAGAGAGTTCTGCTCAGCAATACAAGTTCGAGACCACAGCATTATCGGACGAGTAAATGGGCAGCTGGTCCTCATCACTCCAGTAAGCATTGCCCGAGTTCTATAGATGCCAAGTGTGGGTCTGCTGACTCCACCCACTGTCACCTCTGCTGTACTTGTTGAGTTGGGCTATGTCAAGACCTATGCCAGCAAGAAGAGGAAGGACTTCCCAAGAAAATGGGACTTTCTGATGGATATTCTACAAAAGACCTTGCTGTGTAAGTTCACCTCACAGGACGAGGCATCAGCAAGGGTTATCTCTATCATCTCCCTACTGAAATCAGGAGAGCCAATCAACTGGGCACAAATATTTTTTGAAGTCCTTGCTGAATCATTCTCCAGCAAGAGGAAGACAAAGATTCGTCATGGACGAACCATGTCCCTGCTGATCAAGGGAATACTTGGAGCAAACTTCCTAGCAGGGACCTAGGCCAAGAAGCTGATCAGCAGCAAAGTGATCACTCCATCCTTGCTAAAAAATTATGGGCGCAACCCTGCTGCCCTAGCAAAAGCGGCTGCTGAAAGAAGAGCTAGGGGATCAACAGAGTCTCATGGGCAAACATCTTTAACCCCCAATGCTAGAAGTGACGAATGCGTCCTTGTTGTTCAACCCAGCAAAAAGAGGCGAGCAGCAAGTCAGATTCAGAGGCCCAAAAAGAAATCCAAGGCAACGCCTGCTGAATTTGACCTCTCGACCTTGACTGAGGAGGAGAGAGAAATCTATGAGTTCTACATGGAGCTCTACGATGAAGATTCTGCTACTGAAGCCATTGCTGCTGGAGGATCTAATGTGGAGCCTCCCTCTGAAGAAGATATCCCCACAGCCGTTCCTCTCTCACCCAAGTCAGCAGGGGATGAAATCTTTAATGAAATCGATAACTATATCCCTGCTGACTCTTCCCCTACTCCTGCTGATGATCAGAAGAGCTCTTTCACCGAACTCTTCAAGATTGATGAGATCACAGGGGTGGCGACTGCTGCTGACCAACCAATCCTTGCTGAAACCTCAGCAGCAGAGCCTGCCACTCCTACTGAAGTCCTAGAGCTTACCGAAACCGAGTCTGTTGACACTCCAGACTCCATCACAGGACCTGCTGAAGTGGAGATTGCAATCCATGCTGCGAATAAAGCTAATCCTCCTCCCTCTTATTTCACTGGTGAAATCGATAGATTAGCAGTGTTCCCCAAACCCTCTGCTGCTGGAAGACTCATTCTCCCCGGCTTTACTATCCATTCACCTGCTGACCCGACCCTTCCTCTCAGAAGAAAACATGTTGCTGTCAAGAACAAAGGCAAGGGCAAGCAAACACAAGTATCTAGCCGCAGTAGTGACAGTGACCCTGATGATGTTCCTGCTGAACGAGCAAAAGAAAAACAATCAGAGGAACTCATCAAGGCACTGCTGATCGAAGATGCTCTTGCAGCTGGCTTTGATCCCGAGGCATACCTTGCTGAGAACATCCAAGAAGGCCCCAGCCACATCTCTCCAGCAAGGGTACTAACCGAGGGGGAGCCCACTCCTGCTGAATCGTCTGCTGAGATGCTTGCTATTGAGGGGGAGCTCAAGGATACTCCTGCTGAAGAAAAGGTACATTCTGAAGAACTTGCTGGATCTGACCCTCAACCTGTTGTTAGCAAGGTTTCTCCCACTTCACAAAAGTTTGCTAAACTCGAAGCCCAACTGGCACAAGTTTTAGCAAGACTTCCTGCTGACAACACTGCTGAAGCCTCCTTTGTTGATTCTGCCTTAGCCTCCAGACTGACCAAGATGGAGCATAAACTTGAAAAACTTCAACAAACGTTGAACAAGCTGATTGACTTCCTCCCTATCATGGCCGATGATATTAAAAAGGGGGAGAGAAGTCATGAGGCACAGCAAGAAGTACCTCTTATTCCAACCTCTGCTGATCTTCCTGCTAAAACCACTTCTGCTGCTGCTCCAGTTGCTGTACCAAAAAGAAAGAGACTTCCCAAACATATCCCCGAGTCTGCTGTACAAATTATGAACCCTTTCCCATACATGAGACTTCAGAAGGCACTTGAAGAAGCTGATATCATTTCAATGAAGTTAGGGCCTGCTGAAAGTCTCAAGCTGATAGCAAGTATCAAGGAATCAGAATCAAGAATCAAGCAGTACAAGGTGGAAATGAAGCGACTTAGGGTATAGGAAATGCAGTTGGAGTGTGACAGAAAGAAAGAAAGGATACAGAGGAGGAAAGAAGAAAAGGAGGCAAGGAAAAGAGAAAAAGAGGCAGCAGAGGAAAGGCGAAGGCAAGACCTGCTGAAGTTTGGTAAGGGCAAAGATCAGCAAAGTTCGGAAGAACCTGCTAATGATGTATTATTGTAATTTTATTTTTGTAATTTCATTTTATCATGTAAACTTGAACAAATCTGAAATAAAATGAAATTCTTTTTGGTTCTTACTGTGGTGATCAAAATAACTCGTTTTGACATCATCAATTAGGGGGAGATTGTTGTTGCACCCCTGCTTATATTATCCTTGCTTAAACTTTTATTTATTGTTCAATATATAAGAATTGATGATGTAATATATTCCTTGCTTAAATATTGTAAAAGGACTTAGAAAAATATCCAACATGTTAGGTGGATATAACTTGTAGTTAAGCAAGGAGTTTTGATCACCATTGAAGTCTGCTGAAGAAGGTTGCTAAAGATGCAAGAAATATTCTAAGTATAGTCCTACTTAGAATGAAAATAAGCAAAGACCCTTTATGCACTTAGAATATCCCAAGTATAGTCCTGCTTAGAATGGAAATAAGCAAGGATTTAAGTAAGCACGATCCTTTGCTTATCAAAGTCAAGATTGTCAGAAAAGTTATCTTTACCCCTGCTTAGTTCACTTCTAGGGAACTCTTTTGAAGGGCACTAGAAGACAGAATAACGGCTAACTTTTTGAACTAAGCAAGGACTGCTGAAAAGGTACAAGTCACATCAAGGACAGTACACTCCAACGGATCTATTTCAAAATTCCCAACGGATAGATTTTCTGAAGGAGTATAAATAGGAGTCATAAATTTCATTTATGACTAACCTCCAACAAACTGAACAACCAAACTCTCTGACATCTTAAAGACTTCAGCAAGACATCATAAACCTTGAACAAGTGCTATCAATCTGCTCAACTAAGGAGCAATCTACTTGAAGATAGCAAGCAAGATTTTCTCAAATCTGCTTAAGAGTCTGTGTGACTAAATTGGACTAAGTGCCCTCATGCTAAGTTGGTCTAAGTGACCTATTGTAAATTGGACTAAGTGTCCACCTGCTGATTGTTCTGTGTGAACAAAGTTCTAGTAATAGCCTTCTCAAGTAAAAGAGAAGAAGGGTGGAGTAAGTTTAGTTTGAACCACTATAAAAATTCTATCTCTACTCCTTCTTATCTTTCATATTGCTTACTTGTTTTATTTGTTCTTTGCTTTGGTCTTTGCTGAACTCTCTTAGCAAAGACTCACTATTTTTACTACTTCTAGCCATTAACCTTTGCTACAAAATCTAAGGGGTACTTTGCTTAAACTAATTCCGCTGCTAAACTTTTCAAAACATAAGAAACTCTTTTATAAGTAAGAAGTGTTTAAAATTGCTAAGTTTTATAAGCAAGACTTAATTTTTGAAAAACACTATTCAACGTCCCTTCTAATATTTTTACCCTTAGGAACCTAACAGAATTTATAAAGAGATTTTTCTAATGTCATGTGATGATCTCAAAAAAATGTATGGGGCGAAATCTAATGATAATGTTGTTGTGGAAGTAAAAATAACCCATCTTCTTCATAATTTTGGATCATTGGGTTAGAAATAGAGTGGTACAAGAAATTTTTTAACATTCTGGAGATACAATCCATAGACACTCTCATAGAGTGTTAGATGCGATATGGAGACTTGCAACAAACATAATTGAATCGAAATCTAACTATAATCATGAAACACAATTACTTAAGCCACAAAAATGATCTTGACCTTCCCTGTTTTGAGACACTAATATTTTACTAAGCACCTAGTAGGCTAGAGCTCAAATATTTTTAGCCAAGTAGCGGTAAGGTCTAAAATTTGTATACATGATTTGGAACATTTATTAATAAATGAAACATGATTTCTTAGTTTTTCAAATTAACATTTCTTATTATAATAATTTAATGTAGATAAATTTTATGTACTGATTGTTTAATATAACTTTTTTCTGATAATGCGTTTCGGGTAGCTAAATAAGAAAGTTATGATCTACGAGATGATTTTAGTGGTGATGATGACAAACTGGTGGATTCCTTATAAATATAAAAAGCGAGAGATGAAATTGTTTTAGTAATATCTAATTCATGATGTTATTATAATATTATTACATGTTATTTTTTTTAAGCTTGAACTGGACCAATATATGAAATTATTTTGCATTTAATTGAATTTTGTTTATCTTTACACATTATTATTAATTTAAAAAAAAAAGTGATTACTTTCATCGATGGTCATCCTCTGCACTCAATCACATTAAATTAATTTTTGTGATTATTGATAAAAATAATCACTTATTTTTCATGTCTTTTATTAATTTAATGACTTTTGTTAAGTTAAAGTATAATATATAAAAGCACTAGTTATAAAATGAAATATAATAATATAAACTTTCAATATAATGTCTATTTTATTAATGTGATGATGTATTTTAATAAAAAGTCATATTCAATTGAACACTTTTTAAATTTATTTCAACTGAATTTTAAGTTTAAATTACCTAACTTAAATTTATGTTAATTTCAGACTGTTTAGCCTAAATTAGATTTTAACTAAAAATGGTAATAAAAAGAAGTAGAAAATGAGCATGCCCTCGTCGGATCTTCCCCTTTCTTCCATTGCCTTTGTTATTGAGACCGACCGTCGCCGCTGGCCGCGTCCATCTTCTTGTCGCTGTTGCCGTACCAGACTCCTCTTATTCGCGCCCGCGCCCGCACCCTCACCCTCACCCTCACCTTGCGGGCTCGTGTCGCTGCAACACATTGGTTATTAAAATGTTTATAGGAAAATCGAAGCATGTTTGCTGTAGTGTGTATCGAATTTTCCGAAATTTCTCTCTTTGGTCAATGAAGAAAGACCCAGATCTTGAATCAGCCTTATCCCGAAATCGTAGATGGATAGTCAACAATCAGATCAAGAACATAATTCTAAGGTGCCCCAACCAGGTAATTTCGGTTAAACTCCTCCAGAAAAAGTTTAAGACTCTTGACCTTCAGGGTAAAGCTCTCAATTGGCTTAAAAAATATCCTTGTTGCTTCGAGGTTTATTCTGAGAATGATCAATTCTATTGTCAATTAACAAAGAGGATGATGTCTGTAGTAGAAGAGGAAGAATCTGTGAAAGATAGCCAGGAGGCCGTATATGTGGAGCGATTGGCCAAGTTGTTAATGATGAGCTCAAATCATAGGCTCAATGTCGTAAAACTTAATGAATTCAAGAGAACTTTTGGCCTTCCTGATGATTATTTGATTAGAATTATACCCAAGTTTCTTGAAATGTTTCGAATTGTTAATTATAGTGGGAGGCGCAGTTCAATGGAGATTGAGCTCATATCTTGGAAGCCTAATCTGGCAATTTCTGCCATTGAAATTTTAGCTAAAAAAGGGGGTTCAGAGCCATGCTTTTCATGTTCATTGCCAACGACTTGGTTCAAATCATGGGAGAGGTTTCACGAATTCAATTCAGCTCCATATATTTCACCTTATTTAAATCCTAAGGGTTTAATTGAGGGATCAAAGGAAATGGACAAGAGAACAGTAGCTTTGGTGCATGAATTCCTTTCATTGACTTTGTGGAAAAAGGTATCAATTCTAAAACTTGGTCATTTTAAGCAAGAATTTTGCTTACCAGAGAAGCTGAATGTTTTGCTGTTGAAGCATCCTGGTATATTCTATGTTTCAAACAGGTATCAGATTTACACAGTTCTTCTTCGAGAAGAGTATAATGGGTCCGAACTGATTAACAAGGACCCTCTTGTTGTTGTGAAGGAGAAATTTGGAGAATTGATGCAGGAGGGGCTTCATGAATACAATCGGAGGCACTGTTTATTAAATTTAGAGAAAAATAGGAAGAAAGGCATAATTCCTTTGAGACCAGAGAAGAGGCGTGACAGAAGCGCTGAGATATCTGATCAGAACAATCAGGGAGGTGATCTAGGTGGCATATTGGATCCAGAAGAAAGAAAACGATTCTATAAAGTTCTCTTTGATGACACAGGTCCATAATGCAACAGTGGTATGTCATTACAATTTGTTTGACAATTTAAGACTAGTTGATGACTCTGATAGAGGTTTCAATCTTTATTTAAGAAAGTCGCGCAAAATTTACTACTCCATATTTCTCTGTTTTGGCATTTTGATCTCTTGATAGTGTTTTTGTACTCCCTTCTACTTTCTGACAATGATGTGCAACAGGTTCAAGCATAGTTCATAATGCAGAATCAAATAATTTTTCTGATAGAATTTAACCCAAATTAAACTATTCCTGATGGTCAGTTCTCTTCTTTCTGGTTATGGGACACCTATAGGATGGGATGGTTATTGTTAATTCTCTTAATTCTGCTGAGATGGTTCACTTTGATGACACAGGCCCATAATGCAACAGCGGTATGTCATTACAATTTGTTTAACAATTTAAGACTAGTTGACGTCTTGGTTTTGATATTTCTTTAAGAAAGTCACCCAGAATTTACTATTCCATTCTTTTTTTGCATTATGATCTCTTGATAGTGTTTTTTACCCTTCTACTTTTTAACATTGATGTGCAACCGTCACCTCCTCCACTACAGTGGCGACTGCAGTTGCAGCATAGGTCTCATGTTCACAAACACTCAAAATTCATCTTCAGTGTTTTGCCCATATTCTAACCAAGGTATTCTAGTTATCATCATCTGTCCCTTTATTCACAGGTGTGTGGCTTTTCTAATGAAATTCTAACATGCTTATACCGAGTAGTTGTCTCTATGAAATAGTTTTACCAATCATTCAATTGAATTTATGTGCTTCAGGATTATGTTTCTTGTGACCGCATGCCCATACTTCTGCTAAAATTGCTGGTGGTGACTGCTTGGTAATAGTGATAAGAATTAAATTTGATTGGTGATATATAGTAATAACAGTCTTACTCTTTTGGGGGAAAAATCAAGAAAGATTGAGTCTTCTTCATTTTGTCACAATCAGCAGTTGGAGAATATTTATGGTCTCGGTGCACATATTGTGCAATGCAGCATCTGCCACACCCAAATTCCTAAATTTGGAATTTTATGTGAGTGCTAGAATTCTGTGTTTGTAATATTTAACGAGAAGGAATATATTTTAAAAACTCATTGAGTGAACCTATCTTTGCTCTGTTTAGTTTGTGTTGTTAAAGTTCTGTTAGAAATTATAGTATTTTATGATGATGTATAAACACTTAAAATTATTTGATTTGTAATTGGACATGTATTTTCAGTAGTGTACTATAAGAAACTACTATTACAGACTGCAGGTGAGTATTAGAGACTATAAGAAATGCATTAGGAGAGTTCAACAAAAGTCAAAGTTGGTCAAACAAAATCAGCCTATCGGAAACTAAGATTTAGCCTATCGAAGACTAAGACTTAGTCTGTTAGAGACTAAGAAAATTAGACTATGGGAGACTAAAATTTGACTTGTTGGAGATTATGAAAAATTAGTCTGTCGGAAACTAAAATTTTAGTGTGTCGGAGACTAAAGAAATTAACTTATTGGAGACTAAAATTTGGCCTATCGGAGACTAAGAATATTTTAACCTGTCGGAAACTAAAATTTTAGCCTGTTGGAGACTAAGGTTTGTACTATCGGAGACTAATGTTAAAGCTACTAGAGACTAAGGCAAAGACTCTATATTGCATTGAACAATGGTCAAGGGATGCAGCTAGTCAGGGAATAATCTATAAGTGAACAAGTAATCAAGGGACAAGTCGTCAGGGGATAAATATCCACCGATAAACAAAGTCATCAGGGGATAAATATAAGAGGATACACATCCACTGATGAACGTCACATCAAATGATAAATGGCTTGACACATCACATCTCTATCAGAGTTCCTCAATGAACTGGAAGTTGACCAAAGATCCATAACAAAGTTACATTTGGATAGAAGCTGATCTGTGTAAACTAAAATATTTTGTAACAGTGATGTGATTTAATAGAGTTGTTAGGTAACATAATAGTTACAACTGCTGATAAAAAAAAGCTGCTATAATTGATCAGAGTAGTTGTTAAAAAATAAAAAAAATCAGAAAAGGAAGTTGTGTAGAAAGTATACAAGTCACAATATATACACAACACAGAATATAAAGAAAAAAAGACAGAAAAAGAGAATTCAGATATTCACTCTGAAAAACGCAACAAATTCATAGAATTTGAGAAACAAGTTTTTCATAACTTGAGAAGTTAGAAATTCATTTATAGATAGCAGTTGTTCATACTTGAACAAATTTTAGACGTTAATATCAATTTTGATAACAAAATTGTAATTTCAGATTCCAAAATCAATAATATATTTTCCTTATTGATCAATACAATCTGTTGTATTTTTATTTCTGCAATATATTTTTAGATTGTATTGTGATCTTTACATTGGACAACAAATTTATGAATTGTATTCAACTCCCTTTCTACAATTACTCGTCCGGGAAGAACAAGTTCTATCATCGGATCTAAGTGCTTTAACTTATTTTGTATATATATGCTTGATGACGATAAACAACTTGCTTGAAAATAAATTACCAAGATTGACATAAAGTCAACACCTTTGTTATCTTGCTGCTATGGATACTGATAAGTCCATAATTTATATATTTTTACCACCTTAATTATGCTCAA
>CM025781.1:22359619-22394126 GCA_014636745.2 Centella asiatica
CATATTTCAATATACGTCACAATGATTTTCTATTTCGTTACTATTGTCTCTCCTAATTATAATTTATTTATGTTTAAGTTAGTTTAAATTATTCCGTTTAAAATATTCATATCATATTTATTGTTTTATTTATATTAGGATTAATTACACAATCTCCTCAATTATTACGTTTCTATTTCGCCTGAGTTAAATACCAAGAATATTAGAATTTTCTAATCTCTGTGGATCGACCTGTACGAGCATTGATACTACAAGAATTTGTGCACTTGCAGAAATTATACACATCAGACACTCTAGTAATCAGTGAGCTATTTATGATTGCCAGTTGGATCAGATGCTTGACGTCTCACTTTGAAGATTATTTCATAACCAAAATTGTGAGAACTTGGGATGAATTTGTTGGTGAATCCTTTTTGGCCTGGATTCTCTATTCATCGGTGCTAATAGTACTTTTATTTTATTTTTTTCCTGCTAGCTCCAGTTAACACTAGTTTCTGTGCACGGGTAATTTATTATTATTGACTTGATTATACTTATTTTGTTTGAATAGATTCGTATAATTAATAATTTAAATTATAATTAATTTAGTTAGCATTGATTAATTATGCTAAATCACATTATTATTTGTGATTATCAATTTGATCATAGTTATTTTAATCACATAAATTTGATTAATAATTAATTTGATTATGTTTTGATTAGTTTTATTGTGATTTAGTCTGTAAATAGGTTTACTTCAATCAATGTAATTCGTAAAAGACTATTGTTAATTAATATATTAGTATAATAAACAGAATGATTGATCGATAGATCTGCAAATTGACCTATTTTTATCAGCTAGATTTGTGATGAAATAATAAATAAATAAATTAGTATGGACATAATCCACCTAATTCGTATAATTAGATAAATTAATATTGATAAACAAAACTAAAGAGTTCTATTGAATATGTTCTCTTGTTGTAAATTGATAGATTAGTATCGATGGGACTCTAATTTCACATGGAGTTAAAAGATTAGTTACAAATTCTCATCTTTGCTTATGTACCGTTTTGCACCATATGCATTATCTATTAGTTGGAATGCCTGTAGGCTTATTTGAAATTTTTTCTACAATTTCTTTTTTGTATATTTTTGTTCCTACCTTTTCTTTATTCCTCCAATTTGCCATCGTTAGTATATGGATATATGCAACTATATTGTCACTAACTATTTCATGCTGTCAAATTCTGTTTAGTCAGTCATTCTATGAACTTGCTGATGAGATGATTTCTCCTAAATTGTTTTTGTTTTCTCGCGTTCTTTCTAATTTTTGTGTTTGAGTTGAATAAATTCTGAGTGGAATATCAGTTGAGTGTTTTAGTTGCTACAATACCACATGGGGTTTAGATACATTCAAATTAGTATGGATCTTCTTATATGGGTGACTACTTGTATTAAGATGTTAGAAATTTGTTGTTTGCAGACTTGGATGTTCAATTTTTATGACATGGCCTGATAGTGAAAGATTGATTGATGTATCAATTACAAAGACTATTGACAGCAGTGGGAGGTTAGGAAAATTTTAACAGTTCAAAACAATTTGAAAAGTTCAGCAATTTCTTTTCTCTTTATTGGTCAGCTGTGCTTTGTTTCTACGTTGCAGGTTCTTGCTAAGATTTAAATATATGCGGAAGCAGTTTTTTGTTTGTACTGGGTGAGTTGTGAGTTTTGAGACCCAAATTGTGATGTTGGTATGACGTTTGCCGGAGTCGGAGACAATTCCCTCTGCTTTGGTAATAGACTCAATTGTGATGTGGAGAATCTGGTGATCTTTTACCTCAAAGCCTTATCATCACTGAATGCATACGCAATGACGCTAGGCAGGGCACGTCCTATATTTGGCCAAGCCATTGGACGGCCTAGTTTACATGTAGAAGTTATTCCCAAAATATTGGAATCATAGTGATTAAAATTCGAAATTGAGATCCCATACCTGCAGTTCATATAAAGGAGCGTTGATGGAGCACTTGTACAAGTATGCTACCACAGCTGAATCCCATGAATAAATATGTTCCGAGTGTCGCAGTATTTAGGATGTACATGAATCTTCAGAGTGTATAAAATTGAGTATACAACTAAATTGTGTTAGGGTCGACACTAATAGGACGTGGGATGGTGTTGAACAATTAGATGTAGCTCAATGTTGGAAAATATAATTGGGGAAAATAATATATTCGAAATGACTTAAATATATCAAATACAGTTGAAATCCGAGGCACGTGTAAACACGCTTTCCTTAAATCAGAGGATCGTTGGACTACTGTTTCCCAAGATACAACGGATTACAGAGACCGGACTTAGCACAAAGTGTGTCTACTGTCGAACAGTACTAGAAATTGTCATGAACACTTGAATGAATGAGAAATTAAAACAGGGCTGGAAGATTGTATATTTTCCGTTATTTTATTCTGTTGGAATGAGCCTCAATTTATAGGCAAGGGAGAACCGTTCAGTCAGACCACGTTTCCATTAACTCAGATGTAATGTCACGTTCTCAACCGTCGAAATACATTGTTAAGTTACAGGACCACGTTCTCAACCGTTAAGTTACAGGGTCATGTTCCCAACCGTCGTCGTTAGTGGATTACGCCCCCTCTATTTGCGGGCATCCCCTAACAACGCGGACGGCACCCCCTGACGGGTACTCGGCACACCCTGACGGATACTCGGCACCCCCTGACGGCATCCTCGGACACCCTGACGGACACTCGCATCCCCTGACGGGCTTCTCACGGAGTGCACACCCTGATGCTCAACACCGAAAACCAGCAAAACGTTGGGTTAATCAGGCCCACCTAATTACGGTCCGGCATTCGTGTCTGCAGGTCGTGCCAAAGTTCCCTTCAGAAATTCTAGGATTTGCACCCCCCTGCGCGCACGCGTGGAGGATGGAGCATAATATAACCACTCAATTTGACTAGTTAACTTGCTTTCCCATATAAAAGGTAAGCAACAACCCTTCCAAATTTCGATGTGGGACAAAGTTCCCTTTACTAACTCATCTTTGCATCTTCCATTCCAAAGGAAAAAATCAATTCTCATTCACATTCTCATTAACTTCCAACAATCCCCCACATGAATGAGATATTGTCTAGGTTAAAGTGTTCATTAATTGATCCCTGCATAGAGAAAGTAGGTATTACCTTTTGAACTTCCCCCTTGTAAAGTATGCTTGCTTTACCAGCTGTCCAGTAGACATGATGTCTTTGAACTGTTCATCTATTACAGTAAAGAGACCCACATACAGTACACAGGAACCATTTCTATGGCGTTCTGTTCTCATAATTTGGTCCATTGTGGCCATGGAACCCCCTTGGTTTTGCAAGAGTTGTTAAAGAACTAAGCCTTCTAGTTCTCCTTTGAAGCGGCCCCACTTCTCTCTCACATAGGTGACTGCCTAAATCCAGAGTAAACATGATACTCTCTTAGTTGTCATTAAAACACATAATGCTAACCTTACCATTTTTATCACTGTTTCTTGACAGGAATGAGTTGAGGTTACCCCCACAGTGATCTCACTAAGTCGCATGATTAGGTTGTCCCTTTGAACCTAGATCTTGGGATCTCCAGTCAACTAGGTTGGGTTTTCCTTCGTAAAACTTTTAACATTTCATAGGCTTAACACCCATTCCTTTGGTCAATCTCTCAACTGCTTCTTTGTTCAATGCTTTGGTTAGCGGATCCGCAATATTCTCTTTTGACTTAACATAGTCAATTGAGATAACTCCAGTTGAGATTAATTGTCTAATGGTATTATGTCAACGACGAATATGTCTTGACTTACCATTATACATAGTACTTTGCGCTCTACCAATGGTAGACTGACTGTCGCAGTGAATGCTAATAGGCGCCACAGGTTTACCCCAATTTGGAATATCTTCCAAAAAATGGCGTAACCATTCAGCCTCTTCACTACACTTATCTAGAGCAATAAACTCTGACTCCATTGTGGATCTGGCTATCACAGTCTGTTTAGCAGACTTCCACGACACTGCACCTCCAGCTATTGTGAACACATAACCACTAGTGCAATTCGATTCCTTTATATCAGATATCCAGTTAGCATCCGTGTAACCTTCTAGCACAGCAGGATATCTGGTATAATATAGTCTGTAGTCACGAGTATAAGTATCGTAATACTCTAGTTATAGCAGTCCAATGCTCAGTACTAGGATTACTCGTGTAGGAGCTCAACTTGCTTACCACAAAAGCAAGATCAGGACGTGTGCAACTCATTAGATACATCAAACTTCCAATAATATGTGAGTATTCCACTTGGGAAACACCCTCAGCAAGGTTCTTGGTTAATTGGAAATTACTATCTAATGGCGTTCTTGCAATACATGGATCATCCTTGTTAAATTTTTCAAGAATTTTGTCCACATAATGAGCCTGACTTAAGACTATACCATCTGCGGTTCTAAGGATTTTAATTCCTAAGATCACATCTGCAAGACCCATGTCTTTCATGTCAAATCTGGAATTCAACATATCCTTTGTAGACTTGACCAACTTGTCAGAGCTACCAACAATGGGTATATCATCTACATATAGACATAAAATGACATAACCACTTTCAGTCTCTTTAACATAAATGCATTTGTCACACTCATTGATTTTGAATCCACTAGTGAGCATTGCATAGTCAAACTTTTCATACCACTTCTTAGGAGCTTGTTTAAGACCATACAATGATTTAACTAGCTTACAAACTTTCTTCCCGGTTCCTGGAGCTCTAAAGCCCTCGGGTTACTCCATGTAGATTTCTTCATCTAACTCTCCATTTAAGAAAGCTGTTTTCACATCCATTTGATGGACTTCCAAATTCCTCAAGGCTGCAATAGCAATAATCAACCTTATAGAATTTATTCTTGACACGGGAGAGTACGTATCAAAGTAGTCTAAGCCTTCGTGTTGCTTATACCCTTTAATTACAAGTTTTGCCTTGTATTTATCAATGGAACCATCTGGTTTCATTTTCCTCTTGAAAATCCACTTAGACTCTAATGGTTTATTCCCAGGAGGGAGATCGACCAACTCCCAAGTGTGATTCTGCAAGATGGAATCAATTTCACTTTTTATGGCTTCTTGCCACATAGGTCCCTCAGTGGAACTCACTGCCTCAGCATAGGTCAATGGCTCCTTCTCCAACAGGTAGGTTTCAAAGTCATCACCAAATGATTTTTCCACTCTTGCTCATTTGCTCCATCTCAGTTCAATTTCTTGAACTTCAGTGTGATCTTGAATTTCTTCATTAGTCCGTTTAACTGAACTAGATCCACTGCTAGACTTGCAAGGAAAAACATTTTCAAAGAAAGATGCATTCCTTGATTCAATTATCGTATTCTTGTGTATATCTGGTATTGTCGAATCATACACGAGAAAACGATAAGCACTACTATTATGTGCATACCCGATGAAGATACAATCCACTGTTCTAGGACCAATCTTAACTGTCTTAGGTGCTGGAAAAGCAACCTTAGCAAGACACCCCCACACTCGCAAGTATTTGTACGATGGTCTCGTTCCTCTCCATAGTTCATACGGAGTCTTGTCCTCCTTTTTCCGGGGTACCCTATTTAAAAGGTAATTGCTTGACAAGATAGCTTCTCCCCACATATTTGGAGGTAAGCCAGAACTAAGTAACATCACATTCATCATTTCTTTTAAAGTGCGATTTTTCCGTTCAGCAACCCCGTTAGATTGTGGAGAATAAGGTGCCGTTACTTCATGAATAATTCCATGTTTCACACAGAAGTCACCAATCGGTGCCTCATACTCACCACCTCTATCGCTCCTCAATTGTTTGATCCTTTTACCAAGTTGATTCTCAACCTCAGTTTTATAGAGAATAAACTTTTCTATGGCCTCATCTTTGCTTTTCATCAAATATACATAGCAGTATTTTGTACTATCATCGATGAAGGTGATAAAAATATTTATTACCACCACGTGTTTGAATCATTTTCAAATCACAAACATCACTATGAATTAATTCAAGCGATTCAGTGTTTCTTGTTATAGATGGGAACGACAACTTGGTTAATTTTGCTTCAACACAAGCTTCGCATTTGTTTTCTGAATTAATCTGGAATGTTGGTATATGATTCAAGTTAATTAAACGACGAATCGAATTAAAATTAACATGACCTAGTCTACCATGCCATAAATTTGAAAACTCAATCAAATAAGCAGAAGAGGTACTTTCATTAATTTTGTTGACAATCGTCATTACATTTAATTTAAACAGCCCATCAGTGACATACCCCTTTCCTACAAACATTCCTGATTTAGACAGAATAAGCTTGTCAGACTCTATTACAATGCGAAAGCCATGTTTGTTAAGCAAAGAACCAGACACAAGGTTTTTGCGGATTTCTGGCACATACAACACGTCTTGTAGTGTCAGTACCTTGCCTGAAGTCATTTTCAGCAGTACCTTTCCCTTGCCTTCAACTGTCGCAACAGCAGCGTTTCCCATGTACAATTTCTCACCGTTAACCGGCTCAAAAATGGAGAATTGGTTCCTGTTAGTGCAAACATGTCTAGAAGCACCGGTGTCCATCCACCATTCTTTCGGATTGGACTCCACCATGTTTACCTCGGTAACCACAGCCACCAAGTTCAAATCATCCACATCTTTGGTGATTTCATTCAGCAAGTTGGCCTCATGTTTCTTTTTGGATGAGTGACATTCATTTGACTTGTGGCCTTGTTTGCCACATTTGAAACATTTGCCTTTGAACTTGTATTTTGGCTTTGTGAAACCGCCGTTAACTGGCCCCAACTTGCCCTTGCCTTTGTTGGCATTCTTTCCCTTAGAGCCATGCTCCACAATATTAACTTTAGCACCAACACCGTTTGATGCCTTAGACTCGGATCTCTTGTTGTCTTCTTCAATTCGAAGTCTAACAATCAGATCCTCTAGGGACATCTCCTTGCGTTTGTGCTTAAGGTAATTCTTGAAGTCTCTCCAGCCCGGAGGTAATTTCTCAATGACCGAAGCCACTTGGAAAGACTCACTGAGCAACATACCCTCAGCTTGGATATCATGCAAAATTAATTGCAGTTCCTGCACTTGACTTGTTACAGTCTTAGAATCAATCATCATATAATCAAGGAACCGTCCGACCACAAATTTCTTTGCGCCGGCATCCTCAGTTTTATATTTCCGATCCATTGATTCCCATAGTTCTTTGGCAGTTTTAAATTTACAATAAACATTATATAATGAATCATTTAAACCATTCAAAATATAATTGCGACATAAAAAATCAAAATGTCTCCAAACCTCAACTGCAGAATGTATTGCCATATCTACATTATCTTTCAACATCACTGAAGCATCCTCCGTTAAAAACCTTGCCAAATTCAAGGTAGTCAAAAAGAACAGCATCTTTTGTTGCCACCGTTTGAAAGCAGTAGCAACGCCAGTGAATTTTTCTGGCTTTTCAACATGACTTGGTGGAACATGGACAGTGGCAGCAACAGGAACAACATTAACGGTGGAAGCATCCATCTTTGTGGGATTTGAAGCAGAGGTATTGGCAGCAGCAGCATCAGTGACATCAACGGGAGTCTCTTCGAGATTAGCCATCACGAATAAAAGATAAACTGTTTTAAGATTGTTGGAAAATATAATTGGGGAAAATAATATATTCGAAATGGCTTAAATATATCAAATACAGTTGAAATCCGAGGCACGTGTAAACACGCTTTCCTTAAAACAGTTTAGTCCCCTCACTAGGTGCTTCAGAGGATCGTTGGACTACTGTTTTACAGTAGACAGACTTAGCACAAAGTCTGTCTACTGTCGAACAGTACTACAAACTGTAATGAACACTTGAATGAATGAGAAATTAAAACAGGGCTGGAAGATTGTATATTTTCCGTTATTTTATTCTGCTGGAATGAGCCTCAATTTATAGGCAAGAAAGAAACCGTTCAGTCAGACCACGTTTCCATTAACTCAGATGTAATGCCACGTTCTCAACCGTCGAAATACATGGCCACGTTCCCAACTGTTAAGTTACAGGACCACGTTCTCAACCATTAAGTTACAGGGTCATGTTCCTAACCGTCGTCGTTAGTGGATTACGCCCCCTCTATTTGCGGGCATCCCCTGACGACGCGGATGGCACCCCTTGACGGGTACTCGGCACACCCTGACGGTCATGCGGCACCCCCTGACGGGTTTCTCAGCACCCCCTGACGGCTTTCGCGGCAGACCGTGACGGACACTCGCATCCCCTGACGGGTACGCGGCACCCCCCCCTGACGGTTTCCTCGGCACACCCTGATGGACACTCGCATCCCCTGACGGGCTTCTCGACCACGGCCACGACACGGAGTGCACACCCTGATGCTCAACACTGAAAACCAGCAAAACGTGGGTTGATCAGGCCCACCTAATTATGGTCCGGCATTCGTGTCCGCAGGTCGCGCCAAAGTTCCCTTCAGAAATTCTAGGATTTTCACCCCCCCCCCCCTGCGCGCACGCGTGGAGGATGTAGCATAATATAACCACTCAATTTGACTAGTTAACTTGCTTTCCCATATAAAAGGTAAGCAACAACCCTTCCAAATTTCGATGTGGGACAAAGTTCCCTTTACTAACTCATCTTTGCATCTTCCATTCCAAAGAAAAAAAATCAATTCTCATTCACATTCTCATTAACTTCCAACAGTTCAAATCTAATCCAGCCTATATACAGTTGGTCCAACAAAACCCATTTTTTAGTAATGTTCATATTATTATGTTCTTTTGGAGATTTCATTGGAGGACATGTTAGTGCATTACTTGAGATCGGTAATTTAAGAATGAAATACACTCGTCTAAAGTAATCTTAGTAATTTTTTTTCCACAGCTCAAGTGAAACATGTTGGTCTCATTTCTCTACCAAAAAGTACTGATTGGTCGAGATTGGTAATATAATTATGAGAACTGTTGGTGTTTGGTATTACTTTGATTGATTTGATTATGGTATATTGTAAGTGCAGAAAATTATGGACAACGAAACGGAAACATAAAAATAACAATTTAAAATTTTTCTGCAATCCCAGAAATTACTTTATACAATATTATTAATTGAGGAAGGATTAAAATCATACTGTTGTAAATTCGACGATGTTCATGTAGAATCTTTACGCACGAATTAACACCGCAATCTTTATCATTCACGCTCCAATCGATCACCTTGATCCATCTTGCAATTTATTCACGTTCTTGATTGTTCCATTGGATCCAACGTTTACTACTCAAGTATATAGTACTCTAAAGGTGATCCACCAGAGAATTTTGATTATGAAGAATATTGGATTTCTCTCACAATATTTTGATGACAAATATTATGGAGGCTACCAATTATTATTTCAATGAAGGTTTAATCTATTATAAGTCTCTTTGTATAGACAAACCCTAAACTAATACCTAAATCATTTAGGAATTGGTTATTTATTAAATAATAATAAAACTCCATTATCTAATTCCTAAACTATTTAGAAATTGGATTCTTTATTATTAAATAATAACAACATTTTTTTATCTAATTCCTAGACTACTTAGGAATTGAATTATTTATTAAATAATAATAATATAAGAATAATTCTTATTTATTTATAATTAGTATTTCTAAAATACTAAATTATAAATATTAAACTATTTAATTTATTTCACCATGGTATAAATTAAATTACTCGATTATTATTATTTCTCAATATCTTCATAATTTATTATTTCTCTTTTATGGTGTGACCCTTTAGGTTCAATATTAAGCCGGTTGTAGAAATAAATTAAATTAGAACTATTCTAATTTTATTTATACGAATTAAACACTTTAATTCATTAAATATAATTAATTATATTAATTATACTTATTCTACATCATGAGGGATATCTCTCAGCTTATCATGACTATCCGGATAATATGAAATCAACGTTTAATCACAAAAAACCTATTCAGTGAATAGTTACCGTACAATTCAATACTTCTACCACACAATGTCCCGATTAAATATAAGACATGGAATTACTGTCAAGTCTTATTTTATTTAATCATATGCATTCTGATTCATAAATGCATAACTCAATATAATGTCAATTAGAAACACATTCTAATTATCATTCCACTCTGACTAGAGATTCCCGAGTTGTCACTAATGGAATCGCATAAGACATTCTTTCCCTTTACTGGAAGTAGTAGATCCTTTGTTGATCATTCACTTATCTCTATGTACACTTTATTATACCCGAAAATACACTTATATACACTGCTTGAGTTAAGATATATGACAAAGTATAATTTAGTGTACACAAGATAACTGCAACGATCTCAAGTCTAAGGATCACTTGTACAACTATCACTAGATGAACTCCTATTGACAAACAGGTAAAACTCTATTAGGTGTTCATTTAAGCGAGTCACATTCAGTGAACTTATTCTCTAATAAGCACCTATATACTTGCTTTAATGTCGTCACACAAATGATTATGAGATCAATCATCCTCTTGTTAAGAGCAAACACAGTATGTACTAATGTTTTCGGATTCACTAACACTTTTATTAGTGATCTTACGATTAGGAACATTTTTAGTTTCGAGTTAACATATTTTAGATCTCATTAGCATGATCTCATTATGATCCTAAAATATAACTCTAAACTATGGGTTAATATATTTAACAACTTAAACATATAAATAAACGCCTTTTAATAAATAATTCTTTTATTATTAAATAAATAAGATTACAAAATAAATGCTCCATTACGTCTAACGTGATTGGCTTGAGGGCATATTACTTTCGATCTCCCATTTGCACTAATGTGAGAATCCAAAAATTTAAATGTATTTTACGATAACAAATAATGTTATTTTGTGTTATTTTATTTTTGCATGGAGGTTAGCCTTTTTAAATATGAATGATGAATTCATATCTACAATGAAAATTTTTATGATGATGTGATATCCATGATTATAAGGTTAAGTTCCTTAAAAAAAATATTAAAAAGGGGACTAACAAATTCCACATAAGATTATATTGATCAGTTTGGAAGAGGGTGAGAGAATTACGTAAGTGTTATACTTACGTGTTGATCAAAAAGTTGTTTAAGTGGCAGTAGTCGATCAAGGCATTGTGCATGTAGGACAACAATTGTTAGCTATTAAAGAGTAATGATAAGCAGCCGTTTTACCGTCCAGATTAACCAATCATTTTATCTTAAAGCTTAACCTTAGCTTATTTATTGCTCTTGAACTCTATAAATACCTCATTCGAGATGAAATTTTAATTCCTTTACCAAAATTTCTCTTTTAAGAGTTTCGTTTAAACTTATCATCTCCATAAATTTCCAAGTTCTTCTTTTGGAAAATTATTCTCAGACAAGCTTTGATTTCACCCTTAAGAACGAAGAGGTAAGAACCTGGTACTCTACTTAGTTTCTTTTGTGCATAGTAACAAAGATTTATGCTATGTTTATATTCTTTTGCATTTTCATGATGCATCCTAGGCTGAGTTTGTTCATGATAAGCCTTCCATGGTAGCAACAGCAAGCTTTAATATTAGTCTCTGATGAGACGTTGTTAGTCTCTGATGAGATGTTGTTAGTCTCTGATGAGATGTTCTTTAGTCTCTGATGCTTTAAAAATCCTAGTCTCTGATGACGTCATCCTTAGTCTCCGATAGGCTAAGTTTAGTCTTGGATGACGTCATCCTTAGTCTCTGATGGGCAAAATATGTTAGTCTCTGATGACTAAAGATATTAGTCCCCGAGGAGTTTGGCGATAGCCAACTGAGTTTGGTGCTGAACAAATGTTCCACTGACGAAGTTCAGTGATGACTTTCTAAGTTTGGTGATGAACAAATCATCCCCTGTCAGCCAAGAGAGTTCGGCGATAGTCAAAGTCACCACCCGACGAATTTGGTGGTGAGAAAATTATTCTCTGATGGGTAAGTCATCCCCTGATGACTATTCCTTGATGAGTGAATGATACCCTGATGGTCGAAGGCTACCCCCTGATGGCCGAGAGACATCCCCTAATGGGCGAGACATTCCCTAATGGGTAGTTTTTTCCCCGATGACCAGTTATCCCCTGATGCGCAGTCTGTCATCAAGACTATAAAACATTATTTTCTTAAAATTATTTTATGATATTATTTAAGACAATAAAAGTCTAAGGACATCACATACACATTTTCTTTCATAAATTCTTCTTAAGGTACTAAAATATTACTTGCATAATTTACAGAATTTTTCACTCACCAGTAAGTTGAAATTGAATCTTTGTTGCAAAGGATCGAGGCAAGTATATTCTCACTCTTATGCGTATTTCAGTTAAGCGCATGATCAATTGATTCGACATGCATACAAGGCTATGACTTTTATGTCTTGATTTCTTTGTGAATCAGTATGCTATGCTTTATTTTTCCGCTAGCATGATATGAATGAAAGTGCATGGATATAAAGAAGCTTTGCTCTATCAGTTATTTTTAATATTATATCTGTGCAATAAATGAGAATGATATGTCCCTTAAATGGGTTATGCCACATGGATGGCTAGAGGAAGGGAAAGGTGTTGATTTGTTCTTCACCTGACCTAGAGGAATTTTATGTGACTACGTACGTTCACGCAAGGAGGGATCATGCGGACACAGTTAGGCCAGCTGTATACCGTATGGTTAGCAATGGTTTTAGCCCCCGATGGATATTTTTTTTTACTTCAAAGAAGTTATGCTTTGTTTTAAGAAGGATTACACAATTGTTTATCATCAGTAATCCTGAAGATCCTTTAAAGATTTCTGAGGCATTAGTATTGTTCCACCAAGCCTCTTAGCAGAATTGAATCCTTTGAAACATTCTAGATTTGTTTTTCCAAATTGTTTATATACTTGCTGGGCGTAAATCGCTCATTCTTGTTGAGTTTTAATGTCTTGCAGGGTAGAATATAAAGGCTGAGCCCTCTGACAAGGGGAAGGCAAAGATGATCGGTTATTGAGTTTTAGCTAACCCTTTGTAGTGCCGATAAGGAAGGAAGGAGGGAAGATGTTTGAAGAGTGATGTTTTGTATTATAGTATAGAGATAGAATAACTTCCGCTAAAAATGTAATATTTTGGGTTGTAATAACTCTTTAGTATTATTTTTTTCCAGTATTTATAATATGAACGGATGTGTGGTTATCTTTTCTTTCTTTTTACGAAACCCTGATCCAGTGAGGGATTTTGGGGGTTGCCACAGTTGGTATCAAAGCCCAGTTACGACCAGAAGTGATTCGTAAGGAAACACTGCCCGTAAACCACATCCAGGAGTAAGGAGTACTGCAATATGTCCCAGGATTAGTCCAGTAGAGAAATTTAAGAATTTGATGCTAGAATTGAAGTACTAGGATAGGTTAATGGGCAAGGATTAAGACTTATGTTGGACACAAAGGTTGTTGAACACCTTAAGGGTAGAAACTGCTAAGGGAAGATAGGACTGAAATAAAGGCACCACCTCATAGATACATCGCTGCATGCATTGTTTATTAAGAAGTTCAGATTTACTGACTTGGATTGTTTCATGTAGATGGCCAGAGATCGTTCTAGATTCCCTGCACGTTCTCCTAGAATAAATCTCTCAGTTTACAACTTTTCATCTGAAGGAGAGGAGCCTAGTGTGGAGTCTCCACTGTTCACCCCTACATCATTAGACGAACATCCACCATCACCAGTATACGAAGGCCCTAGCCTCACCATGAAGCTAATACAGGAGGCTGAACCTTCCACTGTTCGCCGCGGGCCGCGCATTCGCCACAAAGCACGGAAAAGCACAATATGCCAACATTTTGACCACGACCATGTTGTAACACAAGATATCCCTCAGATGAAATGTGATACTCCGAGGCCTATTTCATCCCCACTACAGGCAGCAGCGCCATCCCATGTCGAGATGGTACGTAGTTATGATGCAGAAGTTCACCATCGTTTGGCAGCCCGCACCATGACAGTTTGACGACAGGCTGCCACTATTAGTAGGTATCGCACAACAACATCAGCATGGCAATCCTTTTTTTGGTTGACTAAGAGCCTATACCATCGGCTAGCATTAGAGATGCATGCACAGATGGTGAGATAATGCTTTAGTAAATGGATTTGCAATGTTGTTCTGAGAGTCCACACGCTCAATGGTGACGTCTCCTCTCTCAATGATTTTTCTAATCAAATGAAAGCGCCGCAACACATGTTTGGATTTCTTATGAGACCTAGGTTCCTTGGCTTGGGCAACAGCTCTAGTGTTATCACAATATAAAGGCACTGGTCCTTCAATGCTAGGAACCAAACTAAGTTCTGTAATGAACTTCTTCATCCAAACAACCTCCTTTACAGCTTCACTCGCAGCTATGTACTCTGCCTCTGTCGTTGAGTCAACAACCGTTTGCTATTTGGAACTCTTCCAACTCACTGCACCACCATTTAAGGTAAATACATACCCTGACACGGATTTATAGTCATCTTAATCAGTTTGAAAACTTGAGTCTGTGAAGCCCTCTAGTTTCAAATCTGACCCACAATAGACAGGAAATACATCCCTAGTTCTTCTCAAGTACTTTAGGATGTTTTTCACTGCCTTCTAGTGTTCCTCTCCAGGATCGGCTTGATATTTGCTTGTTACACTAAGTGCGTAAGCAACATCAGGCCTCGTACATATCATCCCATACATGATAGATCCAATAGCCGAAGCATATGGTATCTTACTCATGTAATCTCTCTCTTCAGTTGTCTTTGGAGACATTTTCTTAGAGAGATGAACTCCATGGCTCATTGGTATGAGTCCTCTTTTGGAGTTTTCCATATTAAACCTCTTTAGATCTATCTCTATAGATCTTTATCCCTAAGATGTAGGATGCTTTTCCCAAGTCCTTCATAGAGAAGTTCTTTGACAGCCAAATTTTAACCGATTGAAGCTTAGGTATGTCATTACCTATTAGTAATATATCATCAACATATAGTACAAGGAATGTCACAGCGCTCCCACTAACCTTCTTGTACACACATGGTTCATCCACATTTTTGATAAAATCAAACTCTTTGATTGTCTCATCAAAACGGATGTTCCATCTTCGAGAAGCTTGCTTCAATCCATAAATAGACCGCTGCAGCTTACAGACTTGAGTTACTCTACCCTTAGAGGCAAATCCCTCTGGTTGTGTCATATACATATCCTCCTCAAGTTTCCCATTGAGGAAGGCCGTTTTCACGTCCATTTGCCAGATCTCATAGTCATAGTAAGCTGCAATTGCAAGCAAAATTCGAACAGACTTGAGCATAGCTACTGGTGGGAAGGTTTCATCATAGTCAATTCCTTGTCTTTGTTTGAAACCTTTTGCAACCAGTCTGGCCTTATAGGTTTCCACCTTGCCATCTGCTCCAATCTTTCTTTTAAAGACCCATTTACACCCTATAGGCGTTATGCCTTCAAGTGGTTCAACCAAAGTCCACACTTGGTTTTCATACATGGAGTCCACTTCAAATTTCATGGCGGTTCGCCATTTCTCTGAGTCTCTACTACTCATTGCCTCATTGTAAGATACTGGATCGTCATTCTCTATGACAGAAACCTTATCATCATTCTCAATGATGAGTCCAAAATACCTTTTATTTGGTATTGGTATCCTTCCAGATTTACGAATAGGCTGTTGTACAAAAGATTGTTCTACTTGCATAGGTTCATTCGTTTGATCTGTAGTGATTTGTGGTTCTTGAACTTCTTAAAGATCTATCTTGCTCCCATTGTTTCCTTCAAGGATAAACTCCTTTTCCAATAAGGTTGCGTGTTTGGAAACTAACACCTTTTGGTCAGTGGGATGATAGAAGTAATACCCTAAACTTTCTTTAGGATAACCCACAAATCTGTACTTTTCAGATCTATCCTCCAACTTTTCGCGGTCAACTTTCTTGATATAAGTTGGATAACCCCAAATATTAAGATGTTTAAGATTAGGTCTCTTCCCTGTCCACATCTCATGTGGAGTTTTAGGAACAGATTTTGAAGGTACCTTGTTTAGTAGATAGGTCGCTGTTTGTAAGGCATAACCCCAAAGGGAAACTGGAAGATCAATATAGCTCATCATGGATCGAACCATGTCCAACAAAGTTCGATTTCTCCTTTCAAAAACTCCATTTAACTGGGGTGTTCCTGGAGGAGTCCATTGTGAAAGAATACCATTATCTTTGAGATAATCGAGAAACTCACTACTTAAGTATTCTCCTCCTTGATCTGATCGAAGAATCTTAATACTCTTGCCAGTTTGTTTCTCTACTTCATTCTTAAATTCCTTGAATTTATCAAACATCTCGGATTTGTATTTCATCAAATACACATATCCGTATCTCGAATGATCATCAGTGAATGTAATGAAGTATAAGTACCCTCCTCTAGCATGTGTTGTCATAGGTCCACATACTTCTGTGTGTACCAACTCTATCAACTCTGCAGCTCTTTCTCCATGTCCGCTAAATGGAGATTTTGTCATCTTTCCCATGAGACAAGACTTACAAGTTGGATATGATTCATAATCAAAAGGTACTAGTAACCCATCCTTGTGTAACTCGTTTAGTCTTGTTTCATTAATATGACCAAGTCTACAGTGCCATAGGTAGGTATAATTAAAATAATCTCTTTTCCTTTTTTCGGTTTGTTCAATATGAAATGCACTACTTTGTAAGTCAAGAATGCAAAGTCTATCATGCAATTTACCAATTCCATACAACACATCATCTTTGTAAATAGAAAAACGGTTTTTCTTTATTGCAAAGTCAAATCCATCCTCATCTAACAAAGGAATAGAAACAATATTTCTTAAAAGAACTAGAATATAGTAACAATTTTCTAAAATGATAGACATGCCAGAAGGCAAAGCTAAACAATAAGTTCCTACGGCTAATGCAACAACTCTTGGTCCATTTCCCACTCGTAGGACTACTTCTCCTTTGTTTAGCATTCTACTTCCCTGTAAGCCCTGCATAGAATTACATATATGAGAACCACAGGCGGTATCTAATACCCAAGTAAAAGATTGACTTACAGATAGATTTATTTCAATCATAAACAAACCTGCATCTGAAGTTGAAGATTCATTAATCTTTTTCTTCTGTGCTACTGCAAGATACTTCTTACAGTTTATCTTCCAATGCCCTTCCTTATTACAGTGGAAGCAAACACCTTTGCTTTCAGGATCAGTTTTCTTTTTGTCATTCGATTTTGCCTTTCCTCCAGTCTTTTTCTTTTTCTTCTTTTCAAAAGAACCCTTGGTTAGCTTCCTATTCTTGGAAGTTTCACGCATTAGAAAAACTTGGCCCTTCTGAGATGGAAAGTTACTTTCCGCAGTTTTCAGCATGTTATGGAGTTCAGACAAGCTAACATCCAACTTATTCATGTGAAAGTTCATAACAAACTGCAAAAAACTCTTAGGGAGTGACTGCAAGACTAAGTCTTGACTCAACTCTCCATCCATTACAAAATCCAGCTGTTCAAGACGTTCAATCAAATTGATCATCTTAAGACAATGGTCATTAACCAAAGTGCCTTCAGTCATCTTGCATCGGAAGAGCTCTTTAGATATCTCATATCTAGCACATCTACTTTGTTCATCATTCAACTCTTGTAGGTGGACTAAAATAGCATCTACTTCCATTTTCTCGTGTTGACATTGCAATTCGTTACTCATAGAAGCAAGCATGATGCATTTTGTAAGAATAGCATCATTCTTCCACTTATCAAAAGTGGTTCGCTCTTCGTCAGACTCACCCTCTGGAAGATTTTGAGGAATTGGCGAATCTAAGACATAAGCAATCTTTTCATATGTAAGAACAATTCTCACATTCCTTAACCAATCCACGTAATTCAGACCGGTCAACTTGTTAGCATCAAGTATGCTACGCAGTGATAGTGCAGAAGACATAGTAAAATATCTGTAAATGAAATTTATAAACAACATTAGCATTAATTCATTTAATTAATCACCAAATTAATTAGGTCTTTATTAAAATGGTGTCTCCCACTATTTCTTCAAATTATATAACCCTCTTTGTATATAATTCGGCAAATTTATAAATCAAAATTTGCTAGTGAGAATAAGGATCCTATTTAATAACATACGGTCTTGTGTGTGCACAACAACCCATATATTATTTCATAGGGAGACAATTCTTGTCAATTACATATCATGTTATTCCTTTTTCATTTTGCCTCTTATACCATAAAAGTCTTGTGTGTGCACAACAAACTTAAATAGTCTAAGTATAACCCAACATTTCTATATGTGAAAAAGAAAACTACAGTCCTTGAGTGTGCTCAACAAAACATGTAATGTTCAATTCCATCATAAACATCAAATGTAACAAAGCAACATCTCTAATACATAAAACAGGTCATGAGTGTGCTCAACAAACCCATTATAAGCAAAAGATACTCTGTGCTTTGTCATGCCGGAAGACCACGACCGACACTTTACTAATGTCATTGGCCACTACTACTTAATACTATTTTCTTGAGGGGTTTTGTTATTATGTTCTCATCTTGTTTAAACGCACATGCAGATATATATATAATACGCTCCATATTAAACATACATCATATGTATAAATAATATATAATTATATATATAGTATAAGCATACATATATAGAATACTTTATTCTACTCGGATGATTATGGACTTTATTCTAGTTTGGTTCACTTTAGCAATCAAGTGAATCAAAAGGTCAAACCTAGGGTGCAATAATAAAATTAAATTTGAATATAACTATTACATTCAAACCCGAGCGTCGTTACAAATGGGCCTTCATTGCTCCTTGTCTTCGTCTTCATTTTACCTAACAAATCTAACTAATCCTATTACAATCTATTTTTCTAAATAGAAACCTTGATCAGCAGTCAAGGGGAAGTATATAGGAGGGAGATAGAATTTTACATTAGAATAAATTAGAGAGACGAGTTGTGCAAACCCCATTTATAAAAAACTCATTCATTCATGCATCCACTAAAATTAAAATCCAATCACATTGGTCTTAAGTCCATAATCATCCGTTGATTAATATACATAGCTATTATGTATATTAAACAATATAAATATACTTCGCATGCATAAATATATTAAACTAAATACATCAAATGAATTTAAATATTGCGTATATATTAATCTCATTTATTGGACAAATTTTATTTGCATAAATTAAATAATTCCAATTTGAAATAAACACTTTATTTCAATTTTTAAACATTTTAAATTTTGGAATTAAATCTTATTTGAAATTTTAATTTTTTTTATTTTTTTTATGCTTATCAAAATATTACCCAATAAATCAGGATGGCTCGGATACCACTGTAAGTGCAGAAAATTATAGATAACGAAACAGAAGGATAAAAATAGCAATTTAAATTTTTTTTGCAATCCTAGGAATCACCTTATACAATATTATTAATTGAGGAAGGATTAAAATCATACTGTTGTAAATTCGACGACGTTGATGTAGAATCTTTACGCACGAATTAACACAACAATGTTTATCCTTCACGCTCCAATAGATCACCTTGATCCGTCTTGCAATTTATTCCGCGTTCTTGATTGTTCCACTGGATCCAACGTTTACTACTCAAGTGTGTAGTACTCTAAAGGTGATCCACCAGAGAATTTTGATTATGAAGAATATTGGATTTCTCTCACAATATATTGGTGACAAATATTATGGAAGCTACCAATTATTATTTCAATCAGGGTTTAATCTATTATAAGTCTTATTATATAGACAACCCCTAAACTAATTTCTAAACCATTTAGAAATTGGTTATTTATTAAATAATAATAAAACTCCATTATCTAATTCCTAAACTATTTAGAAATTGGATTCTTTATTATTAAATAATAACACCATTTTTTAATCTAATTCCTAGACTACTTAGGAATTGGATTATTTATTAAATAATAATAATATAAGAATATTCTTATTTATTTATAATTAGTATTTCTAAAATACTAAATTATAAATATTAAGCTATTTTATTTATTCCACCATGGTATAAATTAAATTAATCAATTATTATTATTTCCCAATATCTTCATAATTTATTATTTCCCTTTTATGGTGTGACCATTTAGGTTCAATATTAAGCCGGTTGTAGAAATAAATTAAATTAGAACTATTCTAATTTTATTTATTCGAATTAAACACTTTAATTCATTAAATATAATTAATTATATTAATTATACTTATTCTACATCATGAGGGATATCTCTCAGCATATCATGACTATCCGGATAATATGAAATCAACGTTTAATAACAAAAAACCTATTCAGTGAATAGTTACCGTACAATTCAATCCTTCTACCACACAATGTCCCGATTAAATATAAGACATGATATTACTGTCAAGTCTTATTTTATTTAATCATATGCATTCCGATTCATAAATACATTACTCAATATAATGTCAATTAGAAACAAATTCTAATTATCATTCCACTCTGGCCAGAGATTCCCGAGTTGTCACTAATGGAATCGCATAGGACATTCTCTCCCTTTACTGGAAGCAGTAGATCCTTTGTTAATCATTCACTTATCTCCATGTACACTTTATTATACCCGAACATACACTTATATACACTGCTTGAGTTAAGATATATGACAAAATATAATTTAGTGTACACAAAATAACTGCAACGATCTCAAGTCTATGGATCAATTGTACAACTATCACTAGATGAACTCCTATTGACAAACAGGTAAAACTCCATTAGGTGTTCATTTAAGCGAGTCACGTTCAGTGAACTTATTCTCTAATAAGCACCTACATGCTTGCTTTAATGTCGTCACACAAATGATTATGAGATCAATCATCCTTTTGTTAAGAGCAAACACAGTATGTAATAATGTTTTCGGATTCACTAACACCCTTATTAGTGATCTTACGATTAGGAACATTTTTAGTTTCGAGTTAACATATTTTAGTTCTTATTAGCATGATCTCATCATGATCCTAAAATATAACTCTAAACTATGGGTTAATATATTTAACAACTTAAACATATAAATAAACGCATTTGAATAAATAATTCTTTTATTATTAAATGAATAAAATTACAAAATAAATGCTCATCACGTCTAACGTGATTGGCTTGAGGGCATATTACTTTCATATATATCATAACAAGTTTTAAAATTTAAAGATTTATTTTGTAGTATGCTGATTTTTATTTCGTGCGTATGTTCTTGTAGTTCTTATTTTGTTATATAGGCACTTTTTTTTTAAAACTTAGTTAGCTATTCCAGAAGGATCTAGCTTTTGAAATAAAATAAAATCAAGTTAGAAGTATGATTCTTTGTACTTCTCAAGCAGATCATCGTTAGTCAAATTTCTACATAAATTTATAGAGATATGGATAGTTCACTCAAAATAGGCAATGGGGATTGTTAAGAATCTAAACATACAAAGCCACTCAATAGATGCAGAAAGAACTTAAACGTAGAGTACGTAGATCTCTATAGCTTTTCTGCAATGGATCTCCATTGCCCCAATGTTTCTATTAATGTTAAATCTAAATTTATCTCTCCATTGATATCAATTATTTATCCCTTTGCCTGGACGCTGTGTATTGCGGGGTGGAGGTGGCAAATGCATACCCAGTTTTCATGTTAAGCATTCTCCTCTCAAAAGAAAAAAAAATTAAGAGATATGGACCTCACTTTAGCTGTCTAAGGATAGAGCTGGTGAGTAACGATTGTCTAAATGTGTTTTGGCAGCTTTGGAGTACTGATTCGCTCTATTATTGCTTCCTCTTCTTGTGAGAGTGATTGGGATGGAGCTGTGTGGTGATACCAGTATAACCAAAGGACGACTCACTCCGAGGTATGCCTTTTGTACTCAAATCCATACAAGAAAAGTGATTCAGCACATAGTGGATGAGGTTGAAAGCCCATTAAAACCTGATTTGAAATTATCTATACTACTGAACTAAGACAACCTTACTAATATTAATATAATATTACTGTTACTAACAAGAAGAAAGAGGTGAGGGGTCTCCAAAGCCTATAAATATTAGCTTATTTCAGTTTCTATTTTCAAAAAGAGAGGTAGAAGACAAAAGTAAAGACTCTTGGTAACACTTTTTCGAAAAATACTCCTTATCATATTTTGGAAAACTTGCAGAAATTTAGCAAGAAAGCAGGTATAAAATTGTGAACTCCACAACATGCAAAGGCTCGAGCTATTACAGAAGCATCCACCTGCACTTGATTCTAGCTTTATAGGACTTCTAGAAGACAGAGAGCTCATTGTGCATGCCGCCACATTTAGTGATCGAGGAGGCAGAAGTCTTTTTAGAATACAGGTGTGTAGATGCAAAGTAGTGAGTTCTATTGTTCTTTGTCTTTGTTTCGTGGAGATATCCCGTGGTTCCGGAAGACCACTGTAGGCGAAGTGTATTGTTTGGTTTTCTATAATGTGTTTGCATGTATGGCCAGAACTTTAGTCTAAAGTGTTCAATGCTTATGTTAATATAATAATAAATATTTTCTTGTAAATATTTGTTGAGTGAAAGTTGAAATAAAATGTAAGCCAAGTATACTATTGAATATGTGTTTATGTTGCCTTCCCAGCAGTGAAGTTCTTTATTCGACAGTCTTAAATATCAAACCCTAAGCCCATCAAAATAGGGAAGGATTCGAGTTCATCAATCTCATACACAATATAAGCACATATTCAATAGTATATGTGAAGTGCCGATTGAGCAGCATAATTTTGTTTTCGTGGCTTCCTTTCATTTCAGCAACGGTTTGAAGTGCCTTGTTCCATCCGGTGTGAATCCCCCTGTATTGGTAGGGAGGTCTGAATTGAATTCCAAGAATTTGTAGGCTCATGGAAATAAATAATGGGCCGACCAGCCCACTTTTATGTGTGGATTCATTTTAGAAATTATTTTGTTTAGAGTAAAACCCTCCTAGTTAAGTGTAACCTAGGTGTCGTCCGTCGATGGTAGGGATAAATGTGGATATTGCTTTACATGTTATTGTTATGTTGATACTATATTAAATAATCTAATTTAATTTGCTCAAAGATATATTATTGATAATTGTTTTCCTTTTTCAGTATAAATGAACTTCAGGTCTTAAATGTTTATTCAACAAGCGGTGGCTGCCCATAATTTTAATTCGAAACAAACGAGGTAAACCTATTTAAATCTTCTAAAAGACGATCTTCCCGGCCACCTAGGTGGCTGCCCTCACAATAAGTGTGTTATTTCTATGCATTAGTGAAGCGTGCTTATGTAACACACAAATTGAACTAACAAGTTATAGGGTTCAGTCTTTTAAATACTAGTCTAAGTTGAGAGTTAGAAAGACACGTGTCCAGTAGTATACATAGCTTACACTATTTTAACTTTCATCCAACACATGTTTTTACGTATAAGGCATTGATATATTAGCATAAGCATTAAACACTTTAGACTAGACTTTGGGTTATACAGGCAAACATAAAAAAGAAACTCAAATAAAACACTTCGCATAATGTCTTTTAGATCCATCTAACCAAGGAGAAGACTTCCACCAAACAAAGCCACAAAATAATAAAACACACTATTTTGCATGTTTATGACTTTTAGACAACAGAATCTTTTCAGGGATATTATAACGAATTTTGTCTATATCTGCGGACAATTGTTTAAATCTTTAAATCTTCTGAAATGACCTACTCATCGAGGACATACTGCAAAAAGAGCTCTTGTTCTTTGAGAATCCTCTTGTTTTCGAGGAAACTTATTGCTATAGCATGTACTGCACTACTATACTATAAAGTGGAGCACACTGATGTACCACACGTTTGATTACTATATTCGTTTAATACCCAAAAAAAATCGAACAATACCGCAATTAATTATTTATTAATAAAATTAGTATTATGTTTGTTAAAAGAAATATATTTGTAAAACATGGTTTCGATTTTCAAGTAAATATTGTTTTAAACACTTTTATATGCTATTTAAAATACTTGTGAGTTCAACATTTACAATATTTATTTATTTATAAATTATAGAAAAGAACACTTTAAAATATGGGGCACACTATATTAATATGTTACTTGCTAGCAATAATGAACTTATAAAATAATATAATAATTCAACAAGTAATTTAAAAAAAATTGAAATTATTTCCAAACAATGATGGGAAAAAAAAAACTGAAACCATTTTTAATAGTCAAAATCAAATAGTTTAGTTTCAATTACACTTAATAACCGCATCATGCACACCCCATACAAATAAATATATATATTCGTATTACTTTATTAGGAATACAATGTGGCTCCCACTAAACCTTTTGTAAACACAAGGTTCATCTTTATACTTGATAAAACCAAACTCTTTGACTGCTTCATCAAAACGAAGATTCCAGCTCTGAGATGCTTGCTTTAATCCATAAATGGATCATTGCAGTTTACATACCTTTCTAGCATCCTTTGGAGTGACAAAACTCTTCGGTTGTGTCATATACACATCCTCAAGCAGATTTCCATTAAGGAAAGTTGTTTTGACATCCATCTGCCAAATTTCATAATCATGAAAAACTACAATAGAAAGTAAGATCCTAATGGATTTAACCATTGTTACTGGAGAAAAAGTCTCATCATAGTCAACACCTTGAACTTGTTTGAAACCTTTTGCTACCAGTCGATCGTTATAGGTTTATACATTACTATCCATGTCAGTTTTCTTCTTGAAAAATCCACTTGCACACAATTGGTTTTACCCCTCAAGTAGGTCAACCAAAGTGCATACTTGGTTGACATACATGGAGTCCATCTTAGATTTCATGGCTTCAAGCCATTTCTTAGACTAAGGTCCGTTCATAGTTTTTTGGTAGGAAGGAGGCTCACCATTATCCATGAGCATCACATCGCCACTTTGAGCAACAAGATATCCATAATATCTCTCAGGCTCATGGCGTGTCCTACCAGATCTATGAGAGGCTTATGTTACTTGAGCAAGTTCAGTTTCCACAACAACTTGTGGTTCTTGCTCATGTTCTAGCTCAGGTTCATTGATATTTTGTGATTCTCGAATTTCTTCGAGTTCTACATTCCTCCCACTGTTTTCTATAGAGAAAAATTCCCTTTCTAGGAAAACTCCAGTGCGAGTAATAAACACTTTGTTCTCCGAAGGTTTGTAGAAATAATACCCCCTTTGTTTCTTGAGGGTATCCCATAAAATTACACTTATCCAATTTAGGTCCGAGCTTGTCAGAAGCTAGATGCTTTACATACGCTTCACATCCCCAAATCTTCATAAAAGACATACTAGGACGTTTCTCAGTCCACATCTCATATGGTGTCTTTTGAATCGTCTTTGTAGGAACACAATTAAGTGTAAAGGCAACAGTTTCTAGGGCATGACCCCAGAAGCTTATTGGAAGATCTGCATGATTCATCATGGATCGTACCATGTCTAACAAGGTACGATTCCTCCTTTCAGACACACCATTCCATTGTGGTGTTCCAGGTGGAGTGAGTTGTGATATAATACCACTCTTTAAGAAAATTATCAAATTCCTGGCTCAAGTACTCACCACCTCGATTTGATCGAATGACTTTTATACTTTTGTCAAATTGGTTTTGTACTTCATTCTTGAATTCTTTGAACTTTTCAAAAGATTTGGATTTGTGTTTCATAAGATACACATATCCATATCTACTGAAATCATCAGAAATGTGATAAAGTAGTAAAACCCAGATCTAGCTAGCGAACTCATGGGTCCACATACATCAGTATGTATGAGGCCCAATACATCGCTGGCCCGTTCACTATGTCCAGTGAAAAGTGCTTTAATCATTTTGCCTAACAAACAAGACTCACATACATCATATGATTCAAAATCAAATGAGTCTAAATACCCATCTTTATGGAGTTTGGATATGCGTTTCTCACTGATTTGACCCAAACGACAATGCCAAAGATAAGTCGGATTAGAATCTTTCGATTTTAGCCATTTAATATTTATATTATAGATGGGCATATGTAAAGTAACATTATCCAAGTATGAATTTCATGAAATAAGAGAAATAAATTATAATCTCTATTACATTCATCAAAAATAAAATTCTAATAGCGGAAGTCTATGAGGCGCACACAGGCCTTATAATCTAAACATTTCAATAATCGCCTCACGCTTCATTCTTCCCCTGAATGCCATCCATAAGAGGGCAATTAGGAAACAATCATCGTGCCATCCTTGCTTTGCTTTTATTAGATGGCTCGACCTTCTTGCCATATCCTATAAAACATTAGATAATAGCAACATGAGCAATTTACGCTCGCAAGTATAAAATCAAGTATTGGGTGAGCTTTGAAAGATGGAAAATTTGTAGGGCTTAAGTGTTTGTGAGGTTGGGGGGAGGCAATGTCGACACCTCTTGATAAATTGAAAAATGTATAGCTTCCAGGGTCCCCGAGTGATAATGAGGGATTTGACTCTTTACTTGAAAGAATCTTAAGTAATTCACATGCGCCTTGTAATCATGTCCGTTTGACGCACGTGCCTTTAGGAACTTTGTATCAAACAGTATATCAGTTGGCCAGCCTGACCACCATCTGATTTTATCATAATGACATACCTAGTCAAAGCAGAAATCTTTTATCTATGAGGGTTCAGTTATCAATGCCTCGGTTTCCATTCCCTATCCTTCCTAGGCTTGGGGTGCCAGACAGATGCAACCCACTAGTCTTTAGTTATCGACACGGATATACTTTACAAGTATGGGGTGAGAAAAAATTATGTCTTTTTCTATCTGTATAAGATTTACCTTTGCGTGTTAAGGAATTTGAATAGTTAACATCCACTCCAAGAATTTTTTTTATTCTAGTACAATATTTTCGCATAAGTCGAATCAAGGGATCATATGTTACTTAACTTGAAGAAATTGAATTATTAATATCGACATAATAACATCTCGAATATATGACGTATATCGAAAGAATGATCATATGTATTAATTGAAAGAAAGTAGAGTTAGTATATACTTGCCTTGGTCCTTAGCTAAAATTTAACTCAACACACTCGTGAACGAAAGACTTTGTAAAACATGCATATTGACATAACATGAGAAATTTATACCTTTGATTAATATATGAAAAAAATGCACATGTGATGTCCTTAAACTTTTAATGTCTTACTTTGACATTTGAACTATTAAGGTTTAATAATTAATAAAAAAAATATCTTAATTAATTGAAGAAAAATAATATTTCATACCCTTAAAGATAATCTGCGCATCAGTGGATAGTCATTGTGTTAGAAATTAATGATGATGATGATGATTATGTAATAAATTGTGCAACTGTAAATACTTGAGGTATTTTATAAACCTTAAGATTAGCACAAGTTTTGCATCCACTGATAATAATCTTATTAATCAGTGGATGGTCAATCTCTTCACAAGACAAGTCAGAAAACAGAAACATTCAAAGGACTTGACTAAGTGAAGAAGAATGTCTGATGCTACTTGTAAACAGTCAAAGTATCCCGCACATCAGAAATTCTAAACAAAGTTACGTTGATTAAGTTCCATAAGGGGGAACCCATCAGGGGGAACTCATCAGGGGGAACCCATCAGGGGGAACTCATCAGGGGGAACCCATCAGGAGGAACCCATCAGGGGAACCCATCAGGGGGAACTCATCAGGGAAACCTGTCAGGGTATGACGATGGCAGACCAACCCGTCAGGGAAACACTTCAGGACATGTTAGTGTCAGGGCAATCCTTCAGGGGGAATGACCAACATGACATCAGTGGAAATTATCAGTGTATGCCGTTAGTCATAATCATCAGGATCAAGAAGCACTGAGTGAAACTCAAGTGAAGGTTGAAGCCCTGATCAAAGTCCATCAGGGCTGACAGTCAGTGGATCGTTATGACAACATGCACCCGTCATCAGTACTTACACGAAAATCAACGTAACGTGTTACAGAAGCAAGAAATATCAACTGGAAAGATATTTTTTGAAGTTTGTTTTTGATCCAATGAGAATTCTCTCGCATTATATGCACACAGATTAGGGGAAGAAAAAGAAGCAACAAAGCATGCAGCAGTATGACACATAGGGCTACGATGTGACATACTTGTGGCTAAGTTGAGAAAAGCAGCACGTTTGAAGCACGTGATTTCATCAACTGATCAACATATAAGCAACGGAGTTCTCATTACAAAAGGAACTAACACAGAGATTGAATCTATCCAACAGATCAAACAAACAAAGAAGCATACAACACTAGGAAGCTCAGAAATATATTTCTTGAGAGATTTATTTTTCAGAGAAAGTTTTCGTAGCTAGTGAATGTGAGAAGCTGTGAATTTTATTTGCATAAATTGTAGCTGTAAATCACATTTGTGATTATACAGATTTCCAGAAAAATCCCAAGTTTTAATATAACTATTTTAACTTGAATCTGTGTGTTCATTTCTTATAGTTTTTCTATTTGTTACAACTGTTTTCCAGTAAGCACTTTTAAGTTTAAAAGAGCGAAAAGTTTTAGGTGTTTGTATTCATCCCCCCCTTCTACAAACACTTGTGCTTATATTGCACTAACAATTGGTATTAGAGCCTCTTAGCAGATTTCACTTGCTAATAACGATCATTATCTATGGCCAACAAAGCTGGAAACAGTAAAGTCCCCATGTTGGAACGGGGCAAATACTTCTTCTGGAGACAAAGAATGATAGTTCATTTGAGAGCTATCGATGATGAATATTTGCAAATCCTAGAGGAAGGCCCTCACATTCCCAAGAAGCTCATTCCTCTTAAAGTCGTCAATGGAGTCAGTATTCCAGAAAAGCTTGTTCCAAAGACACCTGATGAAATGACGATGGAGGAGAGAGAAAAGGTGAAAAAGGATCTCAAAGTAACTGGGATCCTGTATAATGGTTTAGACGATGATATGCTAAATAGTATCGTGAATCTTACCACGTCTAAATCTATATGGGATACCATACAAATACTTTGTGATGGTACTGAGGAAGTGAGGGAGAACAAATTGCAGATGTTAACACAACAGTATAAGTGGTTCACAATGAAAAATGGTGAAACACTTATTGAAATGTTTGACAGGTTTAACAGGTTGATAAATGACCTGAGATTATATGGGAAGGCATATGCTAACAAGGATGTGAACAGAAAGTTCATGAGAGCCCTTCCCATATCATGGGATCCTAAGACAACAGCCATCAGGGAATCCAAGGACATGAATCTTCTAGACTTGGATAGGCTTTATGGCACCCTAAAGATATATGAACTTGAGGTTCAACAAAGATTTGAAATGTCAGGGGATGCCAAAAAGCTTTAAATCTGTAGCCCTGATGGCTGCCACGAAGGACAAACAAGAAGCAAGACCAAGTGTCTTGATGAAGCAGCAACTAGAAGATGCTGACAAAGAAGTGGACAAAAAAGCTGACTCCAAGGAGGAAGAATATACTCCGGAAGAGTTAGAGGAGCTGGATGAAACCATGGCCTTTCTTGTAAAAAGGTTTTCCAAGCTGAAATTCCAAAAGCCTTCGGGATCTAAAAGATTTTCAACAAGGAAACCCAGTAGCACGAATAACTTTATTGACAAATCAAGAATAAAGTGCTACAAATGCAATGAGCTGGGCCACTTTGCAAACGAGTGCGTCAAGGCCACAAAAGATGGTGAATCTAGAGACAAAGAAGCTATTGTGGACTACAAGAAGAAATACTTTGACCTTCTTAATGTAAGCAAGAAGGGAAAAACATATATAGCAGAAGGAAAGGACTGGGCTGACTCTGATGAAGAAGAAAATGAAGAATATGTCAACCTAGCCCTGATGGCCTCATCCACTGACAGTAGCAGCTCACAGGTAAGCCTCAAAATTTCCTCTAACATGTCTAAAATTGATTGTGTTAAAACTGTTAAGGAAATGGCTTGTGAGATAAAGGATCTCTATGATACCCTGAGGAGTGTTGTAGCTGAAACTGAGAGAGTTTAGAAAATAAATGAAAATTTATCTGCAAGGAACACTCTTTTAGAATCAGAAAACTCCAGACTTGAGAGTCTTGAAAAAGAGCTCTCAAGGACTAAAAATCTTCTTGACTGTGCTATCAAAAGAGAGGAATGGATCTCGAATCTTCTTAGTCATGAAAGGGAAGTCATTAAAAGATGGAATGAGTCTAGCAGGAAACTGGAGGATCGTTTAAAAAATCAAAAATCTGATCCAAAATCTGGTTTAGGCTATGAAGAGACTCATGTGCAGCAACCTCCCATTGAGGTTGAAGTGGCAGCTAGCTTTGGAAAAAGGCCAACACAACCTATCAAGTTTGTTAAGGCAGCAGCAAAGCTAGAATCAGGGAATGTTTTCCCAGTGAGTGAAGCTTCCACTAGTGGTGGGAGAGGCAAGAAACATATTCTTGCCAAAGCACTCAACCCTCCAGTTATGAAAGAACTAGACTATGCATCAGTGGATACACAGTCGTCAGAGGGAAAGAGTGCATCAGGCCGTAGTAGTCTGTCAAGGGAAAAAGGCCTGTCAGGGGAAAGCATGAAGAACAGAAATGGTATGCTAGGTGTTAATAAAACTAGCAATTATTCTTCCATTCATGAAGCCCCTAGAAAAGTGTGCTGGAATTGTGGTAACTGTAATCATTTATCTTTTCAATGCAAAGAAAAACCACAAATTTTGACTGGCACAATCTTGTATGCTGATGATTTACCAACTGTTAAAGCCTGCTCCTCCAAGGAAAAAGGCAAAATAACTGTTGAGAAATCAAAAGCATATGCTGAAACTCCTAAAAAGGAGAAAGTTTTAAATTTGCCAAAACCAAAAGTCACCAATAAAGAAAAAGTTGTATTACCTATTACTGTGACTAAACCTAGAGGACCCAAAACAAATTGGGTACCAAAAACAATTTAAATGTTTTCTTGTGTGCAAGGAAAGGTCAAAAGCAGTCAAATCTCGTTTCTAGGTAGTGGTTGCTCAAGGCACATGATAGGAAACAAAGCCCTGCTCACATAATTCCAAGAAAAGGCTGGTCCAGTAATTTCATTTGGTGATAACAGCAAAGGACTAACTCTTTGTTATGGCAAAGCAGCAAATGGGAATGTCTCATTTGAAAATGTAGCACTGGTTGATGGGCTCAAGCACAATTTGCTAAGCATAAGTCAACAAAGTGACAAAGGATTCATCACTTCCTTCAAAAGAGATCAGTGCCTAATCTCAAATGAAAGTGATGGGAAGCTGGTTTTGTCAGGGATAAGAAAAGGAGATCTCTATGTTTCTGATTTTAATTCAGTAAATGGAGAATCATGTTTCTACAGCAAGGCATCTCCGGACGAAAGCAGGCTCTGGCACAAGAAGCTCTCTCACCTGAACTTCAAGTCAATTAATGATCTAGTGAAGAGAGAGATGGTAACTGGACTTCCCCAAATGGAGTTTATCCAAGAAGGATTATGTTCAGCATGTCAACAAGGGAAGCAAAGGAAATCATCCTTTGTCAGCAAGGAAGCCACCATGATCAAAGATCCAATTCAATTGTTACACATGGATGTCTTTGGCCCTGTCAACATAATGTCAGTGTCAAAGAAAAGATTTGCAATGGTCATTGTGGATGACTACACTAGATACACTTGGGTAAAGTTTCAGCATGCTAAATCAGAAGTATCTCAACAAATTATTGACCATGTCAAAAAGGTGGAAACAGAATCTGGGTCAATGGTTAGAATGTTGAGAACAGATAATGGAACTGAATTCAAGAATGCAGCTGTTGAGGGATTTTGTGTGGAGAAAGGCATAAATCATACATTTTCTGCTCCAAGGACTCCTCAACAGAATGGTGTAGTGGAAAGGAAAAATAGAACCCTGATAGAAGCTGCTAGGTCAATGCTAGCAGAGGCAAAGATTCCCACCTATTTTTCGGCTGAAGCAATTTTCACTGCTTGCTTTACTCAGAATAGATCTCTAATCAACAAGGTTCACAACAAGACACCATATGAGCTAATGACAGGGAGAAAGCCAAGCATCAAGTTCCTCCATGTCTTTGGGTGCAAATGTTTTATTCTGAGGAATTTTGGTGAGAACTTAGGAAAATTTGATCCAAAAGCTGATGAAGCAATTTTCCTAGGTTATTCTCTATCATCCAAGGCCTACAGGGTTTACAACAAAAGACTTCAGGTGGTAATGGAGTCTATAAATGTAGCTTTTGATGATCAAGAGATTTCTGGACTTGAAGACCCTGGTTTTCATGAAGAACTCAGGTTTGAAAATGAAGATGAAAATGATTATCAAGAGACTGAAGCCGATGAGTGCAGACAAATGGAGAATTTATCAATTCCTGATGTCAATCCAAACAATGTAGAAACCCCTTCAGCAGTTAGAGTCAATTTCCTGGACAACAGATCAGGGGATACTCCATCAGGGGATCATTCATCAGGACATGCACCATCAGGGGATAACTTGAACCTTGAATTATCCTCTAATTTAGGGGGAGAGTTTTCAGAAGCTGGGAGAACAGGCTTAGGGGGAGGAGATGATAGTCAAGCAAGCTCATCAAGACACATCTCCAATCCTAAATGGGCCAGAAGTCACACAACAGATCTAATCATTGGTGACCCAAGCAAAAGAGTGCAAACCAGGAAAGCAACATCTAATGAATGCCTGTATGCTTGTTTTCTTTCTCAAATTGAGCCAAAGAAGTTTTAAGAAGCTGTTCTAGATGCAAACTGGATCTTGGCAATGCAGGAAGAGCTAAATCAATTTGAAAGGAATGAAGTATGGAAGCTTGTACGTAAACCCAAAGAAAGAATCATAATAGGTACTAAGTGGGTATTCAGAAATAAGATGGATGAAGCTGGCATTGTTGTAAGAAACAAAGCAAGACTGGTTGCTAAAGGATATCTTCAAGAAGAAGGGATTGACTTTGATGAGACTTTTGCACCAGTAGCGAGACTTGAGGCTATAAGAATTTTCTTAGCCTATGCAGCACATTCGAATTTTAAAGTATATCAAATGGATGTGAAAAGTGCTTTTCTAAATGGGAAATTGGAAGAGGAGGTGTATGTCCAACAACCTCCAGGATTTGAATGCTCAAAATTTCCAAATCATGTCTACAAACTGGAAAAGGCACTTTATGGACTGAAGCAAGCACCTAGAGCTTGGTATGATACACTGTCAAAGTTTCTGGTGGAAAACAAATTTTCAAGAGGTATCATTGACAAAACATTGTTCCTCAGACAACACCAAGGTCATCTGATTTTGGTTCAAATTTATGTTGATGATATTATTTTTGGATCCACTGACACAAGACTGTGTGAAAAGTTCTCCAAACTCATGCAAAGCAAATATGAAATGAGCTTGATGGGTGAGTTATCTTACTTCTTGGGACTGCAAGTTAAACAAGTCTCCAATGAAATCTACATTCATCAGACAAAATATGCCAAAGAACTTCTCAAGAAATTTGAAATGGAGGACTCAAAAGTAGCAAAGACACCTATGGCCACTGCAACCAAGATTGACCCTGATAAGAATGGAAAGAAAGTTGATTTGAAGATTTACAGGAGAATGATTAGATCATTGCTATATTTGACAGCAAGCAGGCCAGACATAATGTTTGCAACATGTCTTTGTGGAAGATATCAAGCTGACCCAAAGGAATCTCATCTCATTGCAGTGAAAAGGATCTTGAGATATATCAAGGGCACTACAGAGTTGGGACTTTGGTATCCAAAGGAGTCTGGATTTGAATTGCTAGGATATTCTGATGCTGACTTTGGAGGATGCAGGATTGATAGAAAGAGTACAACAGGAAGCTGTTAATTTCTAGGAGGAAGGCTTGTATCTTGGTTCAACAAAAAGCAGCACTCTATCTCTACATCTATTGCTGAAGCTGAATATATTGCAGCTGGAAGTTGTTGTGCACACATTCTATGGATGAAAAATCAGCTAATGGATTATGGTCTGAACTATTCCAAGATTCCAATAAGGTGTGATAACACTAGTGCCATTGCCATTGCTGAAAATCCAATGCAGCATTCCAGAACTAAGCATATAGAAATCAGATATCATTTTATCAGGGAACATGTTATGAATGGGAATATTGAACTACAGTTTGTACCTTCAAATCAGCAGCTGGCAGACATATTCACCAAAGCTCTTGATGAAGCCACTTTTTCAAATCTTGTGGAAGAGCTGGGAATGGTGAATTATGTGTCAGGGTTAGAGTCAAACTCCTAAAATTTGGTATTTCTAACTCATTTCATAAGTTCTGGATAAAATCAATTGATATGTGGTTATATATGTTCAAATTGTAAATATGTATATACTTGTATATTCTGCATTTTGTTGTTTTGTTTTTGTTTTAACTGATGCATCAGGGTCAGGGCTTCCTTAAGGACGCATCAGGGTCAGGGTATCCGACCTGTGCGTCAGGGTCAGGGTATCCGAC
>CM025781.1:22394136-22420378 GCA_014636745.2 Centella asiatica
TCAGGGTCAGGGTATCCGACCTGTGCGTCAGGGTCAGGGTATCCGACCTGTGCGTCAGGGTCAGGGTATCCGACCTGTGCGTCAGGGTCAGGGTATCCGACCTGTGCGTCAGGGTTAGGGTGTCCGTCTTGTGCATCAGGGTTAGAGTGTCCGTCTTGTGCATCAGGGTCAGGGTATGTACATACAGTAAATCATCAGGGTAAGTTTAATTTTTTTTTTCTTTTCGGGTTTCAAGGTCAGTAAAGTGATGACAACTCATCATTAAGTTCTTCTCTCATTGATGATGTGTCATCACAGAAACTGAACTGACTCCCTGATAGCGTGTTTTCAGGAGAAGTTTTCAAACGTCAATAGGCGGGTATTAATACTCTATCTCTCCTACTTTTTGAAACTCCCCAAAACATTTAATCTCTACCTGATATTTGCTCGAGTTTTTTTTTTCTCTCTCTCGTCTTTACAGAAACCGTAGAACTTCAAATCTTCAAAGCATCCATGGCACGTCAACAAATTCAGAGGAACTTGACAGTCTCACCCACAAACTACGTGGGCTTCTCTGACATTGATTAGAAATGTCGGGGGAGGCACTGTCACAACTATGGACAAGTGCCAAGTTCATGTACTCCACCACCAAGCCTGATGTGGTCAAGGGTATCTCATTCAAAGTTTCATCTTAGAAAGGGATATAATTAGAAATAGCATACGCAATAATTAGAAATGTAAATATAAATATAGGTAAAATTATTTTTGATGATCTTGTAAATAAATTAGGTAATTTTAATAATACGAAAACTGAAGTATATTATGCAAGATTTTTGTTTATGATTATTAAAGACCAAATTACTAATTTCTCTTTTGAGAATGATACACCTGTACAGACATAAAATCAAACAAAGAAACTGTTTGCAGAAATTATAAAGAAATCGTATACAGCCGAATCATTTGCTCTTCCACAGCATATGGTACAGGTAGTAAATTCTACATCTTCTACTTCTCAAACTGTACATTCTTCACCTTCATCTACTATGGCAGAGAAATCAACCACCTCTCTGCCTACCCAAGTAGAACAACCAATTACCACTCAACAACTCTCAAAAGCCCAACCCACAGTCTCCCAAAAGTCTATTGGGATTAAAAGAAAACCCAGTGAAGTTACCACATCAACTGAGGGGGAGCAAGGAGAGAGAGTGATTGGCTATAGGCATAAGAAGAAGAAGGGAGCCACGAGTGTTACCCAACAGGCTGACCAGGCAGTATCCTCTCAAAAGGATATTGCTTTTGATAAGGAACTAAACATATTTCTAACTAGTTCCTCTCAAAAGGAATTAGTTATTGAAAATAGTCCCCAACCAAGGACACAGATGAGTGAGGCACCTATACTGACCATAGACACTGATAAACCTATCATCAGGGTCTCTGAGAGCCACTTGCAGATATCTAACACAGTGAGTGCACACACCAGTCAAGATGTTGTAGCTCAGAAGCTTCTCAATAAGATCAACATGAGTAATAAGCATTCTTCTACAACATCTTTTGATGAATCACCTCCTCGTTCAGTGATTCAGCCAACACTCCCATCTACACCACTTCCTTCTTTCTTTATTCCTCAAATTTCTTCAGATATAATGACACAAACATTAAGTGTCATACAATTAGATTCTTCACATTCTCAATTCGTGGAGGAGCCAACATTCTCTGACACAGTGTTTGATAGTCACCACTCTCAAATGGTTGACTCATTTTTACTTGACACAAACACTGATGATCAAACAGGGGACATAGACTATACGGTACATACTACAGCTATAACTCTTTATGTACCCCCAATTGTATATACTTCCTCTATAGAAACATACACTTCTCCAATTATACATACACGCTTTACTTCTCCTCCTACTCCTATCACAATTGTGGAACCAGAATCTGTACATACATCACTTGAACTGGTCACAGTTGATGATTTCCAAGCCCATAGGAGCCCCTCTAAGACAATTTTGAGTGAGACTGAGAAAATAATTAGTACAGAGAGGCAAAGTCAAACCTTTGAGAGGACTTTGGCAAAAGGAGAGCAAGAGAGCACTACCTTAGTAGGCAAAGAAAAAGGAGAGAATACGAGTGATGCCTTATACGGCAAAGAAAAAGGAGAGGATGAGAGAGATAAGGATGAGATCCTTGTAAATAAAGAACAAAGAGAAAACACAGTTACTGTAAATACTACTTCTACCTCTGAAAATGATGAAGATGATGCTCCACAAGATGATTTTTCCCAGCTCATCGGAGTTGATTTATACTTTCGACAGAACCAGATGTCTGAAACTGTACAGTTGTTAAAGCAAGAGTTAGCTAGGACCACTGATCCAATCTTGATCAAAGTGTTAAAGTCACAGATCATGATTGGTCAGTCAATAGATATAGAAAATAAAAAATTGTATACACATTTTTCTTCAAAGATACAAAATGTACAGCAAGTTGTCGACTCCCTGGTCACCAGCCAGACTCTACTCTGGATGAAGAAACAAGCTGACACTGTTGACAAAAAGCTAGTTGATCTCACTTCCCAACTGTCCAGCATGGAAACTCTACAACATTCCATGGCTGGCACTCTACAACAAGTTCTTCAAGTCACATCCCGACTCTCAACTCCCACTCATGATGCTTAAAAAAAGGGGGAGATATCAACCAAGCAGTCGTCAGGGGATGTTGCTGAGATTTCAAATCAACAATCAGGGAATGTGACTGCTCCTATTCCTGCTCCAAAATCCAAGGATAAAGGTAAGGGTATCCTGATTGAAGAACCCAAGAAGAAATCCAACACTCAATCAGGGCCTAAGCTACTTGGAGATGCCATGAAGACAGCCCACTTTCCAACTCCCGTTGAAGTTGTAATTGATGGGAAAATGGAGCTGGTCTACCCTCAAGACAAAAAGTTAGTAGAAGCTGATGCAATCTTTGCACAGCAACTTCAAGAAGAAGAAGAGAGGGAAATGGCAAAGGAATAGGATGAAGAAATAAAGAACAAGAAGAGTGTCAGGCCCAAGACCTCCAGGAAACCTCAGCCAAGAAGATCACAGAACCCTAAAAGTGCATCAGGGGATAAAAATCAAGATAAAGCTGAAGACCCTGATGCCACTACAAAGAAGTCATCTGAAGCCAAGGACAAAGCACCTTCTCCTATTACCAAAGAATATGGTCCACCCACTCTAGCTGAATTTCTCAGAGAAGAAAGGCGTAAAAACCTGACATTTATGTTCTCCATAAAAAGCATAGATGTCAGGTTCAATAATAGAAGGGATCAGCTAATAACAGTTCAACTGAAGAGTAGGTCAGAATTCATTATAGCAATGGACTGGTTTAGGAGAATGGATGCGTTTCTCACTGATTTGACCCAAACGACAATGCCAAAGATAAGTCAGATTAGAATGTTTCGATTTTAGCCATTTAATATTTATATTATCGATGGGCATATGTAAAGTAACATTATCCAAGTATGAATATCATTAAATAAGAGAAATAAATTATAATCTCTATTACATTCATCAAAAATAAAATTCTAATAGCGGAAGTCTATGAGGCGCACACAGGCCTTACAATCTAAACATTTCAATAATCGCCTCACGCTTCATTCTTCCCCTGAATGCCATCCATAAGAGGGCAATTAGGAAACAATCATCGTGCCATCCTTGCTTTCCTTTTATTAGATGGCTCGACCTTCTTGCCATATCCTGTAAAACATTAGATAATAGCAACATGAGCAATTTACGCCGCAAGTATAAAATCAAGTATTGGGTGAGCTTTGAAAGATGGAAAATTTGTAGGGCTTAAGTGTTTGTGAGGTTGGGCGAAGGCAATGTCAACACCTCTTAATAAATTGAAAAATGTATAGCTTCCAGGGTCCCCGAGTGATAACGAGGGATTTGACTCTTTACTTGAAAGAATCTTGAGTAATTCACATGCGCCTTGTAATCATGTCCGTTTGATGCACGTGCCTTTAGGAACTTTGTATCAAACAGTATATCAGTTGGCCAGCCTGACCACCATCTGATTTTATCATAATGACATACATAGTCAAAGCAGAAATCTTTTATCTGTAAGGGTTCAGTTATCGATGCCTCGATTTCCGTTCCCTATCCTTCCTAGGCCTGGGGTGCCAGACAGATGCAACCCACTAGTCTTTAGTTACCGACACGGATATACTTTACCAGTATGGGGTGAGAAAAAATTACATCTTTTTCTTTTCGTAAAAGATTTACCTTTGCGTGTTAGAGAATTTGAATAGCTAACATCCACTCCAAGAATTGTTTTTATTCTAGTACAATATTGTCACGTACGCCGGATCAAGGGATCATATGTTACTTAACTTGAAGAAATTGAATTATTAATATCGACATAATAACATCTCGAATATATTATGTATATCGAAAGAATGATCATATGTATTAATTGAAAGAAAGTAGAGTTAGTATATACTTGACTTGGTCCTTAGCTAAAATTTAACTCAACACACTCGTGAACGAAAGACTTTGTAAAACATGCATATTGACATAACATGAGAAGTTTATACCTTTGATTAATATATGAAAAAAATGCACATGTGATGTCCTTAAACTTTTAATGTCTTACTTTGACATTTGAACTATTAAGGTTTAATAATTAATAAAAAAAATATCTTAATTAATTGAAGAAAAATAATATTTCATACCCTTAAAGATAATCTGCGCATCAGTGGATAGTCATTGTGTTAGAGATAAATGATGATGATGATGATTATGTAATAAATTGTGCAACTGTAAATACTTGAGGTATTTTATAAACCTTAAGATTAGCACAAGTTTTGTATCCACTGATAATAATCTTATTAATCAGTGGATGGTCAATCTCTTCACAAGACAAGTCAGAAAACAGAAACATTCAAAGGACTTGACTAAGTGAAGAAGAATGTCTGATGCTACTTGTAAACAGTCAAAGTGTTCCGCACATCAGAAATTCTAAACAAAGTTACGTTGATTAAGTTCCATCAAGGGGAACCCATCAGAAGGAACTCATCAGGGGGAACCCATCAGGGGAACCCATCAGGGGGAACTCATCAGGGAAACCTGTCAGGGAAACTTGTTCGTTGGGGACTAACAAATAAATTCCTCAGAAACTAACAAAATTTTGCTCATCGGAGACTAACAAAATTTTGCTCATCGGAGACTAAAAAATTTGTTCCTCGGAGACTATCTTCTCTATATTGTCGGAGACTAGCATGGAATCTCCCGAGGACTATTTTATACTGTCGGAGACTAAGTTATAAATCTCCCGGGGACTAATTTTTCTATATGGTCAGAGACTAACATCATCCTGGCGGAGACTAAGTTAGGACTTGACTCTGATACAGTGGTGACTTCTTCACTCTTCAAAGGGTGGTGTTATCAACAGACAACCGTACATAGGGCATTCTCTCATCAACTATCTTGCAATGTGCAACATTTCTTATCGACTTCTTATTCTTATGGACACTACTAGATTCCAAGGACTCTGCTTGTCAGAGACACAAGCATGGTGTTTTAACTACTAATAAAAAGAATATTTGGAAGTTAATAGTTTGTTTACTAGGTGGTCATCGACATTTCTTACTCTCACCTTAGATAGTCATTTTAGAGTAAATGACATTAACTCTAGATGTTAAAAGCATGCATTAAATCATACTTTTGGAAGTGAATAAACAAGGTATTTTTACAAACATGACATGCATAACAGAACAAAATAGTGCAGGAATAGAGCAGGACTTTAATATAGTGCTCTTACTTCTTTGGTTGTAAAGAAGAAGTCAAAAGCTTGGGTCTTCAAGAAGACAGTTGCTCTTGAAAGTGAACCTGGATTTTAAGGGCGGTTGGCTTTATAGAAAATTTATGAAGGTGGGGCTAGGGTTGTACTTCAAATGATATATTTATATCACTTGTCGAGCAACAAGAACGATTGGTTTATTTGAGAATAGATTTCAGTCGTTGGCTGTAATGGGCAGTGACAAGGTTTTAGAAAGAAGTGATTGGTTAGAAAGGGCATAGCTGCTACAAGTCAGTTAGTCGTCTATCATAGCCAACAATCTAGTGTACGGTTGGAGTTGATTTACAATTTGGCGGGTCACATGCAACTCAACCATGATATAATATAATTATATCACTTCCCTCACTACAGTCCTTGGTTCAAAATAGACACTGTAGCTCACCCGTGTAATGTTTGCCTTCCCCACGTGAATAATTTTCACTTACACTTGTTAATACTTGAATAAAATAATCATTTAAAGATTTGAGCTCAAAAAATACATTTATAATCTTTTGGACATCACATTGTCATAAAAACCTTTCTTCAAGATATGAATTCATTATTCATACCGAACATAAGTTAAACATTCATACATAATATAAATTAATCATAATATGAACCATATCCAATATCAAATACCCAAGATGTAGAAGTAGATAAATTGACTTCTATAACATATATACATGAATCAGAAGTCCCACTTCCTTTCTTCTTCTTTAGATCTTACAAGTAAGCATGATAATTCCTTTTCCAGTGTCCAGACATTCCACAGAAGTGACAATTACCTTCTTTAGCTATCCCACCTTTAGGCTTCAATGCCTTATTGGATTTGGATTTGGCAACATATTTAGATCCCATTTTCTTCTTCTTGCCCTTTCTATTTCCATTGGCATTCCCCTTTTACACCATCGACATGGGAGTTGGTCATGCCTTCTTCATGTTGTTTTCAGCAGTTCTCAACATGCTCAACAACTTAGTAATGGTTTCTCAATCTCGTTCATCAAGTAATGTTAGAACAATATAAGCTCAAGTGTTTGTAGAAAGGGGGTGGGGGGGGGGGGGGGGGGGGGGGGGGGGGGGGGGGGGGGGGGGGGGGGGGGGGGATGAATGCAAACACTACAAACTTTTTGCTCTTTTTAAACTTCAGTTGACCCTGATAGGAAACAACTACAATGAACAGAAAAACTATAAAGTATAAACACAAAGATTCAAGTTAAAATAGTTGTATAAAAACTTGAGGTTTTTCTGGAAATCTGTATAATCACAAATATGATTGAATAGCTACAAAATCTGTAATAGAATTACAACTTCAAATTCACACTCACTAGCTTTTAATCTTTCTTTGAAATATTTCTCTCAAGATATATATTACAAAGCTGCTCTAGTGATTTGTGTGCTTCGATGTTTTATGATCTGTTGGATTGATCTCTCTTGTGTAATAAGAACTCCTTTGCATATATAGAAGATCTGTGGTTGAAACCATGTGAGAAGACGTGCTGCTCTTTTCAACTTAGCTGCATATATGTCACATCATTGTCCTTTGGAAACTATGTGTCAGACTGCTGCTACTTTTGTTGCTTCTTTTTCTTCCCCTGATCTGCGTGTATTTAATGTTTGAGAGTTCTCAATGGACCATAACAAACTTCAAGAAATATCTTTCCTGTTAATATCTCTTGTTTCTATAACAAGCTTCGTTGATTTAAGTGTAAGTCCTGATGACTGGTGCATGCTGTCATAACCATCCACTGACGACAAGCCCTGATGAACTTGATCAATGCTTCTTGGATCCCCTGATGACAAGTCTTGTTAATGACTGGATCAGGGCTTCAATCTTCACTTGAGTTTTACTCAGTGCTTCTTTGATCCACTGATGTTATGACCTGTGACATACGCTGATGGCTTCCACTGATGTAATGTTAAGCTTTCCCCCTGACAGGTTACCCTGATAGGTTAGCCAAAAATTGTCATACCCTGATGTCTTACCCTGACAGATGACATGTCTTGATCATGCCCTGACGCGTTCCCCTGATGGGTTGGTCTGCCTCAGTCATCCCCTGACGGTTTCCCTTGACGGATTCTCCCTGATGAGTTTGCCCTGACTAGTTCCCCTGATGATTCTTAATCAACGAAACTTTGTTTAGAATATCTGATGTGCAGAATACTTCAACTATTTTGTAGTAACATCAGACATTCCTCTTCACTTTGTCAAGTCCTTTAGATGTTCCATTTTATGACTTGTCTTGTGAAGTGTTTGATCATCCCCTGATGAATAAGTTTATCATTAGTGGATGCAAAAGTTGTGCTGATATTTAAGGTTTATAATGTACCTTAAGTATTTATAGATGCGCAATTTATTCTCTAAACATCATCATCATCAATTAACTCTAACAATCTCCCCCTATTTATGTTTATCATTTTGATAATCATAAATTTCTAGATGCACTGATGATGATGTCAAAACCAATACTACGTATAAGAAAGAATTTTGTAAGAACTAATAAAAGAATTTCTGTACAAGTATTTTCTATATCTATTACAACAAAGATGTACATTTTTAGACATCAGGACCCCTTTTCCTTTTGGCTGAGACAAAGGGCAGTGGATGACTTGATTCAATTGATTGAGTGTCACTTCCAAGGCCTTGTCTCCTTTGCTCTGGGTTTTGGTCAGGAATCCTGTGTCTGTTGTCTTCCCCTCCTGCAAGCAGCTGATCCAACTCCTTCTGAAGAAGCTTTCTGAAGTTGACAATGTTTACATTCTTGCTTGATTCCAAAGCTTCAAGGATAGATTTGATCTCTTGAATGTTGGTTGCAACAAGTTGTGACTAGTGGAAGGTAATGGTCTCCCCCTTCTTGTTTTTGAACTCAACACCCATGGGGCTTGTGATCATTTTTTGATATTCTTTGAATCCTTTCACTGGTGGCACATCCCTTACTGCAGCATTCCCATTATCAGCTCTGGTTTCTTCAATCTCTTTGAGCACTCTATGAATCAGCAGGATTCTGAACTTGATGACATGTTCATTTTTGTGATAAGCAATTTGGCTTAGAACATGCATCGCTTCCTCCAGGTCGAGGCCATCAACGTCTTTGATTTTAATACTCTTTTCCTACCCATCAGTGGATCTGTAGAACAACCTTAATGGTCTTTCCAAAGCTGTGGACAAGCTCCTTTCATTGTTGATGGCTCTCCTTAGCTTGACGATCATCCCCCTAAAGTCTCTGTTGGCCGTTGAAGTTTTGGGAATTAAGTTCAGCATCAATCCTAGTTGTTCAACATCCATTCTCTTGAACCAGTCTATTGTAACTGTGAATTGAGATCCACTCTTTAGCTGTACCAAAATTAGTTGATCCCTTTTATTGTTGAACCTGATATTTATGCTTATAATTGAGAACATAAATGTCAGATTTTTGCACCTTTCTTCTTTGAGGGATTCAACTAGAGTGGGTGGACCATATGCTGTGGTTACAGGAGAAGGAGCTTGATCCTTGACTTCAGATGACTTGGGTTTGGTGGCATCAGAGTCTTCAATTTTGTCTTGGATTTTATCCCCTGATGCACCCCTGGGATTTTGAGATCTTTTTGGCTGAGGTTTCCTGGAGGTCCTGGGCCTGACACTCTTTTTCTCCTTTGTTTCCTCCTGTTCCTTTGCCATTTCCCTCTCTTCTTCTTCTTGAAGTTATTGTGCACAGAGTGCATCAGCTTCAACGAGCTTTTTGTCTTGAGGGTAGACCAGCTCCACTTTCCCATCAATCACAACTTCAACAGGAGTTGGAAAGTGGGCTGTCTTCATGGCATCTCCAAGTAGCTTAGGCGCTGATTGAGTGTTGGATTTCTTCTTTGGTTCCTCAATCAGGATGCCTTTGCCTTTGTCCTTGGGTTTAGGAGTAGGAACAGGAGCAGTTAAATCCTTGATGGTTGACTTGTTGATTTCTCAGCAATATCCCTTGATAATGGCTTGGTAGATTTCTCCCCCTTTTTAACAGCATCATCAGTGGAAGTTGAGAGTCGGGATGTGACTTGGAGAACTTGCTTTAGAGTGCCAGCCATGGATGGTTGTAGAGTTTCCATGCTAGATATCTGAGAGGTGACATCAACAAGTTTCTTGTCAACACTGTCGGCTTGTTTCTTCATCTAGAGTAGAGTTTGACTGGTTACAAGTGAGTCAACAACTTGCTGTACATTGTTGATTTTATTTGAAAAGTGTGTGTATAATTTCTTATGCTCGATATCAACAGACTAACCAATCATGATCTGTGATTTTAATACTTTGATCAAGATTGGGTTAGTGGTCCTGGCAAGCTCTTGCTTTAACAGTTGTACAGTGTCCACCATTTTATTCTGCTGAAAGTACAAATCAACTCCGATGAACTGGGAAAAATCATCTTGTGGAGCATCATCTTCATAACTTTCAGAGCTAGAAGTAGTATTTACAGTATCTGTATTTTCTCTCTGTTCTTTATTTACAAGGATCTTATCCTTATCTCCCTTATTCTCTCCTTTTTCTTTGCCTTCTAAGGCATCACTCGTATTCTCTCCTTTTTTTTGGCCTACTAAGACAGTACTCTCTTCCTCTCCTTTTGCCAAAGTCCTCTCAGGGGTATGACTTTGCCTCTCTTCACTAAGTATTCTCTCAGCCTCACTCAAAATTGTCCTAGAGGGGTTCTTATGGGCTTGGAGATCAGCGACTGTGGTCAGTTTAAATAAATTATGTACAGGTTCTAGTTCCACAGTAGTGATAGGAGATGGAGTAGAAGTAATATTTGTATGTATAATTGGAGAAGTATATGTTTCTATAGAAGAAGTATTTACAATTGGGGGAACATAAAGACTTATTGTTGTGGTATGTACATTGGAATTTATGTCCCCTGTTCGATCATCAGTGATTGTTTCAAGGAAAAAAGAGTTAACCATTTGAGAGTGGTGACTTTCAATCACTGTGTCAGAGAGTGTTGGCTCCTCCACGAATTGAGAAAGTGGAGAATCTGATCTTATGACACTCAATGTTTGTGTCATAATTGTGAGAACCCAAAAATGTTAATGAATTTTGTTATGAGAATTATTTATTTTATTTTATTTTCTGCATGAAGGTTTAATTTCTCACTGGGTATAAATGATGAAAATTATATTTTCATATGAAAAATTCAATGGCAATGTGATGTCCAAGAAGGTTTTGCATGTATTTTGTACACAAGTTTTCAAATGGATATTTTATACAATTTTCTTATTTTTCAAGTTTATCAAAAGAAAGGGAATTAATTGTTCGTCACGTGAGAAGGAAGTTCACCAAGTGAGAACAGGCTTAGCTACAGTACCCGTTTTTAAACCCAACTGCTGAGGGACAGTAGCATTTAATGCACATCACCTCCATCATTACCTTAGAGTGGGCTATGAAAAATGACCGATGGACACTAGCAGCCGTTGCAACCACTCTTTTCTCATCAGTCATTTCATTTCCTTTCACAGCTAACGGCTGATATCAAATTAATCCGACGGCCTTTGTTGCTCAACAGGTGATATATATATATCACGTTGTTATAACCCTAGTTCTACCTTCATAAATTTCTCTACAGTATACCACCAAACCCAAGCATACTCTCAAAGACAACTGTCCTTTTTGGAAGAACAACTAGAGCTTCTAACCTTTTCTTGCAGCCAAGGAGGTAAGAACATTTCATTAAAGTTCTGCTCTATTTCTTACACTTTGTTTCTGTCATGCATATCACGTTTAATGCCTTGTTCATTCATTTCTAAAAGGTATGATATGATGCATGCTTTTAAAACCCGGAGTTATGCCATTTATTTTGAAAAGTTGTCTAAGATGGGTGTAATATTGTTGACAACCACCTGGTAGACAAGCCCTTAACTACCAAACATTCTTTTTGTCAGTAGTTACAATCCCATGTTCGAGTATTTTCTTCGACCTGAGTTTTGAACCCTAAACCATGTCTAGGAGGGCATGCAGACTATAGGAAATGTTATGTATCCTGAGAGGATGATGAGAGTTAACCTAAGTATGGTTATAGTTGAGAACATCACCCCTAGAGGAATGAGGAAGACACCACTGTATCTGAGGCAAGTCTTAACTTTGTCTCTGATAAGATGAGTTAGTCTCTGATGAGATGAGTTAGTCTCTGACGAGATGAGATAGTCCCTGACGAGATGAGATAGTCCCTGACGAGATGAGATAGTCCCTGACGAGATGAGATAGTCCCTGAGAGACTCTAAGTTAGTCTCTGATGAGATGAGTTAGTCTCTGATGAAGGAAGTTGTTAGTCTCTGATGACTAAAGAGGTTAGTCTCTGAAGAGTTTGGCGATGAGCAGGCAGCCGAGGAGTTTGGTGCTGAGCAAATCATCCACTGATGAGTTCAGCGATGACTTAGCAAGTTCGGCGCTGAACAAGTTGACACCCGACTAGTTTGGTGATGGCTAACTGAGTTTGGCGCTGAACAGGTTATCCCCCGATGAAGTTCAACGATAGTCAAGTTACTAACCGATGAGTTTGGCAGTGAGGGAATTATCCCCTGATAGATACGTTATCCCCTGATGACTATTCCCTGATGAGTGAAAGATCCCCTGACGGTCGACGGCTATCCCCTGACAGGCGAGACATCCCCTGACGGGTGAGATTATCCCCTGACGACTAGTCATTCCCTGACGTGTAACTAACCCCAGACAAATGATTATTCCCTGACGTAGCAGATTATCCCCTGACATGCAGTCTGCCTTCAAAACTATAAAACATGATTTCTCTTAAAATTATTTATGATGTTTAATTATGTATTCACCCTAAATAGTTTTTATAGTAGTTTTGGAAACCTTAAAAATTTAAGGACATCACATATGCACTTTCTCTTATATTTTAACCTAAGTACTAAATTTATTTTGGGATATGTATATTTTATAGAATCTTTCCCTCTCAAGTAAATTGAATTTGTTTGTGAGCAAGGATTGACGCAAGTATATACATTCAATCTGATGTTTATTTCAGTTTAACGCATTATCATTTGATTCGATATGCGTGCAAGGGTTGAATTATATGCTTCAATTGCTTTTATGATTAAGCATGCTATGCTTTAGATTCTGCTAGCATGATATGAATGATAATGCATGGATATAACTGAGCTTTGATTATCAGCTATTGTTTTTCATTATTATATCCATGCTAATGAATGAGAATGATATGTCTCTTAAATGGGGCATGAGAATGATGTCCCTTAAATGGGTTATGCCACATGGTTGGCAAGAGGAAAGGAAAGGTACTGATGTGTTCTTCACCTGACCTAGAGGAATGATAAGTGACTACGTAGTCCACGCAAGAGGGATCATGCGGTCCAGTTTGGCCAGCTGTGTACTGTATGGTTAGCAGATCCATGGGTTTAGCCCCCGATGGATATTTTGAGAAAGTTATGCTCAGGTGTATACCTATCTTTCTTCAAGGAGGATCACATGTTGTGTATCATCAGTGGATCCTCAATGATCTTTGAAGGTTTTCGAGGTCTTGGCATTGTTTCACCAAGCCTTATAAACAGATTTGAACTTCCTTCCATGTTCCAGATACATTCCTTTAAATTGTTTATATACTTCCTCGATGTGTATATACTTGTTGGGCGTAAATCGCTCACCCATGTTGAATTTTAATGTCTTGTAGGACAAAATGCTAAGGCTGAACCCTCTGATAAGGGAAAAGGAAAGATGATAAACTACTAAGTTATTTACTCTTTTGATAACACTGAGGAAGGAAGGAAGATATGAAGGGAGGAAGGAAGATATTAGAAGTAGTGATGATTTTGATTTGTAATTAAAGATGATGTTATAGCTTCCGCTGTAATTGTATTACTCTTGGGTTGTAATAACTCTCTAATACTGCCCTTATCCAGTATTTATACTATGAATGGATGTATGGTTATCTTTTCCTTCTTTTGACGATGCCCTGATCCAGTAAGGGATTTTGGGGTCGTCACAATAATATCTGAAGAAATTTGAGGAACAAAGAAAGAAGGAAGTGGTGTAGATGGGAGTGTTAGCTGAATCACTGAACGAGGAGGTGATTCATCAAAAGATGCTGTAGAAGACTGCTTATGACTCATGTTGATCTTATTGAGAAGCTTATGAACTACAACATCTTGAGTAGTGTGTACACTCACTGTGTCAGTTTTCTACAAGTGGATCTCAAAGACCCTGATGTTAGTTTCATCAGAGTTCATGGTTAGTGTTTGTGCCTCACTCAACTGTGTCCCTGGTTGGGGACTATTTTCAATAACTGATTCCTTTTGAGAGGAACTAGTTAGAAATATGTTTAATTCCTTATCAAAAGTAGTATCTTTTTGAGAGGATACTGCCTGGTCAGGCTGTTGGGTAACACTCGTGGCTCCCTTCTTCTTACGCCTGTAGCCAATCACTCTCTCTCCTTGCTCCCCCTCAGTTGATGTGGTAACTTCACTGGGTTTTCTTTTAATCCCAATAGTCTTTTGGGAGACTATGGGTTGGGCAATAGAGAGTGGTTGTGTAGAAATGGGTTGTTCTACTTGGGTAGGTAGAGAAGTGGTTGTATTCTCTGCCATAGTAGATAAAGGTGAAGAATTTACAGGTTGGGAAGTGGAGGGTGAAGAATTTACTACCTGTACCATATGCAATGGAAGTGCAAATGGTTCGGCTGTATAGGACTTCTTTATTATTTCTGCAAACAACTTCTTTGTTTGTTTGTATGTCAGTACAGGTATATCATTCTCAAAAGAAAGATTAGTAATTTGATCTTTAATAATCATATACAAAAATCTAGCATAATAAACTTCAGATTTCCTAGAATTAAAACTACCTAACTTATTTACAAGGTCATCAAAAATTATTTTACCTATATTTATATTTACATTTCTAATTATTGCATATGTTATCTTTAATGTTAAGGAGGTGATAACCTCAAAGTTAGAACACTTACCTAAAAACACCTTGGTGATAGTGTCAAAGAGGTAAGAGATCTCCTGCTTCACGTTCACCCTCTTGAGGTCCTTGAACTTTAACATTGCATTAGGAGCAACATTATAGCTCAGTTCCCTCAAGAAATCGAGCAGTTCAGCATCACCAGGTACTTCCACCAGATCTTGAGTAGGTAGCCCCAAAGTAGAATTAATTCTAGAAGTGGTTATTTTTCCTTTTTCAGAAGAAATTTTGAATGAGATTCCCTTTACCACATCAGCCCTTGTGGTGGAGTACATGAAATTTGCACTAATCCAAAGTTGAGATAGTGCTTCTCCTGACATTTCGTCATTAGTAAAGATTGCTTGACTGTACTCCGAGTTGAGTAGATATTTCAGAATCGGCTTAAAGCAATCATTTACCTCCTCAATGTCTGAGAAACCCACATAGTTTGTGAGTGGGACAACCAGATTTCATGGGATTTGTTGAGAGTTGCTGGGTGACATTTATGCTTTTGAAAATTTGAAGTTCTAGGGTTTCTGCGAAAATGAGAGAGAGAGAGAGAGAAACAAAACTCGAGCAAATATCAGAGAAAGATTAAATGAGTTAAGGTGTTTTGAAGGATAGGAGAGATAATGTATAAATACCCGCTTGTTGACGTTTGAAAACTGCTCCTAAAAACACGCAATCAGGGTGTCATTTCAGTTTCTGTGATGACACATCATCAGAGAGAGAAGAACATCCTGATGAGTTGTCATCGCTTAACTGACGTAATCCCCTAATGTAGTTAAAACATTTTACCTTACCCTGATGCTCTTTGTTATACATACCCTGATACTGATACATAAGTCGAATGTCCTGACGCTGATTCCAAAGCAAGATACCCTGACCCTGATGCGCGAGTCTGATACCCTGACCTTGATGCGTCTTGACAAAGACCTTGACCCTGATGCATCAGTCAAAAACAAACAACCAAACAAAAATACAAAATACACAAGTATACATATACATATTTACAATATTAACATATATAATCACATATCAATTAATTTCATCAGAAATTTAAGATGAGTTAGGAATACTAGAACTTAGGCATTTGACCCTGACCCTGACGCATAGTTCACCATTCCCATCTCTCCCACAAGATTGAAAAACGTGGCTTCATCAAGAGCTTTGGTAAATATGTCTGCCAGCTGCTGATTGGATGGTACAAACTGTAGTTCAATGGTTCTATTCATAACATGTTCCTTGATAAAATGATATCTAATTTCTATATGCTTGGTTCTGGAATGTTGCACAGGATTTTCAGCAATGACAATGACACTTGTGTTATCACACCTGATTGGAATATTGTTGAAGTTCAGGCCATAATCCATTAACTGAGTTTTCATCCATAGAATTTGTGCACAACAGCTTCCAGCTGCAATATATTCAGCTTCAGCAGTTGATACAAGCCTTCCTCCTAGAAACTGACAACTTCCTGTTGTACTTTTTCTGTCAATTCTGCATCCTCCGAAGTCAGCATCAGAATATCCAATCAATTCAAATCCAAACTCCTTTGGATACCAAAGTCCCAACTCAGTCGTGCCCTTGATATATCTCAAGATTCTTTTCACTACAATGAGATGAGATTCCCTGGGATTAGCTTGATATCTTGCACAAAGACATGTTGCAAACATTATATCGGGCCTGCTTGCTGTTAGATACAACAAAGATCCAATCATTCCCCTGTAAGTCTTCAAATCAACTTTCTTTCCAACCTTATCAGGGTCAATCTTGGTTGCAGTGGCCATTGGTGTCTTTGCTGCTTTTGAGTCCTCCATATCAAATTTCTTAAGAAGTTCTTTAGCATACTTTGTCTGATGAATGTAAATTCCTTTAGTGACTTGTTTGACTTGCAATCCCAAGAAATATGATAACTCACCCATCAAGTTCATTTCATACTTGCTTTGCATGAGTTTGGAGAACTTTTCACATAGTCTAGTGTCAGTGGATCCAAAGATAATATCATCAACATAAATTTGAACCAAAATTAGATGACCTTGGTGTTGTCTAAAGAACAATGTTTTGTCAATGATACCTCTTGTGAATTTATTTTCCACCAGAAACTTTGACAATGTGTCATACCAAGCTCTGGGAGCTTGCTTTAGTCCATAAAGTGCCTTTTCTAACTTGAACACATGATTTGGAAATTTTGAACTCTCAAAACCTGGAGGTTGTTGGACATACACCTCCTGTTCCAATTTCCCATTGAGAAAAGCACTTTTCACATCCATTTGATAAACCTTGAAATTTGAATGTGCTGCATAGGCTAAGAAAATTCTTATAGCCTCAAGTCTGGCTACTGGTGCAAAGGTCTCATCAAAGTTAATCCCTTCTTCTTGAAGATATCCTTTTGCGACCAGTCTTTCTTTGTTCTTTATAACAATGCCAGCTTCATCCATCTTGTTCTTGAATACCCATTTAGTACCTATTATAATTCTGTCTTTGGGTTTAGATACTAGTTTCCATACTTGATTTCTTTCAAATTGGATTAGCTCTTCTTGCATAGCCATTATCCAATCTGCATCTTGAATGACTTCTTCAAATTTCTTTGGCTCCATTTGTGAAAGAAAGCAAGCGTACAGGCATTCATTAGATGTTGCTTTTCTAGTTTGCACTTTTTTGTTTGGGTCACCAATAATTAAGTCTTAGGAATAACTTCTGGCCCATTTGGGATTAGAGATGTATCTTGATGAGCTTGCTTGATTGACATCTCTTCCCCCTAAGTATGTGCTCCCAGCTTCTGAAAACCCTCCTCCTGAATTAGTGCTTAATTCAAGGTTCAAGTTATCCTCTGATGGTGCATGCCTTGATGAATGATCCCCTGATGGAGTATCCCTTGATCTGTTGTCCAGGAAATTGACTCTATCTATGGAAGGGGCTTCTATAGAATTTTGATTGACATCATGAATGGATAAATTCTCCACTTATCTGCACTCATCAGCTTCACTCTCTTGATAATCAGTCTCATTTTCATTTTCAAACCTGAGCTCTTCATGAAAACCAGGGTCTTCAAGTCCAGAAATCTCTTGATCATCAAAAGATACATTTGTAGACTCCATCACTACCTGAAGTCTCTTGTTGTAAACCCTGTAGGCCTTAGATGTCAGGGAGTAACCTAGGAAAATTGCTTCATCAGCCTTTGGATCAAATTTTCCCAAGTTCTCACCAAAGTTCCTCAAGATAAAACATTTGCATCCAAAAACATGTAGGAACTTGATGTTTGGCTTTCTCCCAGTCATTAGCTCATATGGAGTCTTGTTGTGAGCCTTGTTGATTAATGACCTATTTTGAGTAAAGCAAGCAGTGAAAATTGCCTTGGCCCAAAAATAGGTAAGAATCTTTGCCTCTGCTAGCATTGTTCTAGTAGCCTCTATCAGGGTTCTGTTCTTCCTTTCCACTACACCATTCTGTTGAAGAGTCCTTGGAGCAGAAAGTGTATGATTGATGCCTTTCTCCACACAAAATCCATTAGCAGCTGCATTCTTGAATTCATTTCCATTGTCTGTCCTCAATATCCTAACCACTGACCCTGACTCAGTTTCCACTTTCTTGATGTGGTCAATGATTTGCTGAGGAACTTCTGATTTAGCATTTTGAAATTTCACCCAAGTGCATCTAATGTAGTCATCCACAATGACCATTGCAAATCTTTTCTTTGACACTGACATAATATTGACAGGGCCAAAGAGATCCATATGTAGCAATTGAATTGGATCTTTAATCATTGTGGCTTCCTTGCTGACAAAGGATGTTTTCCTTTACTTCCCTTGTTGACAAGCTGAACATAACCCTTCTTGAATAAACTCCATTTGGGGTAGCCCAGTTACCAACTCTCTCTTCACTAAATCATTGATAGATTTGTAATTTAGGTGACAGAGCTTCTTGTGCCATAACCTGCTTTCATTAGGGGTTGCCATGCTATAGAAATAAGATTCTCCACTTACTAAATTGAAATCAACAACATAGAGATCTCCTTTTCTTATTCCTGATAAAACCAGCTTCCCGTCATCCTTATTTGAGATCAAGCACTGATCCCCTTTAAAGGAAATGATGTATCCTTTGTCACATAGTTGACTTATGCTTAATAAATTGTGCTTAAGCCCGTCAACTAGTGCTACATTTTCAAATGAGACATTCCCATTTGCTGCTTTGCCATAGCCAAGAGTCAGTCCTTTGTTGTTATCACCAAATGAAATTACTAGACCATCATTCTCTTGAAATTCTGTTAGCAGGGCATTGTTTCCTGTCTTGTGCCTTAAGCAACCACTGTCTAGAAACCAGATATGACTGCTTTTAACTTTTCCCTACACAAAAAAATTATTTAATTTGTTTTTGGTACCCAATTGGTTTTGGGTCCTCTAGGTTTAGTCACAGTTATAGGTAAAACAGCCTTTTCTTTAATTGTGACTTGTGGTTTTGGCAAATTTAAAACTTTCTCCTTTTTAGGAGCTTCAACATATTCTTTTGATTTCTCAACAGTTATTTTGCCTTTTTCCTTGGAGGAGCAAGCTTTAATAGTTGGTAAATCATCAGCATATAAAATTGTGCTAGTCAAAATTTGTGATTTCTTTTTGCATTGAAAAGATAAATGATTATTGTTACCATAATTCCAACACACTTTCCTAGGGGCTTCATGAACGGAAGTGTAATTACTATCCTTGTTTACACCTAGCTTTCCATTCCTATTCTTTTTACTGTCCCCTGACAGGCCTTTTTCCCTTGAAGGGCTACGACGGCTTGATGCACTCTTTCCCCCTGATGACTGTGTATCCACTGATGCACAGTCTGGTTCTTTTATGACTGGAGGTTTAAGCGCTTTGGCAAGAATCGATTTCTTGCCACTCCCACCACTTGTGGAAGCTTCACTCATCGGGAAAACATTCCCTTTTTCTAACTTTGTTACAGCCTTTACAAACTTGATAGGTTATATTGGCCTTTTTCCAAAGCTAGCTGCAATTTCAACCTCAAGGGGAGGTTGCTTCACTAGAGTCTCTCCATAGCCTAAACCAGATTTGGGACCAGATTTTTGACTGTTTAATTGATCCTCCAGTTTCTTGCTAGACTCAGTCCATCCATTTATGACTTCCCTTTCTTGACTCAGGACATTTGAGGTCCATTCATCTCTTTTGATAGCACAGTCAAGAAGATTTTTTGTTCTTGAGAGTTTTTTTTCAAGATTCTCAAATCTGGAGAGATCTGATTCTAAGAGAGTGTTTCTTGCAGTCAAATGCTCATTTATTTTCTGCACTCTCTCAGTTTCAGCTACAACACTCCTCAGGGTGTCATAGAGATCCTTTATCTCACAAGTCATTTCCTTAACAGTTTTAACACAATCAGTTTTAGACATGTTAGAGGAAATTTCAAGACTTACTTATGAGCTGCTACTATCAGTGGATGAGGCCATCAGGGCTAGGTTGACATATTCTTCAGCATCTTCTTCATCTGAGTCAGCCTAGTCCTTTCCCTCTGCAATATATGTTTTTCCCTTCTTGTTTGCATTAAGAAGATCAAAGTATTTCTTCTTGTAGTCCACTTCAGCTTCCTTGTTTCTGGATTCACCTTCTTTTGTGGCCTTGTGACACTCATTTGCAAAGTGGCCCAACTCATTGCACTTGTAGCACTTTATTCTAGATTTGTCAATAAAGTTTTTAGTACTACTAGGCTTACTTGCTAAAAATCTTTTGGAACCCGCAGGCTTTTGGAATTTCAGCTTGGAAAACCTTTTTGCAAGAAAGGCCATGGTTTCATCCAGCTCCTCTAACTCTTCAGGAGTATATTCATCTTCCTTGGAGTCAGCTTCGTTGTCCCCTTCAAGTTCAGCATCTCCTAGTTGCTGCTTCATCAAGACACTTGGTCTTGCTTCTGGTTTGTCCTTCGTGGCAGCCATCAGGGCTATGGATTTAAGCTTTCTAGTATCCCCTGACATTTCAGATCTTTGTTGAACCTCTAGTTCATATGTCTTGAGGGTACCATATAGCCTATCCAAGTCTAGGAGATTCATGTCCTTGGATTCCCTGATGGTTGTCGTCTTAGGATCCCATGATCTGGGAAAGGCTCTCATGAACTTCCTATTCACATCTTTATTTGCATATGCCTTCCCATATAATCTCAGGTTATTTACCAACCTGTTAAATCTGTCGAACATTTCAGTGAGTGTTTCACCACTTTTCATTGTGAACCACTCATACTGTTGTGTCAACAGCTCCAGTTTATTTTCCCTCACTTCCTTCGTTCCATCACAAAGGATTTGTATGGTATCCCATATGGATTTAGACGTTGTAAGATTCATGATACTATTTAGCATATCATCGTCTAAACCATTATACAGGATCCCTGTGACTTTGAGATCCTTTTTCACTTTCTCTCTTTCCTCGAGTGTCATTTCGACAGTCGTCTTTGGGACTAATTTTTAGGAACAGTGACTCCATTGACAACTTCTTGAGGAATGAGCTTCTTGGGAACATGAGGGCCTTCTTCCAGAATCTGTAAATATTCATCATCGATTGCTCTAAGATGAACTGTCATGCGTAGTCTCCAGAAGAAGTATTTTCCCCTTTCCAACATGGGGACTTTACTGTTTTCAGCTTTGTTGGCCATAGATTATGATCGTTTTTAGCAAGTGAAATCTGCTAAGAGGCTCTAATATCAATTGTTAGAACAATATAAGCTCAAGTGTTTGTAGAAAGGGGGGGGATGAATGCAAACACTACAAACTTTTTGCTCTTTTTAAACTTCAGTTGGCCCTGATAGGAAACAGCTACAATGAACAGAAAAACTATAAAGTATGAACACAAAGATTCAAGTTAAAATAGTTGTATTAAAATTTGAGGTTTTTCTGGAAATCTGTATAATAACAAATATGATTAAACAGCTACAAAATCTTTAATAAAATTACAACTTCAAATTCACACTGACTAGCTTCTAATCTTTCTTTGAAATATTTCTCTCAAGATATATTACAAATATGCTCTAGTGATTCGTGTGCTTCTAAGTTGTTGATCTGTTGGATTGATCTCTCTTTATGTAATGAGAACTTCTTTGCATACATAGAAGATCAGTGGTTGAAACCACGTGCGAAGGCATGCTGCTCTTTTCAACTTAGTCGCATATATGTCACATCGTTGTCCTTTGGAAACTATGTGCCAGACTGCTGCTACTTTTGTCGCTTCTTTTTCTTCCCCTGATCTGCGTGCATTTAATGTTTGAGTGTTCTCATTGGACCATAACAAACTTTCAGAAATATCTTTCCAGTTAATATCTCTTATGGGTGCATGCTCTCATAACCATCCATTGACGACAAGCCCTGATGAACTTAATCAATGCTTTTTGGATCCCTTGATGACAAGTCTTGTTAATGACTGGATCAGGGCTTCAATCTTCACTTGAGTTTTACTCAGTGCTTCTTTGATCCACTGATGCTATGACCTGTGACATACACTGATGGCTTCCACTAATGCAGTGTTAAGCTTTCCCATTGACGGGTTACCCTGATAGGTTAGCTTGACACTGTCATACCCTTATGTCTTACCCTGACAGATGACATGTCTTGATCATGCCCTAACGCGTTCCCCTGACGGATTGGTCTGCCTCAGTCATCCCCTGACGGTTTCCCTTGACGGGTTCTCCCTGATGAGTTTGCCCTGACTTGTTCCCCTGACTGTTCTTAATCAACGAAACTTTGTTTAGAATATCTGATGTGCGGAATACTTTGACTATTTTGGAGTAACATCAGACATTCCTCTTCACTTTGTCAAGTCCTTTAGATGTTCCATTTTACGACTTGTTTTGTGAAGTGTTTGATCATCCCCTGATGAATAAGTTTATCATCAGTGAATGCAAAAGTTGTGTTGATATTTAAGGTTTATAATGTACCTTAAGTATTTACAGATGCACAATTTATTTTCTAAACATCATCATCATCAATTAACTTTAACAAGTAATTCATAACAAATTGAGAATGGCTGTTGTTTAGAGATTGCAAGACAAGATCAGTTTGAGCTTCTTGAGTAATTGGAAAACCCAACCTTTCTAGGTACTCAAGATACCCAATCATCTTCAGAACATGTGGATCGACTGGATCACGTTCACCCTGCTTACAATGATACAACGCCTTTCTCGTATCATATATCTCCTTCCGAGCATGTCCCTCGAACAACATCTTAAGATGTTCAATCATGTCATAAGCCTCCATTAACTCATGTTGCTTCTAAAGCTCTGGGTTCATGGTAAGGCAGCCCACATCTAGAGCATCATCTTGATGCTTCTTGTAAGCATTCTGCTCTGTACGTGGTGTAGTGGTAGCTAGTGCAACAAGAATTGGTCCATCCAGGACATAGAGCTCGCGCTCCTGCTTGAGGACAATCCTCAAATTCCTATGTCAGTCTAGGAAATTAATCTCATTCAGTTTTTCCTTCTCAAGGATTGACTGCAATGAAAGGCTGCTATTATTGTTGTTGTTTGCCATTGCTATCTACAATTTATAAATGCAGAAATAATAAGTAAATTTGCAGAAATTTTAATATTATGTATTTGGTAATGACACATTCAAAATATACCTCCCACTATTTTTTTCAAATTAATAGCTCTCACCATTAATTCGAAAATTATTTCTTTTAAATATTTCTAGTGAGCCAAATTCCATATTTCATTATGCCCTAAGTTAGCTTTGGCTAATCTCTCAACACATAATTATTTAGGTAGACAACACTTTGTCAATTATATCATATATAACTCTTCGATAGCTTGTCGAACAACATTTGTTCAAGCCCATCTAATGAAGTTATACAAACTCTATGCTTCTAAGCCCACAATCCTATTGTGATAGCCTAGTTAAGTCGAGCCCAATTTTAACAGTTCGGATATCACAATTACCCTATCGCACCATACCAAGATAAACGGGGTACTTTGCTTTGGCAAACCTACACCCATCGATCAAGGCCTTGATGAGTGTTAATCATTGGAAGACATCTATTTTAGACTTAATGATTTTATGAGGGATTTTATTAATTAATTTAGATCTCACCAATTATAACTTTTAAGCATGCACATTTATTCATTATATCATATATAAGCATAAATAAAGTGCAAAATTAAATGTGACACAGTTATGGCCCAATCCTATGACAATCTTTCCAAGCTAATGAAAAGATTGAAGGTCAATCTAATGTGGTAAATGATCTTCAAACTTGGCAGCTCCCTTGAAACTCCTTTTGCATGCCTCCTTTTCCTCATCTCCATCTTCTGCTGGTCATCTTAATAGATCACATAATAATGAAACTTATACTAAAACTATTCTATGTTGTACATTACATTATAGAAAGAATCCTTGAGTTACATTTGAGGGGAGTAAGATGAGAAGATAATATTACATCCAGAAATAAGAGAGAAGGCACGACATGCAAGCCGTATTTCAAAACCAAAACCACTAACCTATGGGTCGTAAGTCCATAACTGTGTATTGTGCATATCACAAAAAGCACATAATAATACGATTTAAACAATTTAAACAAAAAAGTATTACTAATTAATTTTTAAACATTAAACCATATTGGGGACACGATAATCGTGCGCGATGGCGGGGGGTAAAGGGGGCACACAACCCCCCCGCCCCCCCGCCTTTGCCGAGGTCCTAGGGGTCGGGAGGCCCCTAGAGGGGTCCAAGGAATACCCAATAAATTTTTACGAGTCACAATCTATATTGTGTAATTTTCTCTATATGAAATTCTGAAACAATTCTAGAAATTGGAACATATCCTATATGTCCAAAATCGTATTAACCCTGTCATGGTCCTTTAATAACAATACATCCAGAACATATCACATATGTTCTGTTTTGATTAATGATATTAATTGAACCTTCATAATTCTGATCCAATCAAAACAGAAAGTGTATCATTATTCCTACATCTCATCGCCTGACTTACATATCAAATATTCAGAATACCCAATAAGCATGCATCAAATATAATCATAATTCATAATTCCAGAATATCCATAGATGCAGAATATCATATTTTCAATATCAAAATCGGAAAACATGTATTAATAACATATATGAAATATATCGAATACAATCAAACGTATAAATCCAGATTAATGTTTCGCAAATAGCTCTAATACCACTATTGGGGTTCTGACAAATAAAATGCAGCAAAAATACGATTTAAAACAAAAAAAAAACGAAACCCTAACTTGAGGATCTATGCGAAACAATTTAATATAGATGGTTTAAGATTTTACTAATTAAAATTGCAGAATCTGAAGTTTAGATGAGGGTGTTGATCGTCTCCAAATCTTTAACGCAATCCAAATGGACGGCGCCTCTATGGTATCCACACGAACACCCCACGAACCGTTTTACGATCCGAAGCAAGGAGAATTACAGTACCAGTTGTTGAATCTGTTTCTCTCTTTCTCTCTCTTAACTCTAGTCTCTCTCCTATAATCAGTTAGGGTTTTTTTAGAAAGCATAAGTCAGAGGGAATAATTGACATATCCTATATATAGCTGTCTATAGAGTAAACCCAAACCCTAATCTAATTAGGAGAGTAAAATCCGAATTTTATATTTATTATATATTTTAATCAAGTCTCACTTAATTAATATATATATACACACACACACACACAAAAATAAATATATATTCGTATTACCTTCGAAGGGGCTCTACTATAGATTACATATATAATTTAAAGCCATGATTTAATTAAAATCAAACTTATTGGTATATTAAAATCATTAATATTTAAATTATATCTCCTTAACAAATGTTCTTAGTGTGCGACCCTGTAGGTTATTATTGCGTTGACAATAATTTTAAATCATATTATAAAATTATAAACAATGAGTGGCATCTAGTAATACATCACTGTTACCCAAGTAATAATAAAGTCGTTGATTTGACACAACCTTTTCATGACCAATGTTTCAATGTAATTTAATCCTTTTTAACCTTGATATCTAAGATTAAATTCAAGGCATGGATGTGTCATCTTCTTCACAATTTAATCTAAGTTTTCTTGATCAATGAGTAGACTATGTGAAAAAATCTCTTTTTGAGCATGGCCATGCATTTCATAGTCTCACTCAATCAAGGGGCCTATAGATATCACCCCTAATTTATAGGAGGGTTAAATTCCATGTACATCATTGTCATTTCTCACATAACTCATGATGCATCCAACAATCACTTTTATCATTCACCCGGTTAAAGGTGACTTTTGGCTATGTCAAAACACATAACTTCTTATGTAGAAATGTCATGACTTCAGGTTGAAGGACCATTACATTATTATCACTATGAGAATTACTTATGACACATAACATAATGCTCCATGTAGAATTCTTATGGTGGGTCTGTCCAGTACACTGTTCTCTAACATGTACCACTGCATCAACTTAATATATCTCGTATATATTTATGACCAATGAGATGTGGCCATTAGTCAATCCACATACTAGTCTCAATGTATTATTGTT
>CM025781.1:22420778-22468336 GCA_014636745.2 Centella asiatica
TCATGACTTTAAATTATATATATATATATACATATATATATATATATATGTAATCTGTATGAAGAAGAGTCATTTGGAAGGAAATACGAATATATATTTATTTGTACATATATTAATTAAGTGAGACTTGATTAAATATATATATCTAATGAATATAGGATTCGAATTCTAATCTCCTAATTAGATTAGGTTTTGGAATCTACTCTATAGAAGGCTATATATATATGATATATCAGCTATTCTCTGATATAGAGATAGATATAGAATTTTTCTCTTGAACAACCAACGTTTTGACGTAGCCGCTCATAAGAGAGGTTAAGAGAGATAAAAGAGATACAGATTATTTACAGCTAGTACTGTTATCCTCTTTGCTCGAATCGTAAGACGGTTCGCGGGTGTTCGTGTGGATACTGTAGAGACGCTGTCCAGTTGGGTTGCGTTAAAGATTTGGAGACGATCAACACCTTCACCAAAGTTTCAGATTCGCACTTTTAATCGGTAAAATCTTGAACTATCTGTATTAAACTGTTTCGCATAGATCCTCGGGTTTGGGTTTCGTTTTGTTTTATTTAAACCGTATTTTTCCGCTGCGTCTGATGATACGAAACCCAACACCAACAACTTTGTGATCTACAACGATGCCTCGCTGAATGGACTAGGAGATGTTTGGATGCAACATGGAAAACTCATCACCTATGCATCTCTACAACTCAAGGACTATGAAAAACGATATCCAGCGCACAAGTTGGAGTTAGTTGCTATCGTGTTCGCATTGAAGATTTGGAGACATTATTTGTACGGAGAGAAATGTGAGATCTATAATGACCACAAGAGTTTAAAATACATCTTCACACAAAAGGAGCTGAACATGAGGCAAAGACGATGGTTGGAACTACTCAAAGACTACTACTGCTCAATAAATTATCACCCTAGTAAGGCGAATATAGTAGTTGATGCTCTGAGTAGAGGTGAAAAGTTTAACGAGATAACAATTCAGGAGGAAGTAAGGATGGATTTGGAATGACTACAACTGAATGTTATCACAACTCGACAAAGAAGGGAGATAGAAGAGGAAGTCAGCGCAAGATCGAAATTACTAGACGTCATTAAGGAGGCTAAAGTGGAATTTGCAGAAGAAAGGGGGAAGCTACTAAAAGGAGAAAATAGAAAATGTCGAATCCACGATGATGGATTGATGAGATTCGAGGATAGAGTCTGGATTTTGACAAAGTTGGAATTGAGTTGAAACTTATTACAAGAGGCCCATATTTCCAAATTTTCAGTACATCCTGGAAGGACAAAGTTGTATCAAGATTTGAAACAAAATTTTTGGTAGCTGAACATGAAGAAAGAAATAGCTGAATGGGTCATCACGTGTCTTACTTGTCAGCAAGTGAAAGTTGAACATCAGAAGCCAAGTGGACTACTACATTCTTTAGACATCCCAGAATGGAAATGAGAATACATCACAATGGACTTCGTGGTTGGATTACCGACAACACGGAAGGGAACAAATGTAATATGGGTTATCGTAGATAGATTGACCAAGTCTATACACTTTCTGCCCATCAAAGACACCTACAAAATGGACCAATTGGTCAGGTTATATGTAAGAGAAATTTTTGACATGAAGTACCAGTCTCGATCGTGTCAGATCGTGATCTGTGCTTCACATCTAGATTCTGTCATAGTTTTCAAGATTATTTAGGGACAAGATTGGACATGAGTACTGCATTTCACCCGCAGACAGACGGACAATCCAAAAGAACAATTCAAACATTGGAAGATATGTTGAGGGCATGTTCTTTGGATTTTGGTGGACATTGGGATGAATACCTACCACTCATCGACTTCGATTACAACAATAGCTTCCATGCAAGCATAGGAATGGCCTCGTTGAAAGCTTTATATGGTAGAAAGTGTAGAACATTGTTGTATTGGAATGAAGTTGGAGAGAGAAAAATAGAGGGACCAGAAATGGTTTAACAGACTGAGGATGCGATCCAAGTCATCCAAAAAGAATGAGGGAAACACATGATCGACAAAAGCAATATTCGGATCAACATCGAAAGGATCAGACACTAGAAGTTGGAGGTTATGCATTGCTCAAGATTTCTCCATGGAAGGGCATCATACGTTTTGGGCAGAAGGGGAAACTAAGTCCTCACTATATCAGACTTTTTGAAATACTCCGCCGCATTGGCGAAGTGGCTTATTAACTGGCACTGCCCCCAGCTCTAGGACATTTTCATGATGTTTTCCATGTGTCAGTACTAAGACCCTATAAGGGGGACAACACTGACATAATTGATTATCAGCCTATTGAGCTTCAACCAAATTTGCATTATAAAGAGATTCCAGTGCAAATTGTTGATTGACAGGTGAAAGTTCTAAGAAATAAAGAGATTCCCTCTATAAAAAGTTCTGTAGAGGAATCACAATGTTGAAGAAGCAACATGGGAACTGGAAGAGATGATGATGCAAAAGTACCCTCATCTTTTTCATTAGTTAAGTTTCGAGGACGAAACTTATTTTAAAGGGGGAAGGATGTGCGAACCCGAAAAGAAAAATAGTGTTGATGCACCCCTGCTTATAATACTATTGCTTAAAAGAATTATATTTATTGATATAAGATTTGATGATGTAATATAGTCCTTGTTTATATAATGTAAAAGGACGTACAAAAATATCCAACTTGTTAGGTGGATATATTCTGCTAGTTAAGCAAGAATTTTGATCACAAATGAAGACTCTGCTCATCGATCAAGAAGGATGCTGATGATGTAAAGAAAATTTCAAGGACGGTCTTGCTTAAAATGGAAATAAACAAGGACTGATATAACAAGATCCCTTACCTTGATCCAAGCAAGGTTGTCAGAAAAAGACTCTACCTCTTGCCCTGCTTAGTCAAATTCTAGAAGGCTTTTTGAAAAGCACTAGAAGACAAAATAACGACTATCTTTTTAAACTAAGCAAGGAACAACTATAAAGGCAAAAGTCACTATCAAGACAGTACAACTCCAACGAATATATTTCAAATTCTCAATGAATAGATTTTTTGAGTAGTATAAATAGGAGTCATAAATTTCATTTATGAGATCTAAACAACCAAGAAAATTGCTCTGACAATCTGACATTCTAAGAATTCAGCAAGACATAAGTTCAAGCCTGAACAAGTGCTATCTAATATGCTCAATAAGGAGCTTACTACTTAGAGATAGCAAGCAAGATATTTCATCTGTTATTAGAGTGTGTGACTATCTGGTCTAAGTAACTTATTCTATTTTTGGTCAAAGTGTCCGGCTGTAAATTGTTATGTGTGAACATTTTTAGTGAGTGTCTTCTCAAGTAAAGAGAAGAAGAGTGGAGTAGACTTAGACCGAACCACTATAAAAATTCTCTTACTCACTTTATTTTGTTGATTATCTTTTTTTGCTAAACATTTTTACTGACATTGTTGCTTTAAGCCATTAATCTAAAAACTAAGGGGTTCTTTGCTATAAATTTTGCTGCTAACTCTTTTCAAAATATAAGAAAGCTTTTTAATAAGCAAGAAGTGCTTTAAAACTGCAAATTTTATAAGCATGACTTAAATTTTGAAAAACACTATTCAACCCCCTTTCTAGTATTTTTCCCTTTGGGACCTAACAAGTGGTAACAAAGCTTTACACTCTTTGCTAAGCCCTACAACTTGAGAGGAACCAGAACTAAATGGCTTTAAGAAGTGATTTTAGTGACAAACCCCCCATGTGTACCAGAGATAGATTTGCTAACTAGAAATTAAGAATACAGGCATATATGGATGCTATTGATGAAGAATTATTCGAAGAAATAAAGATTGGGCCTTACATACCAAAGAAGATAAACCCTGTTGATCCCAACAAACTTATACCAAAGTTGAGAAAGGAATGGACGAATGAAGAAAAGAAACTAGTAGGATTCAACAAGAAGGCAATGAACATTCTCTTAATGGCTCTTGAGGAAGAAATGTTTGAAAGTGTTTCTAACTGTAACTCTGTTAAAGAAGTATGAGATGCCCTGCTGGTTCTCAATGAAGGAACAATAGAAGTAAGAAAAAATAAACAACCCTTGCTTATACAACAATATGAAATGTTCAGTAAGCAGCATGAAGAAAACTTTACTGCTATGTATAAAAGATTCACGGTTCTATTAATAATCTACATGCTCTAGGGAAAACCTATGACACCAAGGACATCAATCTCAAGTTTATGAGATCTTTACGAAGACAATGGGATCCTAAAACCCCAGTAAAAAAATTGAGGAGCTTACATGCTATTGATCTTCAACAACTGTATGGAAACTTGTTCACTTATGAAATGAAACTAGCTCAAAGAGATGCCACATCTGAACTTAGAAGGAAAGACAGAGGAGTGGCCTTAAAGGATGTTGAGCCTAAGCAGGTAGCAGACTCGGACTCAGAATCTGGAGACAACAAAGACATAGCTATGCTAGCAAGGATGTTTAGAAGATTCTTGAGGAAAGACCGATGAAACTTTATAAGAATTGGAAGTAACAGCAAGAGAGACTCTTCAGAAAACGTCTACTACAATTACAAAAAACAAAGACACTATGTGATGACCTGGAAAATTTGTTTATCTATAAATAATTTATTCACTCATATTTGTTTTCTTATTAACATGTATAGTTAATATATGATGATTTTGAATGTCTACATTTTTTTTTGTGGACCTATTAAAGGGTTATAAGTTGTTTGGATGTTGGTTACAAGGACGAGCAAGTTATGTATATATGTTTCGGTAACCTTCGTAATTGCTTGAAGGAGCCCACATATCTGGTTTAACAAGTTCCATGAAGATTTAATAGCTTACGTAATTATGACTACATCATGTGTACGTATATTAATGAGATTAGTAAGCTGCTTGTGTGTTATTAGTTGATGAAGCTTATGTGCATGAACGACAGTAGTTGCTTATTTCATGTATTAGCTGTTAAAAATCATGATGAGTAGCCATTTTATTAACCAATGATTTTATCTCAAAGCTTAATCTCAGCCTTCTATAAATACCTCAGTTGGAGGTTACATTTCAATCTCTTTTTTAAAGATTTTCTCTCCCAAAATTCTTCTTTAAACCTACCATCTCCATATAATTTCAAGTTCTCTCTTCTGGACGATTACTTTCCAACAGGCTTTGATTTCTTTTGTCAACCCAAGAGGTAATAAGAATCTTATGTTCTCCTCTGCTTTTCGTTGTTACGTAGTATCTGAAAGTATTCACTGTATGTGCTAAGTCTTTAGGAAACAATACAGTGGTTAAAGAGCATGGTGTTTTGAGTTATGAAAAGATGATTATGTATCTTAGATTGAGTTGTTTTTCGCTAGATAACATTCTTGATCATGGAAGACTTCCTTTTATTAGAGACAAGTTCTATGATCAGTCTCTAATGAGATAATGTTAGTCTCTGACGAGATAATATCAGTCTCTGATGAGTTAACGTTAATCTCCGATGACGTCAGCCTTAGTCCCTGATGGGTTAAGATGACGTCATCAGTCTCGGGTAAGTTAATGTTAGTCTCTGATGATGTCACCTTTAGTCTCTGATGGGTTAAGATGACGTCATCAGTCTCTGATGAGTTAACGTTAATCTCTGATGATGTCACCCATAGTCTCCGATGGGTAAAACTTAGTCTCTGATGACTAATAAGGTTAGTCTCTGATGAGCATCTATGTTTTGTCTCCGACTAGTTTGGCACTGAACAAGTGAGTATGACGCTAAACAAGTTGGCACCCGACGAGTTTGACAATGAATAAGTTATCCCCTGACGGGTAAGTCATCCCCTAATGACTATTCCCTGATGGGTAAATTTATCCCCTGATGGATGAGTTATCCCTTGACAAGCATGTATCCCCTGACGGGTAAAATATTCTGTGAGAACCCGAAAATCTCAATGAAATTTTGATTATGAGATTTATTTTATTTTCTGCATGAAGGTTTATTTCCTTATTGGTTATAAATAATGAAATTATACTTTCTTATAAAAATTCAATGGCAATGTGATGTCCAAAAGATTTTAAATGTATTTTAAAGCTCAAGTATTTAAAAGGGTATTGCATTCAAGAATTGTCTTGTGAGAGGGTATGTTCACGCAGGAAAAAGGGCTCACCAAATGTGAACAAGATTAGCTACAGTACCCGTTTTATTTTAAAACCTACTGCGGGGAGACAGTAGCATTTAATGTACATCACCTCCATCTGTACCATAGGGTGGGCTATGATAAACGACCGATGGGTACTAGCAGCCGTTGCAACCAACCTTTTTCTCATCAGTCACTTCTTTTCTTTTCATAGTCAACATCTTATATCAAATAAATCCGACGGCCCTTGTTGCTAAACAGGTGACATATATATATATATCACGTTGGACAACCCTTACCCCACTTTCATAAACTTCTATATGGTGTACCATCAAATTCAAACTTACTCTCTAAACAACTGTCCTTTTGGGAAGAACAACTAAAGCTTTTAACTCTTTCTTGCTACCAAGGAGGTAAGAGCATCTCATTAAAGTCCTGCTCTGTTTCTTACACTTTTATTCGGTCATACATACCGCGTTTAATATCTTGTTAATTTATTTCCAAAAGTATGACTTGATGCATGTTTTAACGCCCGAAGTTAATGTCATTTATTTCAAAAGCTACCCAAGATGAGTGTAAGAATGTTGACAACCACATGGTAGACAAACTCTTAACTACCAAACATTCTTTTGTCAGTAGTTGCAACCCCATGCTTGAGTATTCTTCAACCTGAGTTTGAACCATAAACCGTGTCTAGGATGGCATGCAGACCATAGGAAATGTTACGTATCACTAAGATAATGATGAGCTTTAACCTAAGTGTGGCTATGGTTGAGAGCACCACCCATGGAGGAGTGAGGAAGACGACCTTGTATCTGAGACAGGCCTTAACCTAGTCTCCGACGAGTTTGAGTTAGTCTCTGACCTTGTAAAATAGTCTCTGAGAGACTCTAAGTTAGTCTCTAATGAGATGAGTTAGTCTCCGATGAAAGAAGTTAGTCTCTGATGATGTCATCATTGGTCCCCCATGAGTTAAGATGACGTCATTAGTCTCTGATGAGAAGTTAGTCTCTGATGATGTCATCATTAGTCCCCGATGAGTTAAGATGACGTCATTAGTCTCTGATGAGAAGTTAGTCTCTGATGATGTCATCATTAGTCCCCAATGAGTTAAGATGACATCATCAGTCCCTAAGGAGTTGTTTAGTCTCTGATGACGTCAGCCTTAGTCTCCGACAGGCTAAGTTTAGTCTCTGATGACGTCAGGCTTAGTCTCCGACAGGCTAAGTTTAGTCTCTGATGACGTCAGCCTTAGTCTCCGACAGGCTAAGTTTAGTCTCTGATGACGTCAGCCTTAGTCTCTGATAGGCTAAGTTTAGTCTCTGATGACGTCAGCCTTAGTCTCCGACAGGCTAAGTTTAGTCTCTGATGACGTCAGCCTTAGTCTCCGACAGGCTAAGTTTAGTCTCTGATGACGTCATCCGTAGTCTCCGACAGGCTAAGTTTAGTCTCTGATGACGTCAGCCTTAGTCTCCGACAGGCTAAGTTTAGTCTCTGATGACGTCATTCGTAGTCTCCGATGAGTTAAAGTGAAGTAATTCCCTGATGCACAGTTTGTTTTTAAAACTATAAAATATTATTTTCTTAAATTATTTTAAGATGTTTTAATTGATTTCTTAAACAACTTTTATATCAGATTGAGACGTTAAAAGTTAAGGACATCACATGTGCATTTTCTCTCATACTTTAACCAAGATATTAAATTCATCTTGTGATATGTATATTCTTACAGAATTTTCCACTCACGAGTAAATTAAATTTGATTGAGTGCAAAGGACCGAGGCAAGTATATTCACAATCTTATGTTTAATTTCAAGTTGATGCAAATATATACATTCAATTTGATGTTTATTTCAATTAACGCATTATCATTTGATTCGATATGCGTGCAAGGCTTGAATTATGTTTCAATTGTTTTTTTTTTTGTGAATGACCATGCTATGCTTTAAATTCCGCTAGCATGATATAAATGATGATGCATGGATATAAATGAGCTTTGAATTTCAGCTATGTTACAATCTTATATATGTGCAAATGAATGAGAATGATGTCTCTTAAACGGGTTATGCCACATGTTGGCAAGAGGAAAGGAAAGGTGCTGATGTGTTCTTCACCTGACCTAGAGGAATGATAAGTGACTACGTAGTCCACACAAGAGGGATCATGCAGTCCAGTTTGGCCAGTTGTGTACTGTATGGTTAGCAGATCCACGGGTTTAGCCCCCGATGGATATTTTGAGAAAGTTATGCTCAGGTGTATACCTGTCTTTCTTCAAGGAGGGTCACATGTAGTGTATCATCAGTGGATCCTCAATGATCTTTGAAGGATTTCGAGGCCTTGGCATTGCTTCACCAAGCCTCATAAATAGACTTGAACTTCCTTCGATGTTCCAGATACATTCTTTTAAATTGCTTATATACCTCTTCGATGTGTATATACTTGCTGGGCGTAAATCGCTCACCCATGTTGAATTTTAATGTCTTGCTGGACAGAATGCTAAGGCTGAACCCTCTGATAAGGGGAAAACAAAGATGATAAACTACTAAGTTATTTACTCTTTCGATAAGACTGAGGAAGGAAGGAAGATATGAAGGAAGGGAGGAAGATATTAGAAGTAGTGTTGATTTTGGTTTGTAATTAAAGATGATGTAATAGCTTCCGCTGTAATTGTATTATTCTTGGGTTGTAATAACTCTCTAATACTGCCTTTATCCAGTATTTATGCTATGAATGGATGTATGGTTATCTTTTCCTTCTTTTGACGAAGCCCTGATCCATTAAGGGATTTTGGGGTCGTCACATATTCCCTAATGGGCAGTACATCCCCTGATGGGTAATATATCCCCTGACGGGTAAAATATGCCCTGATGGCCATCCTCCGTTTTGCATAGTTATCCTTTCAAAGTATTGATTTCTCTTATTATACCCACAATGATGTTATACAGAATCCTTTTGCAAACAGTATAGTGAATTTAGCTAAGGATCAAGGCAAGTATATACTCATTCCACTTTCTTTCTTACTGATTACGTAGAATCATTATTTCGATTTACGTAAATGATTGATGTTAATGCCTATGCAAGATGATGATCTCTTTGATGATTAAGTAACGTACAATCATTGATTCGATGTACGTGAAAAGATGTTGGTTATTGAGCTATGTGTTATTGGGTGTTTGCCAGTTATTTAAAATCCCTGGCACACCAAAAGATGATGAAAATGATGTAAGGGTGTTGCAAGTCATGAACTTGTATGCACACCCGAGTAACTCCCGTATAGATATATAGTTACGCTATTGGCCGTCATTGCTTTTATTTGTTGAGCATGCCAATATTGTTGGCAGTCGCTGCTTTTAATTGTTAGCACGCCAAAGCTATTCAAAATGAGAAAATGTTTTCAAAAAGATATATCCATATGGAAAATTAAGGGGCTGTTGAATGTTTTCGCCTGGTATTCTGGCCAATGATGATAGGGAATGAAAGATCGAGGCATTGATAATCAGACCCACGCAGATTAATTAGTTTTTGCAAGTGATTACGTATGTCAAAGGATGGAATCAAACGACCAGGCTGACCAGCTGGGATGACATTTGATTGTTAAAGGAAGTCAGATAATGATCAGTCTGGTCAAGTGATCCATTATCTGATGAAGAGATGGCGAACCAAGATTTATTTTTAAAGAGGGTTACCCCTTGATATCACTCGGGAACCCTGAATGATACATGTTTATTGATTTATCAGGAGGTGTTGGCATTGCTCCGCCCAACCTCAATGAATATTAAAGCTTTTGAATTATCTGTTCTTCTTGCTTATGATTATATGTTTGCTGAGCGTAAACGCTCATGTGGAATGCTATAAAATGCTTTTCAGGTTTTGTCAAGAAGGCCGAGTCGCCTAATAAAGGAAAAGAGAAAATCACATAGTGAGAGTTTCTTGATTTCTCTCCTATGGATGGCTTTTAGAGGAAGAATCTAATGGAAAGTCATCATAGAAGTGTTTAGGCTGTAAGGTCAGATGGGCCATCTAAAGTTAGTTTCTACTGCAACTTGTTTACTTTCAAGCTATGAGGTTTTGTAAGAAGATGTGAACCTTAAGATGTTATTATGATGATTTTGAGAATGTATTTCTTGTGCGATTAATGTAAATGCTTGGCTATTATGTATATGTAGCTTTTGAGTTGTTGTTATTGTGTTTCCTGGCGGAACCTGGGGTTCCAGCTTGGGGATCTTGGGGGTTGTCACCCAAATTGTTGACAGTGCCCGAGGCTCGGCTTTGGGGGATTTCCGGGGCCGCCACACACTATGTTGCTGATTGCTGAAGCACAACAAGGGAGGAGAAGAAATACCCTGGTAATGATAAGAGCAAGGGAAAATAGTACTACAAGAAATACCAGCAAAAGAATAACTCTTCCAAGAAAGATAAGAGACTCCTTGCTGAAAAATCTTGGAGTGATAGTGAAAGTGAATCTGAAGATTCAGGACCAGAAATCGCCAATCTTTGCTTAATGGCTAAGGAATCGGAAGTGAGCAAGGAAATAGATCTTATAGAGGTATTTGATTTTGACTCTTCTGACATTAGTAAAGCTGAGTTACACTCTTTGCCTAAGGATATTTCATCTCAATGGCATCATTATAGAAGATTGTTGAGAACTACTTAAGTATAGTCTGATCAACTAAGGAGCAAGAAGTCTGAAATCCTACTTACACTTGAAAAAGTGCGAGCTGAGAATTTGGAGTTAGTTGCTGCTAATGATGAAAGGAGTCTGCTTAGACAACGCCTCAGGGACTCCTAAGAGAGAGAGAGAGTATAAGTTAACCTCCCAAGTTGAGGAATTAATTGCTACAATCTCCACATGGAACAAATCATCCTCTAATGCTTGTGCTTTGCTAAAAAGTCAAAGAAACTTACTAGATAGAGAAGAAATTGGATCTGGAACTTGCGAAGTTCCTATTGAAGAAAGTGGAGAAAGTGAGGCTAAATCTATTAGTAGAACAATCTCCATTCATTCAGCAGTGTGTGAACCTCCAGCAAAAACCCAGGGTAACAGAAATGATACCTTGCTAAAGCACAAATTCCCTACTGACTGTAACCATAAGAAAAAATATGGTGCTAAATGGACCAAAGGTGGAAAGTTTAGCAAGAACCATGTTCTCCATGCTCATCGTTACAACAAAGCAAGGAATTTGGAATTTAGCAAAGGTTAGGTTAGGAGCAAATAGTGGAAACCACTTCAATTAAAGAAAAGAGGTAAGCATCACACACAACATAACATGCTGCATTTGAGATGTTATTGCTACCATAGGATTGATCACATTGCTTTTCTTTGCCTTGCAAATCCTTACTATACTGTGGGGTCTCAAAGACCAAATATTAGACAAGTATAGGTGCTCAAGGGTACTAACCTAACCGGAACCAAGTTTTGCTGGGTACAAAAGTGACTCTACTTATAAATTGTAGGATGTGAGCAAGGAAAAAATTTGATACTTGGACAGTGGATGTTCAGGACACGTGACATGAGACAAAGCCTTGCTCACCAATTTTAAGGAAAAAGATGGACCTCAAGTAATTTTTGGAGATAATAGTTCTAGAAAGACAAAGGGATATGGTTCAACAGGAAATTGAATAGTCTGCTTCAACAAGGTTGCTTATATGGAAGGTCTCACGCACAACTTGCTTAGCATAAGTCAGTTGTGTGACAAAGGGCATAAGGTCACCTTCTTAGACAATCAATGTTAAGTAAGAGATCTTCAAACAAATTCTCTAAAGCTTTCTGGCTCAAGAGAGGGTAATGTTTATGTAGTAGATTTGGCTAAGCTAAGTCTTGCTGACACAACTTGCTTTCTTGCTAAATCTTCAGCAGATGCTAGTTGGTTATTACATAAGAGACTTTCACATTTAAATTTTAAAACAATTTCAAAACTCGCTGCTAAAGAACTAGTAAAATGTTTACCAAAACTTTCCTTTGAAAAAGAAAAATCATGTAGATCTTGCCAATTTGGTAAGCAGACAAAATAATCTTTCTTAAGTAAACTTGAAAAATCAAACTCTATGCCTCTCCAACTATTACATCTTGATTTGTTTGGCCCTATATCAACTAGTCTTGGTGGAATGAAATATGGATTCACTATTGTGGATGATTTCATAAGATATACAGGGCATTATTTCTTGCTCACAAGAATGATGCACTAGCATAGTTTGAGAAGTTCAACAGACAAGTGCAAAATGAGAAGGAACTCAGAATCAAGCCAGTAAGGAGTGATCATGGAAAAGAATTTGACTTTGGAGGCTTTACTAAGTTCTGTGATAAGCAAGAAATATCTCACAACTTCTCAGCACCAAGAACTCCACAGCAAAATGGAATGGTTGAAAGGAAGAATAGAACTTTGGAAGAAGCAGGAAAACCATTGCTTGCTGTTGATAGACTCTCTGAGTATTTTTGGGCAAAAGCAGTAAATACTGCCTGCTATATGCAAAATCGTTCTCTCATACATCCAACACTAAGTAAGACTCCATATGAGCTATGGAAAGGAAGAAAACCCAACATCAACTACTTTCATATCTTTGGATGTCCTTGTTATGTTCACAACAATGGTAAGGAGTACTTAACTAAATTTCAAACAAAATCTGATGAATGTATTTTCTTAGGGTATTCCACTAATAGCAAGGCTTTTTGTATTTTCAATAAAAGAATTTTAACAGTTGAAAAATCTATCCATGTAGTATTTGATGATCTAATCATGAGGAACCAAGTGGTTCACTCCCTCTTATAGTTGAGCAAGAACATGATGAAAGCCAACAGACTATAGAAACTAAGGAATATCCTGCTAAAGAACCTTCAAAAAATAATATTCCAATTGAAAGCACCCCTGCTAAAGTAAAAGATAATGAACCCAACTTGGAGGAACTAAAGCATCAAGACATTTGAACAAATCTACCAAGGAGAATGAAGTGGACCAAATCTCACTTAGAAGATTTGATAATTGGCAATCCCACAAGTTCAGTAAAGACTAGAAGATCTGCTCAAAATGAAAATAGTTTTCTAAGTTTCCTATCTCAAATGGAACCAAAGAAAATTGAGGATGCTCTTACTGATGCTGATTGGATCCTTGCTATGCAAGAAGAACTAAATCAATTCAGCAGGAACAAAGTATGGAATCTAGTTCCCAGGCCAAGAAATCATACAGTAATAGGCACCAAGTGGGTATTCCGAAACAAGATGGATGAAGATGAGATCATCACAAGGAACAAAGTAAGACTTGTGGCTAAGGGCTACTCACAGGAAAAAGGAATTGATTATGATGAAACCTTTGCTCCAGTAGCAAGGCTCAAAGCCATAAGAATCTTTCTTGCTTATGCTGCTTATCAAGGTTTCAAGGTGTTTCAAATGGATGTCAAAAGTGCCTTTTTGAATGGACAATTTCAAGAAGAAGTATACGTTGAGCAACCTCCAGGTTTTGCTGATCATTCTCATCCTAACCAGTTATATAGGCTTGAAAAAGCTTTATATGGTCTTAAGCAAGCACTACGGGCATGATATGACACTCTATCTTCCTTTTTAGTTAATGAAAGGTTCAATAGAGGTAAAGTTGACACCACTTTATTTATCAAGAAGCGTAAAAATAAAACAATACTAGTACAAATTTATGTAGACAATATAATATTTGGTTCTGTTGATGAAAAACTTTGTGCAAGATTTGCGAAGCTTATGCAGAGTAAATTTGAGATGAGCATGATGGGAGAGTTGAATTTCTTTCTTAGACTTCAAATTAAGCAAAGTAGTGATGAAATTTTCATAAATCAATCCAAGTATACCAAAGACCTGCTTAAGAAGTTTGGATTGGAGACAACAAGTTCTATGAAAACTCTCATGTCATCAATAACAAAGTTGGATAAAGATGAGCAAGGTAAATTCGAGATATAATAAGTTATCAAGGTATAATCGAATCTTTGATTTACTTAACTGCCAGCAAACCTGGCATTATGTTTGCTATATGTATTTGTGCATATTTTCAATCTAACCCCAAGGAACCACCTTTAGCTTCTGTTAAGAGAATTTTCAGATATCTCAGAGGAACTCCTCACTTAGGAATATGGTATCCAAAAGATTCTAACTTTGACCTTGCTGGATATTCGGATGTTAACTTTGCTGGGTGTAAAATTGATCGAAAAAGCACAAGTGGTACATGTCAGTTTCTAGGAGGAAGACTTGTCTCATGGTTCAACAAGAAGCAAAATTCTGTATCAACATCCATTGCTGAAGCTGAGTACATATTAGCAGGAAACTGCGTTGCACAAATTCTATAGATGAAAAATCAACTTGCTGACTATGGGTTTGATTACAAGTCTATCCCTATATTTTGTGATAATACTAGTGCTGTAGCCAATGCTTATATTCTTGTTTTACACTTTAGGACTAAACATATAGATATAAGGCATCATTTCATTAGAGATCATATACAACAAGAAACTATAGAGATAAATTATATTCCTACTGAAAATTAATTAGTAGACATTTTTACAAAACCCTTGGATGAAAATCGTTTTAACAAACTGATAAGTGAATTAGGCATGCTAAATTTAGAGTAAGAGTCTGTTGTACTAAGTTTTTAAGCAAGGACATACGTCCTTAGCAATACAACTCAATTTTTGCTTAGGTAAAGAAAAAGATCTTGCTGGTAACTAAGCAACTCTTTTCAATGTTGTTGTGACAATTCACTCGTCTGCTAAAACCTCAAAGATGCTGTTAATAAAGGTTGCCTGCTGATATTGAGGAGCATTCATCAATGCTGCTACTCCAATTTACATTGACCCTGCTACAAATTTCACAAAAAGGGGAAACTCCTCGACAAAAGTATTGTTTCAGAAACTAAGTCAAAGACTTTGCTTATGCTGTAAGCAAAGGATATTCTTGCTGCTTACGAGTTCAAACTCCCTGCTCGTCTTTGACTCTCAGTAGCAATAGAGACCAGCAAGGACGGTGGTTCTTGCTCACTATAAGCAAGATATATTTGATGTATCCCATCAGTCCTTATCACCAGCAAAGACTTGCAACCATATGTCGCTGTAACCTCAATGACTTGTCATTTTTCCTTTGGTCACTTCCACTTTTATCTCCATAAGACTAGCCCATCATCCTTTTAGTCGTTAACTTCTCTCTCCTCATTTAATGCCACTCTACCCCATTATCTATTTACGGTTGCTGCCTTTTTGGTAATTAATTCTCACCACTACCCACGTATTTCTCTCCCACTAACTCCTCCACTACTCATCTCAGTAACTGCTCTAAACCCCTTCAACTTCTTTTCACCCCCTATATAAACTCTCTCAGCCCTCTTTTTTTTTTTTTTTTTTTTTACCTTCAATCGCTCTCAACTCTCTCTAAAACAAAAACTTTTCTCTCTTTAAACTTCTGTCGAAATCATCGCCTTTCTATCCTAAAACCACCACCTTTTCTGACTATACACAGTAGAATGACAAATTGGCTTGATAAGATTGAGTCTGAGTCTATTATTGACCTATACTCCTTTGCTGATGATCAACAAGATGTTGATACACGTGAAGTTATTATGCTGCTGAGGAGCAGTGGGATCCGATATGTGATCTCTGCTGATTGCTTGATCTATGAAGAAGTAATTAGAGAATTTTGTCAGGATGTACAAGTCAGAGACAACAACATCAATGGCCGAGTTAATGGGCAACAAGTGTCCATCATTGTAGCAAGCATCAAGGACACGCTCCAGATGACAAGTCAAGGTTTGCTTCCCCTGTCTACCCTAGTCCCTGTTGTACTTGATGACCTAGGGTATGTCAGAAATCACAGCACAAAGAAAAGAAATGACTTCTTGAAGAAATGAGACTTCCTCATGGATATCCTCCACAAGACCATGCTGTACAAATTCACCTCACAAGATGACGCATCAGCAAAGGTCATCTTGCTTATGTCCCTATTGAAGTTTGAGTAGAAAATCAATTGGGCCCAAATTTTCTTTGATCTGCTCAAAGAATTCTTCTCAAGCAAGAAGAAAACAAAGATCAGACATGGACGAACACTATCCCTGCTGTTCAAGGGAATCTTAGGAGATAACTTCCCAGTAGGGACCAAATCAAAGAAGCTAACCAAGAGCAAGATCCATTTTGAGAAATTACGAACACAACCCTGCTGCCCTAGCAATAGTTGCTACTGAAAGGAGGACAAAGAAGTTGGCAGACTATGTTAAAGACCTTGCTGAGGGACAACATGATGTGCAACGTAAAGGACAAACTGCTACTACTACAACCAACCCTGCTGGTATGATCAAACCAAGTAGGAAGAGACGTGTTGCTGTTCAAATTCAGCAACCGAAAAAGAAAACTAAGGCAGTTGTTGCTGATCTCGATTTTGATCCAGCCACCCTTGTTTCTAAGGAAAAAGAAATGTATGATTTCTTCATGGAATTGTACGATGAAGACCTTGTTGCTCAAGCCATTGCTCAAGGAGGATCGGAAATTGAGCCTCCTATTGATGATGAGCAAGAACCAGATCAGCAAGATATACCCTTTGTTGTCCCCATTACTACTGTTTTAGCAGAGGATGAACTGTTCAGGGAAATTAATGACTATCTTCCTGCTAACAAGTCACCAGTGGTTGCTATTACCACTCAGAAGAGTTCATCGTATGAAATTTTTAAAGAAATTAATGTTGTTACTAGGGAAATCATTGCAAAGATGATAGAGTCAAGCAACAACGACTCTGAAAGCTCTGATGAGATTCTTGCTAAAAGACGGATGATATAGAAAACTGAGGAACTCATCAAAGCCCTGCTAATACAAGATGTGGAACAAGCAGGTTCGGATCCCAAGGGCTACCTTGCTGAACAATTCTTGGAAGGACCTAGTGGCCTTTCCCCAATCCAAGAACTTGTTGAGGAAGAGTTTGCTGATGACGGACAGGACCATGACGAAGTTATCAACATTCTTCCTACTAATGAGGAGCCTATTATTGAGAGGGAGCAAGTTCACAAAGAGATAGACACCAAGCGAATGGCTAAGGAAAGTGCTACTGGAATCAGGATGGTCAAAAGAAACCTCACCGAGGACAATAGTATTGACCTCCAAAATGACTATTTCCTTCTCAATTATGATCTTGACCTCACAGTAAGGCATTTTCTCTGGATCCTAATGAAGAGATTGAAAGAACTAGGTTTTGATGCACCTGTTAGGCATACATCCTACTACACTTGTGTAGAAAAGGAAATTGTGCTCTATGAGCACTTTCTGGATTGGATGCTTGCTGAAAAATCCATAGACTTCATTGTTGAGAATGTAAGCAACATTTATGGAACCTCAACCATCTCCAGGAGAGAACTTCAAGAAGAAATCATTCCTTCTGAAGCTTCAGCCAAGAATAGAAGATTATGGCTTGGACTAACCGGTGACTTCTTTTCCTACATGTTGCCTACTAATTTCATCCTCTTTCTCCCCATGCTTCATTCTTACTGGTGTCGAATAGGCATGCGAGCTATTTTAGACTCTTTCAAGAGGTCTCCGAACTTCATGGTGTATATTGAAAATCCTTGGAGGGCAGCTTGGAACATGATTGACTCAGATCCACATGCCAATGATACTGTTGCTGCCTTTGCCAGCAGATTTAGAATGGATATGCGCAGACACAGGTTTCCCATCATTCTTGCTACCAACATTCCTGTTGCTAAAGGATATATACCTCCTGCTAAAGATTTTTCTTGTGCATCTATCAGACCTTTTGATTTAAGGAAGTCCACTGTCCCAGTTAAGCTTAAAGACTCCTATCCTTCCAAGCCTCTTTCTTCTACCTCTAAGCTATCAAAGTCAACTCGCTCTCACTTCTCCATGTCCACAAAGAAAAGACTTGCTGAACTTGACTTCAAAATGGATAAGGTCTTAACAAGTCTCAACTCACAGCCTTCTGAGTTTGCCCAGAGTTCAAAGGCTCCTCCTACTTCCTTTGAGCTTGAAGACCAGATTAACAAAATGGAGCGTAAGCAAGATTAGATATTACTTACCCTCAATAAGCTGATTGATTTTCTCCCTCTAATGGTTGATTATATCGAAAATGGGGACAGAGATCTAGATATAACAACACAACATCAAGATCAAGCCTTAACTCCTACTCCTCTTATTCCTACTGCGACTCCTACTACTTCTGCCAAAAAGAGGGTTCCTAGACATATTCCTAACTCTTTCGTACAAATTCTGAATCCTTCTCCGTACATGAGACTTCAGAAGGCACTTGAAGAAGTAGAAGTGATGACAAAGAAGTTAGAGTCTGCTGAAAGTCTCAAACTGCTTGCAAGCATCAAAGATTCTAAATCCAAAATCAAGCAGTATGAGTTAGAAATGAAAAGACTCAGAGATCAGCAAAATGAAAGGGAATACAATCTAAAGAAAGAAAGGATGGAGAGGAAAAAACAAGAAAAGGAAGCTCTGAAACGAGAAAGGGAGGAGGTTGAAGAAAGGAGGAGGCTAGAGATGATGAATTTTGGCATTGAAGAACAACAAGGATCTGAAGGATTTGCTGATAGTGAAGATTAACAAGAATTTTTTTTTAACTTCCTAATTGTCTTTTACTTTTTTTTATTTTCATTCAATAATTATGTACTTCAATTTTTATTATGAAATGGAATGAATCTTGTTGCTTTCTGAGGTGATCAAAATAACTCGTTTTGACATCATCAATTAGGGGGAGATTGTTGATGCACCCCTGCTTATATTACTATGGCTTAAAAAGAATTATATTTACTAATATAAGAATTGATGATGTAATATAGTCCTTGTTTATATAATATAAAAGGACTTAGAAAAATACCCAACTTTTTAGGTGGATATATTCTGCTAGTTAAGCAAGGATTTTGATCACAAATGAAGACTCTGCTCATCGATCAAGAAGGATGCTAAAGATGTAAAAAAATTTCAAGGATGATCTTGCTTAAAATGGAAATAAGCAAGAAGTGATATAGCAAGATCTCTTACCTTGATCCAAGCAAGGTTGTTAGAAAAAGACTTTACCTTTTGCCCTGCTTAGTCAACTTCTATAAGGCTTTTTAAAAAACACTAGAAGACAAAATAATGACTATCTTTTTAAACTAAGCAAGGAACAACTGTAAAGGCACAAGTCACTATCAAGACAGTACAACTCCAACGGATCTATTTCAAATTCTCAACGGATAGATTTTTGGAGTAGTATAAATAGGAGTCATAAATTTCATTTATGAGATCTGAACAACCAAGAAAATTGCTCTGACAATCTGACATTCTAAGAATTCAGCAAGACACAAATTCAAGCCTAAACAAGTGCTATCTAATATGCTCAACAAGGAGCTTACTACTTAGAGATAGCAAACAAGATATTTCATCTGCTATTAGTCGGCGTGAGTATTTGGTCTAAGTGACTTATTGTATTTTTGGACTAAGTGTCCTGCTGTAAATTGTTCTGTGTGAACATTCTTAGTGAGTAACTTCTCAAGTAAAGAGAAGAAGAGTGGGGTAGCCTTAGACCGAACCACTATAAAAATTCTCTTGCTCACTTTATTTTGTTGCTTATCTTTTTTTTTTTGCTCATTTCCTTTATCCTTGCTTTGTTAAGTCCCTGCTAAACTAATTTAGCAACGACTTTAAGATATTGATCTAAAAACTAAGGGGTTTTTTGCTATAATCCCGCTGTTAACTCTTTTCAAAATATAAGAAAGTTTTTTAATAAGAAAGAAGTGCTTTAAAACTACAAATTCTATAAGCATGACTTAAATTTTGAAAAACACTATTCAATCCCTCTTCTAGTATTTTTCCCTTTGGAACCTAACATATAAGAATATGATGTATGAATGATTAATTTATATTATGTGTGAAGGATTAATTTACATTCTGTATGAATAATTATTTCATATCTTGAACGAAAGTTTCTATGACAATGTGATGTCCAAAGCAAAATAATTACATTTTGAACTCAAATCTTTAAACAATTATTTTAACCAAGCACTAACAAGAAATAATAGTAAATATTACTTGAGGAGGACTCAATGCAAGGGAGAACTACAATGTATATTATTGACCAAGGACTGATATGTGCAAGTGATATAATTATATTATATCAGGGTTTGAGTTGCATGTGATTAATGGCTAATAAAGCAACTCCAACAGTACACTCTCAGATATTTGCATGACTATGTTTTTAAATATATTTTGTTATGGAAAGAGTACTGCATAAGGCACCAACGGGAGGAGGATTTTCGTCCAATAGATTATAGGCTATGATAGATGATTGACTGACTTTTGGCAGTCGCGACACCGACCAATTTAGCCAATCACTTCATTCTAAGGCATGTTACTGCCCAATACAGCTAACGACTAATAACTATTCACAAAAAATATTCAATTGCTCTTTTTATTTAGCAAGCGATATAAATATATCATTTGGAATTCAACCCTAGCCCCACTCCCATAAATTTTTATCCAACCGACCACCCACATAACTTTCAAGTTCACTTCAAAGAACAACTGTCCTTCTCGAGAGTAGCCCAAACTTTTAACTTCTTCTTCAAAGCCAAAGAAGTAAGAACACTATATTAAAGTTCTACTCTTTTCTTGTACTATTTTGTCCTTGTATTCATGTCATGATTGTAAAATACTTTGTTTACTCACTTCCAAGAGTATTATTTAAAACATACTTTTAACATCAGGAGTTATTAGTCATATTCTAAAAATTTATCCGAGAAGAGAGTAAGAAATGTTGACGACCACCTATTAAATAAACTTTAACTCCCAAACAACTTTTATATCAATAGTTAAAACACCATGTGTTAGGAATTATAGTATTTGATTATGATGTATAAACACTTAGAATTGTTAGATTTTGTAATTGTAGAAGTACCCACAGTAGTGTTCTGTTAGAGACTACAAAGACTACATTTGGAGAGTCCAACAAAAGTCAAAATTGGTCTAGCAAAATTTTTTTCATCAGAGACTAAGTTTTTGTTCATCGGAGACTAAGTTTTTGTTCATCGGAAACTAAGTCTTTTAGAGACTAAGTTTTTGTTCATCGGAAACTAAGTGTTTGCCCATCGGAGACAAATGTTGAAGCTACCAGAGACTAAGGCAAAGACATTTCAATGCATTAAAGTAGCCTTGAGAAAATTTGACCATTGTCAAAGTTATTTGGTTAATGCCAAACTCAACATTACTCAACGCCAAAGTCATTTTCACTATCGCCAAAGTCGTCAGGCAAATCAAACAACAACGCCAAACTCAAAATGATTATCACCAAAGTTGTCGGGTAAATCAACAACATCGCCAAACTCAAAAAGACTATTGCCAAAGTCATTGGGAAAATGTCTATCACTGAAGTCAAGTACTCGAGCATCAGGGGATAAATATTCACCGATGAACAAAACAACTCGTTAGGGGATAAATATCCACAGATGAACGGAGAGTGTCTAACACGGGATAAAATAATCAGAGACTAAAAATGATATATGGGATGACATATGGCTGAGTTCACAAATTCACTAACTCAAGTTTAAAATATAGATCGTGGTCCAATAAAGAGAGATTGGCTACCAAAGAAGCTTCAAAGAGATAAGTTATACACTGCAGGTGTTAACACTGATAAAGTAAAATATGGAGATAAGTCATACATTAGCATGCTTATATAGCTGCTGGTGTGAAAACTGCAGAGCTAACTTATAGAAACTTGAAGGAGGAAAATTTGGAAGCTGGTCCAATCAAAAACCAGGAAGTTCATAGAGATAAGTTATTCACTGCAGAGATAACTTATTATAGGAACTCCAAAAGGAAAAGGGGGAGCTGGTGTGCCACTACATTAGAGATGTTACGTAACAGGTTGGCGTGCAAGGAAGGTCATGCAAAAAGAAGAAGTTATGTGATAGAGCTGCAATTACCAAAGAATATCAGAGATATTTTTGGAGGCAACTCACTATGGAAGCTTGGAGGAAAAGGGAGTTATGCTTATAAATAAAGACATGGAGCAGCTGAAATAAAGATAGAGATGAGAGATATAACATAACATACTGAGATACACAAAAACACAAGTATTCTTATTATCTCAGAGAGAAGCAAGTTTTTCATAACTTGAGAAAACAAGTTTTCATAAACTTGAGAGAAACTAGAAATCATATTCTAGAGTGCAGCTGTTATTTTCAACAGAGTTATTAGAAGCTGGTCATTCACACCAGTGAGCTTTTGCAATATTTCATTAAATTATAAAAGGTCAGAAACACTTGTGATATATTGTATTCTTTCAATTCTGCAACTTTTAATACAGTATATTCATTAAACTCACAAAGTCCAAAAAAATTTTTTTTTTTTATTCCCCCCCCCCCCCCCCCCCCCTACAAAATCATCTTGTGGGACAAACACCATGTTTTAGGCAACCAGAGTTCTTGGAGCGTAGCAGTGTCCATAAGAATAAAGCTTCAAAAGTTGCATGACATTGCAACTATAAAAGTTACGTAGGCTACAGTAGTTTCTGTTCGCAACTGTGTGTGTGTGTGTGGGTATTGTCAGAAGAAATGATACACACTGCAGAAAAGATGATGAGACAATGCCCTAGGTTAGGTTTATCCCTTAATAAACATTATCCACAAATAAATGAAAAGTCCTCCTATGTAACAGAGACAAGTTCTAACTTAGTCTGTGACAATATGGAATTAGTCTCCGATAGGTTAAAAGTTAATCTCCGATGAGTAATTTTTATTAGTCTTCGATGAGCAATTTTTATTAGTCTTTGATGAGCAATTTTTGTTAGTCTCCGAAGAGAAATTTTTGTTAGTCTTCGAAGAGCAATTTTTGTTAGTCTCTGATGGCCAAATAACTTTGGCGTTGAACAACTTATCCACCGATGAGTTTAGCGCTGAACAATTTATCCACCAATGAGTTTGGCGATGAGTTTCGCGATAGCCAAGTGACTTTGGCTGTAGTCAAATGGATTACCAACGAGTTTGGCGATGAACAAAATTTATCCACTAATGGCCAAATTATCCACTGATAACCAATTATCTCCTAACGGGTGAGTTATCCCCTAATGGGTGAGTTATCCCCTGATGAGTAATTTACCCCCTGACAAGAAATTTATCCCCTGACAGGTAAGACATTCCCTGATGAAAAAATGCATCCCATGATGGTTATCCCCTGATGACCACTTTTATGCTATATCGTTTCAATTTATTAAGGGGTGTCGGCATTGTCTCGGCCCAACCTCACAAAAACTTAAGCCCTATAAATTATCTAACTTTCAAGGCTCACCCAATGCATGACTATATACATGCAAGCGTAAATCGCTCACATGGCTATTATTAAATGTTTTACAGGTTATGGCGAGAAGGCTGAACTGTCTAATAAAGGCAAAACAAAAATGGCATGATGAACACTTCCTGATCGCTCTCTTGTGGATGGCATTTAGAGGAAGAGTGAAGTGTAAGGTTATTATAGAGATGTTTAGATTGTAAGGCCTATATGGGTTCCTCATAAACTTTCGTTGTTAGACAATTATTTTTTAATAATGTAATAGAGATTACTATTATTTCTTTTATTTAATGATATGCATGCTTGGATGATATTATTTTCTTTTGTCAACTACTGACGGTACCCGAAGTCCGGTATGAGATTTTTGGGGCCGCCACATATACATTGCTTGATTCTTGGTGCCCAAGTGGTTGCTATATTTTTTAGTATAGAAGCTTTTCCACCAATAACACTAGACAAGGCCGTGGAACCATTTGAATCAAGTCATCCATTGTCCTTCATTTCTGCTCAACAAAAGAGGGATCCTGAAGTCTGAAGTGTAAATACTGTAATAGTTTAGTGATAAACTTGGACATAGTTATTCTTTGTAACTATACAAATACATTTATTCTTTAATGTCTATAGATTTGGGTTTTGACATCATCGTTAGTACATTAACTAGATTTATGATTATCAATCTGATAAACATAAATAGGGGGAGATTGTTAGATACAAATGTTGATGATGATAATTATATAATAAAGGAATAAATGTGCATCTGTAAGTACTCAAGGTATTCTACAAACCTTAGTATATTTGCACAAGTTTTGCATCGACTGATGGACAAACCAGTTATCAGAGGATAGACTACTACACTAGGCAAGTCATCAGTGATAACTTCAATGGACTTGACAATGTCAGGAAATGACTGTTGTTACTTAAAAGAATTTGAGTATTCCCCGCATCAGACATTCTAGGCAAAGCCAACAAAGTAACAGTGATTAAGAGTACAAGTATTTTTAATAAGGCATCAGTGAAAAACCCATCAGGGGAAGCCTAAAATACTGTGTCAGATGATGACCTTGTTAGGGGAACCCATCAAGGGAACCATCAGGGGATGAACTCGTCAGGAAAACTCAACAAGGGAACCCGTCAGGGGATGACATCAAAGGATCAACCCATCAAGGTTACTCATCAGTATTAGTGGATACAAGAAGGTCTCAACATCAGTGGCTAATGAAGCACTGATTAAGTCTCCATCAGGGCTTTTCATCGGTGGGTAGTGAAGCACTGATCAAGTCTCTGTCAGGGACTTATCATCAGGTGATCCAGAAGCACTGATCAAGTCAACATCAGGGCTTGTCTTCAGTGGATGGTTATGACCTAGTCCATTCATCATCAGGACTTACAAGCAAATCATTGATACTTGGCACGGAAGTAAGGGGTATAAATGGGAAGATATTCCTTGAAGTTTGGTTGTCCAATAACAACTCTCAAGCAATAAATGCATGAAGATTAGGGGATGAAAAAGAAGCAACACCATCCAAAAGTAGTCTGACACATTACTCCGAAAGGACAATGATGTGATATACTGCGACTATGTTGAAAAGTAGCACGTCTAACACGTGGATTCAACAACTAATCTGTTACATATACAGAGAGAGTTGCTACACGAAACAACCAAGAAGCCACAACACTCACACATTAGAAAGAAGATTTGTAATAGATCTTGAGAGAAATATTCAAAGAAATATCAGTAGCTAATAAGTGAGAAAGATAAGCTATAATTTACTACAGAATTGTAGTTGTTAATCACTTTGTGATTAAACAGATTTCTAGTTATACAACTATTTTAACTTGGATGCTTGTGCATTCATTTTAATTTCAGTAAAGTTTTTCTGATCAATGTAGCTATTCCAGCCGTTGTAGATTAAATTTTAAAAGAGTGAAAAGTTTGTAGTGTTTGTATTCAACCCCCACCCCCTACCCCCCACCCCACCTTTACAAACATTTGAGCTTATTCAGTTATAACAATTGGTATCAGAGCCAACTAGTATACTACACTTACAAGAAGATCTTTATCAATGGCAAACAAAGGTGGAAGTAGCAAAGTTCCAATGTTGGAATAAGGTAAATATTCTTCTGGAGACAACATAAGATAGTTCATCTCAGAGTAATCGATGATGAATATTTAGAAATTCTAGAAGAAGGCCCTCTTGTACGTAAGAAGCTCATTCCTCAAGCAGTGATGGATGGAGTCAATGTCCCTGAAAGATTAGTCCCAAATACTACCAATAAAATGACTCCAAAGGAAAGAGAAAAAGTAAAGAAAGATGTTAAAGTCACAAGTATTCTCTATAATGGCTTAGCTGATGATATGCTAAACAGTATCATGAATCTTAAAATGTTTAAGTCAATATGGGATACTATTTAGATCTTATGTGATGGTACGAATGACGTGAGGGAAAATAAACTGCAGTTGTTAACACAACAGTATGAGTGGTTCACAATGAAAAATGGTGAATCACTCACTGAATGTTTAACAGATTCAACAGGTTGGTAAATGACTTGAGGATGTATGGGAAGACTTATGCCAACAAAGACATGAACAGAAAATTCACGAAGGCACTTCTTATATCATGGGATCCAAAGATAACAGTCATTAGGGAATCCAAGGACATGAATCTCCTAGACTTAGATAGGCTCTATCCATAAAGACATATGAACTGAAGGTTCAACAAAGATCTTAAATGTCAGAGGATACTAGAAAGCTTAAATTTGTAGCCCTGATGGTTGCCAAGAAGAACAAAGTTGGAGCAAGACCAATTGTCTTGATGGAGTAGCAGTCAAGAAATGCTGAGGAAAGTGAAGAGGAGAATGAGGACAATGAAGCTGACTCAAAGGGGATTGAGTACAGTCTTGAAGAGTTAGAAGAAATGGATGAAACAATGGCTTTCCTTGCAAAAAGGTTTTCCAAATTGAAATTCCAAAAGGCAACTGGAATAAAGAAATTTTCAGCAAGGAAACCTAGTAGCATAAACAACTTTATTGATAAATCTAGAATAAAGTGCTACAAATACAATGAGTTGGGCCACTTTACTAATGTGTGCAGCAAGGAAAAAAATGAAAGTGAGTCCAAGGGGAAGGAGGCTGTGGTGGATTATAAAAAAAATACTTTGACCTTCTCAACGCTAACAAGAAGAGAAAAGCTTATATTGTAGAGCGAAAAGACTGGGCTGACTTATATGAAGAAGACGCTGAAGAATATGTTAACCTAGCCCTGATGGCCTCATCTACTGACAGCGGCAGCTCACAAGTAAGCCTCAAAATTTCCTCTATCATGTCTAAAATTGATTGTTTCAAAACTGTTAAGGAAATGACCTATGAGATAAGAGATCTTTATGACACCTTAAGGAGTGCTATAGCTAAGACTGAAAGAGTACAGAAAATTAACACTACAAAAAAAATGGCCTTCAATGACGATCACATTTTGGTGACCAAAAGGACTTTTGGTGACGGGACCTGGTCACTGCAAACCTTTAGTGACCAGTTAAAGGTGTTAGAGTGTATGCCCTAGTGGCCAATTATGTAATGATTGTGACACCATGTTTATGTTATGTTTTTTGGTTAAATGATAATTACTTTTATTATGTTTTATTTACTGCGTAATATAAATGTTAACATAATAAATGTCCTTAGAAGAATGATACTAATTATATGGATTCAAGTATGTGACTTGAATATGAGATCATATAAATATGTAAAGTATCATTATTCTTAAATGTCCCTAGTCGAGTATCATTGTCAGTGGGACAACAATAATACATTGAGACTAGTATGTGGATTAACTGATGGCTATATCTCATTGGTCATAAATATATACGAGATATATTAAGTTGATTCATAGGTACATGTTAGAGAACATAGTACTGGACAGACCCACCATGAGAATTCTACATGGAGCGTTATGCTATGTGTCATAAGTAATTCTCATAGTGACAATGATGTAATGGTCCTTCGACCTGAAGTCATGACATTTCTACATAAGGAGTTATGCGTTTTGACATTATCAAAAGTCACCTTTAACCGGGTGGACGATAAAGGTGATTGTTGGATGCATAATGAGTTATGTGAGAAATGGGAATGATGTAGATGGAATTTAACCCTCCTATAAATTAGGGGTGATATTTATAGGCCTCTTGATTGAGTGAAACTATGAAATGCATGGCCATGCTCAAATAGAGATTTGTTTCATATAGTTTACTCATTGATCAAGAAAACTGAGATTAAATTATGAAGAGGATGACACATCCATGCCTTGAATTTAATCTTAGATATCATGGTTAAAAGGATTAAATTACATTGAAACATTGGTCACAAAAGGTAACGTCGAATCTATGACTTTATTATTACTTGGGTAACAGTGATGTATTACTAGATGCCGCTCACTGTTTATAATTTTATAATATGATTTAAAATTATTGCCAACGTAATAATAACCTACAGGGTCACACACATAGAACATTCGTCAAGGAGATATAATTTAAATGTCAATGATTTTAATATATCAATAAGATTGATTTAATTAAATCATGACTTTAAATTATATATATATATATACATATATATATATATATGTAATCTGTATGAAGAAGAGTCATTTGGAAGGAAATACGAATATATATTTATTTGTACATATATTAATTAAGTGAGACTTGATTAAATATATAATGAATATAGGATTCGGATTCTAATCTCCTAATTAGATTAGGTTTTGGAATCTACTCTATAGAAGGCTATAGATATATGATATATCAGCTATTCTCTTAGATATATAAAGATATATAGAATTTTTCTCTGGAATAACCAACGTTTTGACGTAGCCACTCATAAGAGAGAGACTAAGGTTAAGAGAGATAAAAGAGATACAGATTATTTACAGCTAGTACTGTTATCCTCTTTACTCGAATCGTAAGACGGTTCGCGGGTGTTCGTGTGGATACCGTAGAGACGCTGTCCAGTTGGGTTGCGTTAAAGATTTGGAGACGATCAACACCTTCACCAAAGTTTCAGATTCGCACTTTTAATCGGTAAAATCTTGAACTGTCTGTATTAAACTGTTTCGCATAGATCCTCGGGTTTGGGTTTCGTTTTTGTTTTATTTTAAACCGTATTTTTCTGCTGCGTATGATGATACGAAATCCCAACAAAAGGATCGTCACTCGTCGTTAGGAAAGCTCAGTCACTAAAGGCTTTGGTGACCATGATTTTGAAGGCGAACACTAAGTTGAGCTCGAGGGTAAGTTGGTCACTAAAATGTATTGGGTCAACAGTGGGTCAAATCCGGGTCGAACCGACCCGTGTTCTTCCTCCGTAGGGTTTCTACAACAATGGCTGGCTGCTGGTGCCAATTCCGGCCAGCCCTAGCCTTTGATTCTCGATTCATGCACACACACACACACACACACACACAATGAAACAAGTTAGAGGCACCAGTGTGACAATCACCATAGGCAATTACCCTATTTCCCTTCATGCCGTCGCCTGAAAATCACTGGAACGATAACTCGAAGCTTGCCGCCGGCAAGCTCGCCACCGTTGGCAAACATGCCATTAACGGCCGAGCTCCCAAACCACGATCCTTCACCATTTTTGACGAATCAAGTATGGATTTGAATCCGGAGACTTCGAGAAACTCATTCATGCAATCAATTTCAAGTTTTAACAACTAAATCGCAAGAAAAATGGAAATCTTTTGTTCGGGTCTTTGAAGCTTTTGGCCGAACAAGATTTCACACAATACTTTATAATTTTTCAAATTGTTTGAGGCAAAACAATCGTTATAAGGGCCGAAACAATTTGGTAAAATCAATTTGGATAAAAAACATGTAATCTGGCAGGAATTTGGATTGGATCAAGTTCGGGTTCTAGGGTTCTTTGAATTATTTCTTGAATTTTTATTTATTTTTTTGATTAAACTTTAAAAATCAATAACTCTTAAACCATAGATGCTATAAACATGTGCTATATATGAAAAAGATACTGAAAATTATTATCTACACAATGGTATAAACATAAATGATAATAAATGTAAAAATAAAAGAGCAATGTGTATACCTCTTTAAAGTTTCAATGAAAAAAAATAGTAAAAAAAATATAAAGTAATAAAAAAAGAAATGATAATATAAAGTACAAATATAAAATTAAAACAGAAATGATAATAAATTGCTTAATATGGAGAGTTATAGTAAAAAAAAAATAGTGCTTTTTTTTTATAAAAATGTTATTACTAATATGACACAACAAAACAAATAATATATCATAAAATTGTATGTTATTATAAAGTAAAAAAAATTACTACATGTTATTATATCATAAAATTATATAGAGTGAAAAGCATTTTTTCACCAAAAAATTTAGTGACCAACATCTCTATGATCAAGAAGTTTAGTGACTAGGATCTCTAGTCACTAAAGGATAATTTATTGACGATACCAAGACGTGGTCCACAAATTCAGTCACTAAAGAAAAATTTATTGACCACTTTCTTGTCTTGATCAGTAAATTTGTTTGTTCACCAGAATTAGGTGACCAAAAAAAAAATTAAGTCACAAAAGGTTACTTTTGATGACCAAAATTTTGTTCGTCACTAAAATTTTCGTCACTAAAGGCCATTTTTTTTTGTAGTGTAATGAACATTTGACCAGTAGAAATACTCTGTTAGAATCAGAACTTTTTAGACTTGGGAATCTTTAAAAAGAACTTTCTAAGACTAGGAACCTTCTTGACTGTGCCATAAAGAGAGAAGAATGGACCTCCAAGCTTTACAGAGAAGAAAGGGAGGTCATAAAGAGGTGGAATGAGTCAAGCAAGAAACTAGATGATCAATTAAACAACAAGAAATCTGATCATAAATCTGATTTAGGCTATGAGGAGACTCATGTGAAGCAACCTACTGTTGAGGTTGAATATGCAGCTAGCTTTAGAAAAAGGCCTATACAACCTATCAAGTTTATAAAGGCTGTAACAAAGCTAGAAAAAGGGAATGTTTTTCGGCTAAATGAAGCTTCCACAAGTGGTTGGATTGGCAAGAAACCTGCTCTTGCGAAAGCACTCAAAGCCCCTTTCAAGAAGGAACAAGACTGTGCATCAGTGTTTCATCAGGGAATAAGAATGCATCAGGCCATCGAAGCCCTTCAAGGGATAAAGGTCTGTCAGAGGATAAGAAAAAGAATAGGAATGGAAAAATAGGTGTGAACAAAGCCATCAACTACACCCCTATTCAGGAAGCCCCTAGGAAAGTGTGCTAGAACTACGGTAATAATATCTATCTTTTCAATGCAAGGAAAAACCACAGATTTTGACTGACACAATATTATATGCTAATGATTTACCAATTGTTCAAGCATGCACCCTTAAGGGTAAAGAAAAGAAATTTGTTAATAAATCCAAAGCTTACAATGAAGCTCCTAAAAAGGAGAAAGTGTGTTTTCTGCCTAAATCAAAAGTCATTATTAATAAAAAAGTTGTTTTACCTTTAACTGTGACTAAACCTAGAGGACCCAAATCCACTTAGGTACCAAAAACAAATTAAATATTTTTTATGTGCAGGGAAAAGTCAAAGGCAGACAAATCTGGTTTCTAGATAGTGGCTGCTCAAGACACATGACAGGAAATGAAGCCCTGCTCACTGAGTTCAATAAGAAGGTTGGTCTAATGATTACTTTTAGTGACAACAGCAAAGGACTGACTCTTGGTTATGACAAAGTAGCAAATGAGGATGTCTCATTTGAAGATGTAGCACTAGTTGATGGGCTAAAACACAATCTTCTAAGCATAAGTCAACTATGTGACAAAGGTTTCATCATTTCTTTCAAAGGGGATCAATGCTTAATCTCAAATGAAAGTGATAGAAAGTTGGTCTTATCAAGGATAAGAAAAAGAGATCTTTATATTGCTGATTTTACCTCAGTAAATGGAGAGTTATGTTTTTACAACAAAGTAACCACTGATGAGAGCAAACTGTGGCACAAGAAGCTCTCTTACCTGAACTACAAAACTATCAATGATTTGGTGAAGAGAGAGTTGATAACTGGACTACCTCAAGTGGAATTCATTCAAGAAGGATTATGTTCAGCATGTCAACAAGGGAAGCAAAAGAAATCATCCTTTGTCAACAAGGAAGCCATAATGATCAAGGATCCAATTCAATTGCTACATATGGATCTCTTTGGTCCTGTCAACATAATGTCAGTATTAAAGAAGAGATTTACATTGTTCATTGTGGATGACTACACTAGGTACACTTGGGTCCAGTCCCAACATGCTAAAACATAAGTTCCTCAACAAATCATTGATCATATAAAGAAAGTGGAAACTGAGTCAGGGTCAGTGGTTACAATTTTGAGGACAGACAATGGGACTAAATTCAATAATGCAGCTGTTGATGGATTCTGTGTGGAGAAAGGCATCAATTTTATATTTTCTGCCCCAAGAACTCCTTAACAGAATTGTGTAGTGGAAAGGAAGAATAAAACCCTGATAGAAGTTACTAGAACAATGTTAGAAGAGCCAAAAATTCCTACCTATTTTTGGGCCGAGGCAATTTCCACTGTCTGCTTCACTCAAAATAGGTCTTTGATCAGCAAGGCTCACAATAAGACACCATATGAGCTTGGTTTTGTGGTACCATCTCATTAAACAATGTATATCCCTTTGTACCACTGACCTCAAAATTCTAAATCTTACGACATATTAACTTTTGACCCTCATAGAACTCTTTCGAGAAGTCCTTACAAATATTCTTCGTATATATGAGTGTCTCATGTTTTTCCAATAAAGTTTTGTTACACAAATTTTCTTGTCATGTCGGTCCTCTCAAGATCTTACTTTCTCTCATTCAATTATTATTTCTCAATGGCTATTTGTGAATTAATCACAAAATCCTTCAAACCAGTACAATTATTTACATATTGATCAAAAAAATTATTCATTAATTCATTCCTCCCGATTGTAGTCATCCCTGAGGCAAAATATGATTTTGAGTATGCTCTGATCCACTTCTCTATTATATTATACATAGATTGAAGCCACTCGTGACTTTACAAATCATACTCTTCCACCAATTTTTCTCACCTTTCCTCGAACTAGGCTGTTGTCACCGAATACAAACACATAAAATAACAACATATTATAAACCATATTAACAACAATAACAAAATATTGATAATTTAACGTTGACTATTTACAAATGTAAATACGTACCTATCAAATTCTTCCTTAAACATTTCGTAACTAGAATATAAATGATGAACTTTCTCAGGAAACTTGTTATTGATATGCCACGTATATATCAAATGGTTGGTGGAAAGCATTTTGTTGTTGTAGCAATGACATTGTTCATTGCTCTGTCCTGATCCATTATGTTCATTCCCAAACAAATGTAGCTTCTGTTTCATCCTTGATAAAAGCAAACCTAAACAAAATACACGGATAATAATAATTAACTCTCATAATTAGAAGAAATGACATCCCATATTTATTTGTTCTACAAGTGGTGTCAAAGGTAGCTACATCTCCAAAATTTCTATAACAAATAATTGATCGAGAATCCACTCACAAGATACATGCAATGCGATTCTCTTTGTCAACTTTTATATTATAGAAAAAAATTTCAAGACTTTCTGACTTACTTCTGTTTAAAAGCACCAAAGTTTCTTGTGCATCATTTGAAACAAATGAGTCATGTTGCATGTTGCATATGACATTTCGAATATCATCGATAGTGAATTTAATAGTTGAACTTTCACCACTCATTGTACTCAACACATTCATGGTCAGCTTGTATCTTTGACCATTGGATTAGATTGATTAACTCTCTATCGCCAACAATTATATTTTTGTATATTTCTATGAAATCACTTTTACTAGGCGTTACTATTGAATGATTGTGATTCAATTTTAGTCTTGTAATACACCAAGTATCAATTTGCTCGTTATGAACAACAAACATTTTGGTTTTACACATTGCACGTTCAATAGTATCCCTCTTCCTCTGGATTATGCTTTAATCATCATTTTCATTTCAAACAAAATATTTTTAGGAATAGGTCTACATATAGCCTATGAGATAATTGTAGCGTGAATGTTTTCTGCTCGTTAAAGTTTTGATTTCAAATCTCACTATTATGAGAATATGCATTATAGAATTTTTAAACTTCAAATATACTTGCAAATATTTGACCCACATACGGAGGAGAAACTTCATCATTGTCTAAATTTGTCTTTTCTTTGTTATTCAAATTATTTTCTTCATCCAAATTATTTTCTTGTTCAAAATGATTTTCTTTGTCAAACTGATGTTTCTCGTTCTTAATATTCATACTTATATTATAATCCAAATCATCAAAAAATGTATTGGTATCATATATTATATCGTTATCACTCATTTTAAAATTAAAAAGGTGAAGAGTAGAGAATCTGATGAAAATGTCAACTTCAGATATGTTGATCTAATCTGTAACAGATAATTTTTTTTTAACAAATGAGTGAGATTAAAAAAAATTGTTCATAAAATGAGAGAATGAATAAGGAAACTTACATGTGGCGGAATAAAATAATTTTTTTAACCTAGGTTTTTTTATTATAATATATGTCTAACAAACAAGGACAACATCGCAGGAATGATGGAAGAAAAAAAATATGCACAGCTTTTGCCAATGTCACTAGCGAAATGGCCATATATATATATATATATATATATATTTGTTTGATCTGCAACGTTGGATAATCCGATCAACGGTTGAAATGTGTTTGCTACGAAAGTTTCAGTAGCTAACGTTAGGTATGGACGACCCCCATATATATATAAACACACAAACACATCAATATTATGTATTTACAAATTTAGGGAATTGTTGTTCTCGCATGGGGTTATGCATCAAATTTATTAGTATGTGGAAATAATAACTAAAAAAGGTGTAAAAATAATAAGAGAAAACGAGAAATAAGTGACTGTTGAATGAAGATACTTCAGTTGTCACCTAATTTCTATGAAATTTAAAAAATTATTAACTAATACTTTAAAAATAGTGGACCCGTCTGTGTTCGTTGATTCCTATAAAGTTTAATTACTTGAAATTATGTAAATTTGTTTGTAGAGAAATTGTGTCAAATTAATATACCTCTTATTATTCTCATTATTATAGTCTTCATAATTATCACTATTATAGTATGATTGTTAAAGTAATTCATTCGGCCGTCATTTATTTCATGTGTAATCAAATAATAATTCTCTACATATATATTGTTTATATTAATGTAGTGTTATTTTATATAGATAGTTACCATCAAATATAATATATTGTTTATATTAATGTAGTGTTATTTTATATAGATAGTTACCATCAAATATATTTTATCAAATCTCAGGGACATGGTCTAATCATGAGGGTAGTATTTTATCATGGTGTCGGATCCTAAGTTTTTATGGTTTGATCCCCTTCTCTTTAAAGCATAATATACAAAATAAAAACTATATTCTCATCAATCGGCCAACAAAACCAAAAACTGCAAAAAAGCTCGATGTATATGCCTAGCCAGGTCCGTTGAATACGTCTGGACAAACTTGTAGTAAATTTAAATTTTTCCATGGTTACTAGAAAAATTAAACCAAGCAAATGGAAACCAGATGCTTCATATACTATCAAGAATCTCTCTCTCCCTCTCTCTATATATACATATATATATATATACATATATATATATATATATATATATAAGAGAATCGAGTTATTATTTATTGTTTATATTCTACTCTTAATTTTATATTTATGAATTAACAATTTATATAGAAAATCAAACTGTATAGATTAAAATTATATTTATGAATCAACAATTTATATAGAAAATTAGATTGTACCGTTTAAAAGAGTATTAAAAAATAAAGGGTATATAAATTTTCTAATCATGTATAAAATGATTCTTATAAACATCTAAAATTAATACATTTTTAAGGGGTAAAATATATTAAATTTACAAGGCAAAACCTAGAAAACCTTATTCATGTTAACACATTTTTTTGAATATATCACTCATTTTATTTTTTTACTTTATCACATTAATGTTACTTAAGTTTTCAATTCAACACATTCCGTGAAATATCACCAATAGAAATATAAATTTCACACACGAATAAATAAATAAATAAATAAAATGATGTGGATGGACATGGAATGGACAATAAATGTTAATCACATGACAAGCACATGACTCTATCTTCTTCCCAACTAAGCGTCTCCTTGTTCTTATTCTTCACAAACTAGTTGATCAGGAAAAATTTAATAGTGGATTGAATCGTGGGTTGAATCAAACGATTCTAAAAAGTCCAAAATTTATCAGTCACAAACGTTCGAATTGCTTTTTATTTCTTGCAGAAAACCATAACTGGCATATGAAAGAAGAAGAAGATGACATTTGTAGGGAAGGAGGAGTAGTCACGTGTTTTCAGTCCCCGTCATTGTTTATTTATTTTTGTTATGTTCCACGTTGGATAATTTTTAGCCAAATCAACATCCCCTTCAGCGATTTTTGTTGGAACGTGTCGTATTAAAAACTTAATTAATGTTAATGCAAAAAAGTGGAAAAATAAAATTTGAATGGTGTATGCCATGCCAACATGAAAGGGGATTTTATAGGTTTTGCAAATTTTAAAATGACTACAAAAATTATGTAAATGAGTTTGAAAAAATTCAAATAATTCATATATTGTATTATTTTTATATGCTCATACAATCCATACCATTAAATTTTTCTTAAATATTTTAAAATTTTAAATATAGCACAAAAGTAGAATTATAAAAATGAGTTATAACTCATTTTCTCTTCCCCTCTTTCTCTAAATATATGTATATATGTACGAAGAACATGAACATGAACATGAATAAATGATCCATCAAGAACGTACATTAAGTTGAACAAGCATACTCACTTCGAAGAATAAAAATTAAATAAAATCGTTGTTTCCCACCCCTTACACGTGAAATATTCGTTCAACTAACCTTTGTCATGAATCTATATGTATGTATATGTACATATACACACATAAATACATATATGATTATGTGTATCTATACAATGAAAAAGGAAAAATCACATTACAATAAACCACGCTAAGAGACAAGTCCACAAGATATTGAGTGCAGTTTAACGGTAATGTTGAGGATACTGATATATATGACATGATACTCACCTTTGATCTCAAAAAAAATGCGCAGTATGATATGTTTCTTTCTGTAGTAGTTACATTTCCCAATTCTCTATATTCCAAACTAGTTAGTGCCAAAACGTTCTTCTTTCCTTTCCTGAATTTTTATTCAATATTGTAACTTTACGTAAAAAACAAACTGACTCACTCCGGAAAGTACTATGGAAAGGTTAAACTTTTTAACTTCATATTCATGAATGACTTATTTCAGTTTATAAGAATCAAAAATTAGCACATGAAGGAGCATTGGTATGTGTGTCAGAGAGTAAAAAAGTAAGAAGGTTGGCCAGAAAGCATATACACATTGTTATTGTAAATTGACAAAACGATAATTACAATTGTTAGGTATATTATGATGTTGTAGGCCGTTGTAAACTAAGTGAACATTGTTAGTTTTGTCAACCTTGGTTGCTTTATAAGGTTCATATTGTTGTGTTATTTGGTTCCAAGAACTCAGAGAACAAGAGTTCCAAATACACAGAGAGTAACAATAATAAGATCTCAATTTCTTTCGAGTTTGGATTTGTTGCAACTTTGGACGTTATAGGGAGGCTGGAGAATTAAGTGAAATTTGTTAATAGTATATCCGCCATTCATTTGTATACTGGCGCCATCCGAATAGATGATATATTAAGTGTAACCTTAAAAGTTATATATAGCTGATCGATCTCAACTGGTTTCATTTCGTTTTCGTGCTGGCTTGTTACGAGTGGAAAAAGTAAAAGCCATTTTGAATGATGGCATGCACTTCAAACGTGGCTACAAGCCCCAGAGAGATCTTGAAAGAGCATGACAATCTTCGTCGAACACTCTCGTGCAAAGATTTACATGTTCGAGCCAGAATGCAGAGATCGTATTCTGAAAATCATATTTGTTATTCTGTCAATAAAGTTAGAACCTCAACGACACAGCCAAAACTGCAGGCCAGTCGCTCTGAGGGAGTCTTTAAGTTTCAGTTACCAGGTTCATTAGTTCCCAAGTCTCTGCGTACTTTCTTATTTGATCCACACACAAGTAAAGAAATGAATATAGAGGCTTCACTGGAATGTGATGAGATGGATATGGAAGCGAAGAAGATGGAGGGAGAGAAGAAGAAGGCAAATTGGATTCAAAGACTCATGGAGGTTCGAATGCATTGGAGAGAGAAGCAACAACAAGATGAGATTGACATTCATGGCTTTGTTGACCAAGAATGTGATGATGAAAATGAAGTAGGTTGTGAAGTTAACTACAATGATGAAGAAGGGGAAGGAAAGAAGGGAATTGATCAAGAAACGTTTATCAAGTTATTGAAACCGGTGTCTTTGTCTGATGCAAAGCTATTCTCTCAGCTCGCTTTCTTGTCAAATATGGCTTATGCGATTTCAGAGATGAAGGTATGTTTTTGTCTAGGGCTCTGTTCTAAAAGTCCCTACAATGTCTGATTAATCCTCTAGGCCCTAGGGGTAATCTCCTACCCCCTAGCGTCTAGGTCCAAAAGATCCCATCAATCCTGCTGATTAATCTCTGTCTAGGCGCTAGGCATTCTTTTTACTGCCCAGCATATTTTATAACATTAGTCTAGGGTATATGGGTTGCATGAGTAGTTAAGTGAAAGTTTAAATACACACACTTAAAGTGCACAGAACATCGTCATATGTTTTAATTAACCGCGTGACATATGACTGCTAACCTAAAATGTAAATTCAAAGTCATTCAACCCATGTTCTACAAAAAGTTATTAAATACTGTGTTAACAATTGTGCTCAAATATATGAATATGAAGATACAAATATATAACTTCAAATGCAGAACATTTAAATTAGTGGTAATGTACAGGCTGAGGATTTGAGACGATATTATGACCTAGAGTTTGTAACATCTTCTTTACTGAAGAAGGCGGAAGCTGCAGCACATAGTGCCAAATTTGAACAGGATTCTACTTGTGTTCCGATTGATACCATCTCAACTGCACAGTTTGACTCGGAGAACTCCAGGTTCTCCAAGAAAGAATGTCACCATAGTCCTCCATCTGTTGCTTATGAGATAGCTGCTGAAGCAGCAACTTATGTTCAATCCCATGCCAAGGACCTATTACCTCTTGGAACTGAGCCACAACCGAAGAGTGATAATATGATGGTCCAAAGCAGAGAAAGAAACGCGCCAAGCAAGTCAGAGGTGGCTGCATATATGGCAGCATCAACTATAACAGCTGTGGTTGCAGCAGGTGAAAAGGAAAAGGAGGAAGCAGCAAGGGACCTTCAATCCCTCCATTCATCACCTTGTGAATGGTTTGTTTGTGATGATTTGAGCATATATACTCGTTGCTTTGTCATTCAGGTAATGATCAAGATTAATTATGGAGTCAATTACTTAACAAACTATGTCAAGGAAAAACATGTTCAAATCTTTTTGAAGTTTTTGGGGTGATTTATACTCCATGATTATGTCGAATCTTAGCTAACACATGCTTTAGAATTTATAAACCTTTTTCTCATAAATTTCATGAATAATTACATCAATTATTTAACTGTTCTTAGTTTTGAAAGTCCAAGGACCTAGGCTCAAATGGACCTTTAGTTATTCTATGCTTGCTTGTTCTCTGTGGATTTTAGGGATCAGACTCACTAGCATCGTGGCAGGCGAACCTCTTCTTTGAGCCCACCAAGTTTGAGGTAAGATCGAGGAAATAATTCTCTTATTCTTTCTGGAATAAGTATAAGACAAGACTACTATAGTTAATGTAGGAAAACTGCAAGTGAAACTTGTTTGAGTATGTATGCTGCAGGGAACAGATGTTCTTGTTCATAGAGGAATTTATGAAGCTGCAAAAGGAATATATCAGCAATTCTTGCCCCAAATAGTGGAGCATCTTAATCGCTATGGTGAACGAGCGAAGTTCCAATTCACAGGTCATTCTCTTGGGGGCAGCCTATCCCTGTTAGTCAACCTAATGCTATTGACAAGGAAAGTGGTCAAGCTATCTGCTGTTAGACCAGTTGTTACATTTGGATCACCATTTGTGTTCTGTGGTGGCCAAAAGATTCTTGATGAGTTGGGGTTGGATGAAAATCATGTGCATTGTGTGATCATGCATAGGGATATTGTACCAAGAGCATTCTCCTGCAACTACCCCAACCATGTGGCTCAATTGCTCAAGCGTTTGCATGGAACCTTTAGATCACACCCTTGTCTCAATAGGAATGTAAGTTTCTTCTCAGATTTTAATAACTCTTGTTCTGAGAATCTTCAATACCACCAATGGATAATACCCTTTTCTTTTCTTTATTTCTTTTATAAAATTCTTCTTAATAGAAGTTTGATATCTTTGAACCTATTCTATTTTGAGGTTGGTGTCACAATTATGACAACCTACAAGTCTAAACTGCCTTAAAGGCAAAGTACAGGATAAAGTTTTCGACTATGCTAACAATTTTATTTTGATATCCAGAATATAGTTGATTATCGAAAACTTTTATCAGAAGTTGCAACAATGAGCAAACAAATACTCCCTCCATTTTCAATTGTAGGATGTTTTAGCTTTCTCTTTTCTCTTAAATGATGGACGTTTTCAATATTCTAGGTGAATAAGAATGCTTAGTTTCTCAGAATGCCCTTCAGATTTCTTGGGATATGTTCAAATGCATCAGTCTATATTTCATACTAAAAGGTTGAGATTGGAAATGTATATTAATATTGACCTCTTTGTAAAGCATTAATAGTACTTCTTGGTCTGTGTAATCTTTCCTTAAAAGTATATCATAAAAAAAAAACAGAGGAGTATCATCATTGTTAAAACAGAGGGAGATTCTCTTATTTTGGATCTCTTGGTAAATTTGATGGGCCTGATGTCTAGTTGCGATGAATTTATTGTGATGTCTAACAACACTCAGATTTTGATTGGCCACTCGTCTCTGTAACCAAAAAAAAAATGTCAATTCATCTCTTACATGTCATTATTGTGCAGAAATTATTGTACACCCCAATGGGAAAAGTATTTATTCTCCAACCCAATGAAAGTTCATCTCCTCCACACCCTTTACTTCCTCTTGGGAGTGCCCTATATGCCATGGAGAATCCTCAGAGTGGTTCAACAAAGAATGCTCTTATGGCCTTCCTCAATTCTCCCCATCCACTCGAAACATTGAGCGATCCAACGGCGTATGGCTCAGATGGAACAATCCTCAGAGACCATGACTCAAGCAACTACCTAAAGGCAGTGAATGGGGTTATAAGACAACAAATGAAGAAAGATGTAGTAGTCCCACGAGTGAGAAAACAAAAGAATCTCTTCTGGCCAATATTGACATCACAATCTCCACATGCATGGAGCCAGCAGAAGAATTTGAATGACAAAATATTACATTTAAAGGAAGAGTTAATGTCAGGTGTCTAAGGTTTCCCTGAAAATAGCTCTTTTGTACAACTCATTAGAGCTTGCTTGTGCATGTTGGTATAAATTTTTTATATGTTGGTGTAAATAAATTCTACCTCTTAAATGTTGTAAATAATACCAGTACCAGATATTATTTAACGAAGTTCTCAGGATAGTTGCTAAAACGATTGCAAATCTTACTTCACGTATGAAGAAAGACTTCTATTACAGCTAGAAGCTTTGAACACTAAATATTATAAAAGGAAATAAAATAAAATAAAAATACTAGTAATTTGATAATATGTTTTATTCAGTTTTTCTAGCTATTCTTGATAACTATTACAGGTCATAGAAACCGTTGGTTTGTCAAAACCCAGTTGAGAAGACACCGTAAAATATCTAGTCCCATTTTTTCAAGTTGTAAGTTGTTTTATCTTACATTCATTCATGAATCGATTTTGGTAAAAAATGTAAGAAATTCAATGGCCTAAACCCACTCAACATAAATTGGTTTAAAAGTCAACTTGTAAAATTTATTTATATTCAAAACGCCAAACAAAAATGTTGTCCAAAACCTCCTAAAATAGGTATCTAAATTAATTTTATCACCGTTTTAACTCGGTTCAATATACAATAAAACCGATCATGAACGAGTTATGAAAAGTCAAACTAAAATAATTTATCACTTATCCAATTAAAATTAAAATTTAATTTGTATTCAACTAGAATTTTTATGTAATAAACCAATTTATATAGAGTTCTAAATTCTTAATTTTTTATTATATTTTTTTATTAAACTATGTACTAAAATATATAATTATGAGAAACCATGTCAAAAAAAAACTTATTAAACATACATTCAAATAATTTAAAAAATACTTATAAAAAATTGAAAAAGAGAAAACTAACTAAATCAACAAATCAAATATTATTACTATTTACAATAATTAAAAATATACAAAGTAGCTTAACTTTTATAATTTATTTATAAAAATATATACAACTATAAAAAAAATAAAATTTGTGTTTGGCACAAGTATCAAAACTATTAACAAAAGAACCAAATTTTACATGTGTAAATTTTATGGTTTAGTATAATTTATTATCTAGGTGACTCATGCCTTTTGTGATGTAGACTTGTCAGGAATAGAAATGTAACCGAAAAAATACAATCACTTTTCTTTTCTATTTCTGTAGCTCTGTCATGTCGTGCGAAATCATCTTTCCTTTTCATACACGAAATCGATGGACATTGGTGATGATCAAGAGCAGACTTTGGCGTTGAGTTCATTATTCTTTGATGGTATCACTTTGGCGCTAAGTCTTTTAACCATACTTTGGCGCTAGCCTTTTGTCCACTGATACAGACCACTTTGTTGATAGCCTTTTTATCCCCTGATGCCGAGTACTTTGGCGATGACCATTTTTTCCCCTGATGTCGAGTATTTTGGTGTTAGTGTAAATTACCCGACAACTTTGGCGATGAGTAATCTTTAAGATTTTATTTGACTTCAGCGATAGACAAGTTCCCGACGACTTTGGCGATAGTCATTTGACATTGGTGATAGTCAAATGATTTTGTCATTAAAGTATTTTGCACAGAGTTTGGCGACAACCAAATTGATTTTGGCGATAGTTATTCTTGAAACTCATTGAAGAATTCTAACTCTTTTCCGTCTGGTCTTCAACTTCAATGACAGAGCAATTTAACACCAATTGCATAAACTGTGCTTCCAAATTGCTTCCAAATTTTACAAGACTGGTTATGTTAAGTTATCTAATCCTAATTTACAAATAGGCAATCACATAGACCCAACAATCTCCCCCTATTTCTTTTTATGCACATAAATACAAATTCTATGAATGATAAATTAACTAATCTAATGAAGACAAAAGATTACAAAGCTTTGTAGAAATTTATATTTCTTAATAAAATGATATAATTTTTTTTAGTAGTTTCTTTTGACAATCACAAGTAACTGATCCTTTAGACTGAGCCGATAACCAATAATTTACTTGGATGTCTGGCCTTGCTAGGTAGATTCTTTCTTGAAAAGTTTATGTTGCAATACTTCCAACATATTCTCTTCATGAGAACCTTGAGGATCTCGGAGGAAGTCAATCATGTTTTTGAGTTTATTTGTTCCCACATCATTGAGTTTGGGTAAACTAAAAACAAGGTTCCTATCATTTCGGCCATAGTAGTTCAGTCTGGTTGGATTGAATAGTATTCATTTTTGGTTCTTCTCCAGTGCGTTCTTTATATCATAAATCCTCTGAAGAATCTCTATTACTTGTTGATCTTCTATATTTGGGCAATCTCTCAGTTAATCTGTGTTATTCTAAATAAACAAGGAAGGCCTATCTGTCATACTAGTAACCCTGCACTCAATCTGACTTCCATCACTTTCAATGTAGATCACCTAGTGTGGATTGTAGAATGTTCTCTCAAGCGGGTTTGTGGACTTTGCACTCCTTTTAGCTTCTTCTTGCGCAGCCTTCTCTTTTTGATCCTCTTCCTCAGCAACATTTTTCTGGTTTTCTACAAACTCAGCATTTTTCTTGTTGATCTTAGGAAGCTCATCAATGATCCACTTTATCCTTCAAATAGTTGTTGCTCTTATCAGTTTATAATGAGAATCTGAGCCTCTGACAAGAATAACTAGCCTTCTTAGGATATGGACATTGGTACCATTTTCAGTGATGAGCTCCTTCATTGATATTGTCTTTGTGGCTCCATTTCTGTACATTAGTTGAGTTGCCTTCACCACCTTTGACTCTTCCCATATAAACTTGATATCCATGATCCTCTCAGCATCTTCTTTGTTGAATGTGTCTTCATCATGTTTTTCAGATGTGATTGGAAGGACAAGTGTTGTAGGTTGGGTAAGCTGTCCCTTATTGCTGCAATAAGGCATTTACCTTGCAGCTTGCTTGAAGTTTTATTTACTCACACTTGCCTTTTTCTTGATCCTCTTGGCCTGTGGTGTGGGTAAGGATTCTTCAGCTCTCTTTCCTTCTTTATCACTCCTTGTTGTCCCTGCTACATGAGTTGACTCGTCCATGGCTCAATGGGATGAAGCAACATTAGTGTACTCAGGACCCTCCCCTTGAGAAGATGTCTCTTGAGGGCTGTTAACTCCCATGAACCAATAGTCCTTGGCAGTGTACTCAGGACCCTCCCCCTATGAAGGTATCTTTTGAGGGTTGTCCATTCCTATGAATTAGTAGTCCTTGGCTTCTAATTCAGTGTCAAGTAACTGAACGTTTTCTTCATCATCCTCATTTTCCCCCTTAGTTGAGAATGATGTCCAGTAACTGAACGTTTTCTTCATTATCCTCCTTCTCCCCTTTAGTTGAGTTATCATTCAGTCTTGGAGGGGAAAACCTGAGGTGGGAATGTCCAACACTGGAAGTAGTAGCAGCAACAGCAACAGAAAGAGCCACAAGGTTGCTCTTTGATAGCAATGCCAAGATGGCTTTTATCCCTGCTTTGGTTTATGTCACCTTATCCCTAACGTCCTACACCTCATGCCTCAGTGCCTTTAGGTTTTTGATGTCTTTAGCTATTGAGTGCATTTAACCTTCAAGGTGACTGACATGGGCCTGAAACGGTAGTGTCAAGTCATCTACTTGAGTTTTGACACCATTGATGATTGATAGACTAGATACTTGAGCACCCAGTTGCCTATGGAGATCAACCTTCATGTGGGAAAGGTTGTCCTCCATGGTTTACAGATTGGTGGCCAGATCATCTGAGGAAGAAAACCTGGTTGCACTCATTTGGGGCCTTTCACTCTTATTTTTTTAAGACTGATCTCATTAGCCTTGCCATCAATTTCTTTAAATGGCCCTATTGGCACACTCTCTCTGCTCTTAGGGGAATGCTCAACCTTCTCTCCTTATTTAATGCTCAAGGCATGAATGACTCGCATTGTTTATTTCTATTTCTTCTCTCAACATTTTTCCCTCAGACTCATTCACCCTATCCTGCTCTTCTTGAGCAAGAGAAGAACCAGGGAACTCCCTAGGAGGAGGCTCCTCATACATAATCTCTATTTTATCAGAGGATGTAGAGTTTGGAGAAAGTGTAGTGGAAGTATGGAGGACTGATGTTGAAGCAAGAGCTTCTGGTCTAGCATCAACCTCATTAATGGGGAAGTGAAATAGACTCTTAGCAACCTTTACTTCTACATTAGTGAGTGGGACCTGACATATGATTTCTACTACACTAGGTGCAACATATTCATATAGACCACTCATTGTTGGCTTAGCCATGAGGTAATCTGACTGATCAAAATCAATGGAAACTTGAGATTGCTCTATTGGGGATGAAGAAATGTGTGTGGAGGAGGAAGGAAGATGGGAAGATAGAGGCTTTATAAAGGAGCTGAGTGTTGGTTGTTCTCTCTGAATAAAGGAGGGAACATCAAATGAGGACTCGAAGTGCGCTCCACTCAGGTAAACTGTTTGGTCGTGTGCATAAACATGTGTGGGTACATGTGATGGCGCAGACTTTGTACAGTATTTGACTATGTTCAATAGATGCAGCTTGTTGGGAAGATGCATCTAGGGATGTTTTTTGTCCCATATTAACCTCAGCACCCTGATGAGAGGATGCATGGTGGCTTGCAGCAGTTGTCTTTTTGCTCCTTTTTCTCCTAGGTACAACTGAAAGAGCAACTATTGTGAGTTCCCTTTCCTCACTACCCTCTTACACAGCCTCACTGGCTTCTACCCTATAGGTTCAGGTTTTTCTTTTCTTTGAACCCTGAGGTTTTTGAGAACCAAAGGGCATTGGTTTTTGAGCAATTGGTGCAGATGGTGGAGTAGGAAGAGGTTGGTCAACTTGGGTTAGAGAATGGGGGGTTGCATTCTCTTGGCCAACATTTGAGAAGAAGAAGGGGGTTAGACAAGTAAAGATGAGGAAATTTTACTTGGCATGTATGGCATCAGAACTAGTCTGATATCCTCATTCTTCTTTTTAGTAAGAAGAGAAGCAGTGATGTTGCTAAGTAGTTGGGACGGCTTCTCTTTTTCACTGGAGGCAAATGGTGTGAGATCTACCTCTAGATGTAAAAGTATCATCATTAGGAATATAGAGTTGTAGCACTTCACCATTGCCCCATTTGTAGGATTTCTGTTAGCCAAGTTTCCCATCTTGTTGATCATTTTCACCAGTAGCAGCCGACCAATTCTTTAAGTTTGTGGCCACAGCAAATCCCAGTGTTTGCACTAGACTTGTAAGCCTATTCCACCCACTGATTTTGGGTGCAAACACTCAAGAGATGGAATCGAGAAAGAAGTTTCATTCCATCCTAAGAACTTATTTCTCCATCTTGCTTAGATTTAGATCACCTGTATAATTGATTTATTACAAGAAGACGATCAAGTCTTGGGTTGTAAGATCATCAGCATGATTCTCCACTATTAGGTGTAGGGCTACATTCACAGTGTGGTCTGTGATAGTGTACTCCACATTGTTGAAGGTGACCATTATGTAAAGGTCATCCTTGGTGGAGGAAGTGTGAGCGGTTGTCCATAGATGTTGCAGTGCTCCCTTGTTGAGCTTTGGACCCGTCATTATGACATATGCTATAAACAATCCATTTAGAAAATCCACCCATGGCCTGAATCTATCACGAACTGTCATTGCAGACAAGATGATGCAGTAATTTGCATTTTGGATGACAAATTGAGATGCCATTGTTGAAATGGAATTGGGGCTTTTGAATTCTTTGGAAATGTTTGAAGGTTTGAGAAAAATTGCATCTTTGAATTTTTGATTTACAAAGTTCATTGATGAGATGGGAAGTTAGGGCTCACAAGCAACTATTTATACTCTTAGAGTTTGGCGATGGTTTTGGGATTGGAACAGTTTAAATTGAAAATAACCTTCCGCCAAACTCTTCGCCATAACTAGCTTAGCGCCAAACTCCTCGATGTACAAAAACATCATCACCAATCTTATTTCAGTGCTTAAGTAACCAAGACTTACATCAAACTTTTCTTAGTGGCAAACTCCTCGATTTAGAATTCTTTATCGCCAAACTAAGTTAAGCACTTAAGTGACCAAGACTTGTGCCAAACTCATTTATTTTTTTAAAACAGTAAATAAAAGTATGAACTGAACTTAATTGAACATTACCAAACTCACCATTAAAACAACAAGACACAATTAACACCTACCGCTTTAAAATAGTGCCAAACTCTAAAAGTAAGAAAAGAAACTAGCATTGAACTTGAATTTGACTAACGCCAAACTCAGTTCATAAGTGCCAAACTAGAGTTTTGACTAGCACTAAACTTAAAAAGACAATCGCCAAACTCTGGTTCGCTACAAAAAAAAAAAAGTTGGATTCACATCCCTAACTGATGATCATTAGGAGATGAAAATCAGTTAGATAAGTTCACAACTATAATGTTTTGCAACATATTCTAGGTTGTTAAATTTAACATACCTAGTTTACTAACCAGTCTTGAAAATGTTGATTCGTCAAGAGGTTTTGTAAAAATGTTAGCAAGCTGCTTGTTAGTAGATGTTATTCCCGGATGAGTAATTGAAGAGGGGGGGCGGG
>CM025781.1:22468436-22490967 GCA_014636745.2 Centella asiatica
GGGGGGGGGGGGGGGGGGGGGGGGGGGGGGGGGGGGGGGGGGGGGGTTGAATACAATTCACAAATTTGTTCCCCAATGTAAAGATCACAATAGAATCTGAAAATATATTGCAGAAATAAAAATACAACAAATTGTATTAATCAATATTGTGTTTTATTTTTTAGAATCTGAAATTACAATCTGGTTATCAAAATTGATACTAGCTTCTGAAATCTATTCAAGTATGAACAACTACATTCTAGAAATGAATTTCTAACCTGTCATGTTATGAAAATGTTGCTTCTCAAAATCTCATATTTTGTTGTGTATTACGGAGTGAATATATGAATAATCTCTCTCTATTTTTCTCTCTTCGTTAATCTATGTAACACACTTTCTATGTTGTGTATATTGTCTTCTTGTATACTTTCCACACAACTTCCTTTTCTACTTTTTAACACTTTAATCAATTAAAGTAGCTTCTCTTTATCAGCAGTTGTAACAACTTTGTTACCTAACATCTCTGTTAAGTCACATCACTGTTACAAAATATCTTAACTTTCACAGATCAGCTTCTCAACCTACAAATCCAAATGTAACTTTGTTATAGATCTTTGGTTAGCTTCTAGCTCATTGAGGAACTCTGGTAGAGGTGTGATGTGTCAAGCCATTTATCCTTTGATGTGACGTTGTTCATCACTGGATGTGTATCCCCTAATATGACTTTATCCATCAGTGAATATTTATCCCCTGATGACTTTGTTCATTAGTGGATATTTATCCCCTGAGGATTTTGTTCATCAATGGATATTTATCCCTTGACGACTTGTCCCCTGATGACTTGTTAACTTATAGTGTGATGCCCCAGACATTTTTGTAAACTATTATTAAAATATTAAAGCATTTATTAAATTATAGACAAGTTTATTTGCGATAATGATCAAATGTTCTTTTATAAATAAGGAAAGAAATAAATTTCAATTCAAGATATTATCCTAAACAGTAATAATTTATGTGGTAATACTAGTATGAATTATTACTACTGCAATTACAAAGAAAGGGAGTTAAATAATAACCCTACCTAATGAGTAAGCATTTTCGTCGATGAGTCATTAGTACTACAGAATACTACCTTTTGACACCTGTGATAAGTACACACTTACATGTGAATGTAATAATCAAGTAATTGTTTATCATATTTTAGTGGTTGTTTTCCCAGTGAGATGCCGAGAACTTGTAGAAGGGGGAGTTGAATACAAGTTCTTTGAATACTATTTGAATTTCTTGTTCTTTAAGAAATTAAACTTTCTTGCGGAATATAAAGAACAAAAACTCAAATCAACTTATAAACAATTGCTATACTGATTTCACAACTGATTACAAATTCTAACAATCATAACAAATATGATCATCAGCTTCTTTTCTATTCTGTATAGGAAAAGATAGAAAACTACGAAAAATCTATACAGCTTCTCATCTCAAAAACTGATTTTTTTTTTCAGTTTTTCTCTTCTAAATCAATATTGATTCAGCTTCCTTAGTTAGACAGTCCCTGATGACGTCAGACTGTGTAGTCTCCGATAGTGTTATTTAGTCTCTGATGTTTTAAGGCTTAGTCTCTGATGCTTTTAACCTTAGTCTCTAATGACGTAAGCTTCAGTCTCCGACTCCTTTAGACTTAGTCTCTGATGACGTAAGCCTTAGTCTCCGACAGGCAAAAAACTAGTCTCCGATAGATAAAAAATCCTTAGTCTCTGACAAGTTTTCCTAGTCTCTGATAAGCCTTTTTTTTTTCAAACTCTAAGAAATCAAAATACACACTTCGACTTTTTTGAAGCTTCGATACACCAATCCAGCAGTTACTTACAAACAACAAATAAATGTGTCCCTTTACAAATAATAAACGAATTACAATCAAAGAGATAACTGCTAGCTACAAAACTTCAGTGTTACTAATTAACACTTTCTATACATTTGTATTCTAAGTAATCTAAAGACAATCATCATCAAATGTTCTAAAACCTAACAATCTCCCCCTAATTATGAATATCATAATGATAAGCATAATTTCAAGGTTGATGATGATGTCAAAACTCAACATTACAATTACTTAGAAAAAGAATAAAGAATTTATAACTACAAATGTATTCTAAACTAAGATCTTTGATCTGTTGCTCAGTTTCCAGCAAGACTCAGGTTTAAATCCTATAAGTTTGGCTTCAAAAATAAAAGTTACAACTTAATTAACAACCAACATACCTCCAACTTCAACAACTTCATCTTTTACTTTTCTTCAACACATCCAACCTTTCTATCAACAGTTTTCTCAGAATAATCTCCATCTCATCTTCAGCATCTTTGAGTAGACTAATAAATCCTTCAATATGTCTCTCATTGACACTGTTAATATCTCTGTTGTAATTGAAGAAGACTTTCTCTCCATGGAAAGTGTCATACCAAAATCCTAGAGTTTTAGGATTAGCTTCCGGCACTGTATCCACCTTATGCTTCACCTTTATTACCTTTTGAATCTGGCTTCGAAGATCCATGTTGAGATCAGAAGTTTCAAATACTACAGTCAGCAACCATTCCATATTTTCCTTAGTTTGTCCCTCCAAGGCTGACTTCTCGAATTTCAAAGACTCTCTATCCTTCAAAAAGACATGAAGAAGTTCTCTGTTATTCTTACCCTTGATCAGATCTATCTTCTTAGTACTTTTCTTCGGGCTTTTATTATTTCATCAGCACTTGCCATTTCAACTTTATAAGACTTCTTTGATGAAACTGTTTGTGGCTTTGTTGGTCCACTCACAGCCATCAAAGCAGTCTCAGTTGACCTTGGAGGATCTTGAGAAGTAGGCTTCTTGATAGTTGCCCTGGTTACAGGTTTCTTTGCAGATTCCTGAACCAAGGATTTCCTCCTTGATTTATTTTCAGCCTCTTCCATCTCTTTATTCTTCTTTTTGGGTATGACTGCTTTCTGTGCACTTAACCTTCTTGATAAAAATCTCTTCTTCTTTACCTCCTCTTCCCTTGCTGCTGCCATATCCTCCCCCTCTTAAAGTTTCTGAGCTAATAATGCATCAGATTCTATCAGTTTCTGTTCTTGAGGATAGACCAACTCCACTTTCCCATCCACTATCAGTTCAACTGGAGTAGGAAAGTGAGCTGTCTTCATGGCATCCCCCATTAGCTTGGGTTGTCCTGGTTGAGTAGTGGTTTTTCTTCTTTGAATCTTCAACCATAACCCCCTTGCCTTTATCTTTGAATGTAGGGGCTTGTGTAGAGGAAGACGGAGAAGCTGTTGTTGATGTTGTTGTTGTTGTTGTTGTTGTTGTTGTTGGAAGTTGTGTTGTTGTTGCTTTTGTTGCTGCTTCAAGATCCGAATGTTTCTTTAGGATCCTGTCCAACATTGCTTGCAATTCTGCATCAAGGACAGGACCAGACTTTTGCTTTTGTACAGGAACATTGGATGGACCACTCTCCCCTTTTTTGACATTAGCATCTTTGGGTTGAGAGGAGGTGGCCAGATTTGGAATTGCCTGCATCAGTAGCTGTTCCATTCGGTCTTGTTTTTGGATCAGGAGTTGAATATTGGCTTCAAGGGCTTGAAGTCGACTGTTAGTCTTGGACTTGTCTTTGATAAGAGTATCAATTGTAGTGATAGTCCTCCTTGGCAAGTGTCCTTCATAGCACCTCAGTTTTTCTGTCTCCAACTTCATCCTTTCCTCCATTCACTTCACTGCACCATTTATTCCAGTAACCAAGTAATGGTGAAACTTTGTGTGTTTCTTATCCACCTTGGTTACTTCTTCAAGAATATCTTTGACTGATGGTGCAGAAGCAGTTGACCCTATGTTGGTCACATAATCCTGCCTCAATTGGGCGGCTGCATCCTCTAGAGTGTTGGAATAGGTTGCATCCAACCATTCATCAACATTTGTTTCTGGAGCTTCTTCATGCACAGGTTCATCTGCAAGCCTTGTCTTCAATGCAGAAAGGTGGTCTTGTCTTTGTTGTAGACCCTATAAAACTTCAAAGTCGGCATTAGACATTTCAGATATCACATTTAATGCTGCATCCCCCGTGCTTGAAATGTTCTCAGGTTCTTCTGTTTGGATGATTGTGGGGGGAGCAAAAGAAACATGAGCTTCTTGTGATCTTGTATCAACAGGTTGTAAAAATATACCTGCTGAGAATTTCTCTCTTTTATTTTGTTCAAGGATCTTATCCTTGCTCACACCCTCTCCTTTTGCTTGGGGTTGGGCACCTAGCTTCTCATGCTCTCCTTTTTCCAAGCTATCTAAAGCTTGACTCTCAAGTATGTGTATATTCTCTCCTTTTTCCAGGTCAGGAGCCTGACTCTCACTATTTATTCTCACATCCTCACTCATTTGGATTGGTACACTCTGTCCTACAGAAGTGGGGGTTGAAGAAGTAGATGTGACTGCATGGATAAGGGGTTCCCTTTGTGTATTTTGGGCTAGGGATCTATCCATGGAATATGTTTGAGAGCTTGTCTCGAGTGTTGGCTCCTCTTGGGAAAAATCAAGAGAATTTAACTTTGTAATATCAAAAGAATCAAGTATGGGAGAAGAAGGAGAAGAATGTACAGTGTGGAGTGTTGGTTGTTCCTCAGACATTGAAAATTGAGGAACATCAAGTGATGACTCTGTGTGTGCACTCCTTGTGTCACTCTTTTCTTGTATTTGCTCTCTTTGGGTTTCCTCTTATTGATGAACAAGAGGTTGTGCAGACTCTGTACAGTGTGTTCCTGTTTGGGAACTTTCTTCATTGTCAATATCCTTTTGGGAGGATGGTGATAGTTCATTGTTTTTCCTTATAACCTCCATTGCTTGTTGGGAAGCAATAGATTCCTTTTGGCTAAAGGTTATTAATCTCTTCTTTCTCTAAAGTGGTACTTCAGCTTCCTGCTCTCCCTCATCCTCACTTACTCCTTCAATTATTTTTCTTTTTATTGGGAGCTTCTTGGCTGTCTTTGTTTTTACAACCACAGTATTTTGGGAAACTGTGGTGAGGGCTAGGAATTGTTGTTGTGAAGTGGTTGGAGGATTAATAGGGTTTTGGCTTTCAATATCCTCAAAGAATTGCAAAGAATAAAGGGTTGGAAGCCTGTCAATGAGAATAGCTCTCATGACAGGAGGGAAAAATAAGGGAACCTTTACCTTGGCAGATTTATGCTTCACATCAGTAAAAATTCTTTTACTCTGCAAAATAGTTGGTACAACTTGCAATCCAGTAATATTAAGGTTAGGGATTAGATAATAAGCAATCATCATTAAAAACCTAGCATAATAAATTTTATTTTTATTACTAGATTTCAGTTTTACCAAAAGATTTTACAGAATTAAAAGCCCAATGTTTAAATGTCTATCATACAACACACTAAAAGCAATTTGTTGTGTGAGTGCAGTGATAACATCATAGCCACTGCATTTTGAAGTAAATGCTTTAGTTATTATATCAAAGAACAGTGACCACTCTTGCCTTAGATGGGGTCGTGTAATAGACCCAACATAACTAATTTCAGCAATATAATGTAAATTTTTAAACATTGAAATCAGTTCTTCATCAGAGGCAGGGGAGTCAAAGTTTTCATAGATTGGCAAGTGTAAAGAATTATTAACTACGGTATGATCTATATTATAAACAGAGTTTGCATACCTGAAACTTACCACAGGAGAGTCAGTATTCTCATCCTGGATGGTAGCAATAGACTAGACAGCCGTGAGAACCTCAGCGGCTTGGATAGGAGCTTCATAAATGGCATAAGTGAGTGTGGAGTTTTGAAGAAAATCCACAAAAGGGTGGTATTGGGCTTCAAATTCTTGCTTGTTAGCCACCCCTGCATGGTTAGTCTTGATGATGTCAAAGTCTCCAAACTTGAAAGCAATTGTTTTAGCGGCCATTAAAAGAGAGCTGTGAACTTTGAAGAAACTTGAAATAGGGTTAGATTGCAAAGTATTTGCAGAGAGAAAATAATTTCAAAGCTTTGAGAGATTGTGATTGCAAAAATGTTTGATTTTACTTTTAGCAAAGTATGAGAAACGTTTTCAATTCTAAAGATAGTGAACCATTTTTCGATCGTGGGTAGGATAACTACTAGATTACCCTCGATCGGAGATTGCTCTAATCTCTGATAGGATCACTCATAAGAGACTAGACCTGATTAGTCTCTGATAGTTCATTTTGATTAAGTCAGAGACTAACCAAAAACGACGTCGGGGACTAATGTAGTCTCTAATAGTTCAATTTTTTAATTCAGTCAGGGACTAATTAAAAACAACTGTCGGGGACTAGTTAGTCTCCGAGAGTTCAAATTTTTAATTCAGTCGGGGACTAATTAAAAACTACTGTCGGGGACTAGTTAGTCTCCGATAGTTCAAGTTTTAATTAAGTCGGGGACTAATTAAAAACAACTGTCGGGGACTAGTTAGTCTCCCATAGTTCAAGTTTTAATTAAGTCGGGGACTATTTAGAAACACTATCAGGGACTAAGATAGTCTCTTTCTCTTAAGCTTTCAAAATATTTCCAACAATCAAGTTTAATGATTATTAGCTTCAAAAATTCTGTTTAGAAAAAAAAAACTACATTCCAGAAATTAAATTCTAGCTTCTAAAATTCTGTTCACAAAGAATAGCTTCAATCCAGAAATTTAATTCTAGCTTCATACAACCAAACAACTTGTTTTCAAAAATTAATCAATTTTTGAGGCATAATTCAACATTCCTAATTCAGAAACTAATCTAGAAAAGGTAAATTCATCTAAAGGTTTTGTGAATATGTCTGCAAGTTGTTTATCAGTTGTTACCCAGTGTAATTCGATATTACCTTCACTTACATGTTCTCTTATGAAGTGATATCTAATATCTATGTGTTTTGTTCTTGAATGTTGCACTGGATTTTCTGTTATTGCTATGGCACTAGTATTATCACAATAGATAGGAATTTTGGATAATAACATACCATAATCTAGGAGTTGATTCTTGATCCATAGGATTTGAGCACAACAACTCCTAGCTGCGATGCATTCAGCTTCTGCTGTTGAAGGAGAAACTGAATTTCGTTTCTTGCTAAACCAAGAAACAAGTCTGCCTCCAAGAAGTTCGCAGCTTCCACTTGTGCTTTTCCTATCAAGCTTGCAACCTACGTATTTAGCATCTGTATAACCAATTAGTTTAAAATCAGATTCTTTTTATAGCAATCAAATGTGACTCTCTAGGGTCAGCTTGAAATCTAGCACATAAATATGTAGCAAACATTATATCTGGTCTACTTGCAGTTAGATATAAAAGAGAGCCTATCATGCCTCTATAGCTAGTAATATCAATTTTCTTTCCTTTTAAATCTTTATCTAGCTTAGTGGCAGTAGGCATGGGTGTTCTTGTAGATGTACAATCAACCAAATCATATTTTCTCAATAAGTCTTTGATATACTTGGACTGACTGATAAATATTTCATCAGTTGATTGTTTTATTTACAAACCTAAGAAAAATGTTAATTCTCCCATCATACTCATTTCATATCTAGACTGCATTAATTTTGAAAATTTTTCACAGAGTTTTTCATTTGTAGAACCAAATATAATATCATTTACATATATTTGCACAAGTATAATGTCAGAGCCTTGCTTTCTATAAAATAAAGTTTTATCTATGATACCTCTAACAAATTTATTTTCAAGCAAAAATTGAGATAGAGTATCATACCAAGCTCTTGGTGCTTGTTTTAAGCCATAAAGTGTTTTGTCTAACTTGTAGACATGATTTGGAAATTTGGAGTCCACAAAACTTGGGGGTTGGCAAACGTAGAGTTCCTCTTCCAATTTTCCATTCAAGAAAGCACTTTTGACATCCATCTGGTACACCTTGAAGTTCTTGTAGGCTGCAAAAGCCAAGAAGATTCTGATTGCTTCAAGTCTTGCTACTGGTGCAAAAGTTTCATCATAATCTATTCCTTCTTCTTGAGAATATCCTTTTACAACCAGTCTTGCTTTATTTCTTGTTATTGTGCCAGTTTCATCCAATTTATTTCTAAAGACCCACTTGGCACCAATTATTGATCTATTCCTTGGTTTGGGTACCAGTCTCCAGACTTTGTTTCGAGTGAATTGGTTTAACTCCTCTTGCATGGCAATTATCCAGTCAGGATCTTGAAGTGCTTCCTCAATTTTCTTTGGCTCAATCTTTGAGAGAAAACTGAGATATAAACATTCATTTTGTGTTGCACTTATAGTCTTGACTCCATCCTCTAAATTTCCAATTATCAAATCTTGCATGTGGTCTCTCAACCATGGAATTGCCATTGGCAGATTTGACCTTGAAGTTGAGGCTTCATTGTCTAGATTGGTGTTATCCATTCTAGCTTCATGATCAGAGACTGCTCCCCCTAAACCATTGACTCCTTCATTATTAGCTCCCCCTGAGCTGTTTATTTCTATTGTCTCCGGTGTCAATGTAGTTTCTAATTGTGCATCAGTGACTCTAGTCTCTGGTGAAACATTAGTCTCCGATGGACTACTAATGTCACCAGTCTCTTGAGTTTCATCTAATACTCTATTCTCTGATAAATTATTAGATCTTGGCACTTCATGCACAACTGTTAGCTCCCCCTCAATTATGTAGGGATCATTGTTATCTTGGGGTTTTTTAGTAGTCTCTGATGGATATTCCCATGCATCCAATTCATTCTCAAAACTGAGAGGTTCATGCAATCCTTGTCCAATCATTCCTAGAATCTTTTTATCATCAAATACAACTTGAATTGATTCCACAATGATCTTTGTTCTTAGATTATATACTCAATATGCTTTACTTGAAAGAGAATAACCTAAAAAGATTGCTTCATCAGACTTGTTGTCAAATTTTCCTCTTGTTTCTGATGAGTCTCTCAGTACAAAGCATTTACAACCAAACACGTGTAAAAACTTGAGAGTTGGTTTTCTCCCAGTCATGAATTCATAAGGTGTTTTGTTGTATGCTTTGTTTATCAAGGATCTATTCTGTGTAAAACAAGCAGTGCTTTATAGCTTCCTCCCAAAAAAATATGTGGGAAGCTTAGCCTCTTGTAACATAGTCCTTGCTACTTCAATAAGGGTTCTATTTTTTCTCTCAACAAATCCATTTTGTTGAGGGGTTCTTGGAGCTGAGAATTGATGAGTTATTTCTTTTTCAGTGCAGAATTCAATAACTTGGGAATTCTTGAATTCTGTTCCTCTATCACTCCTTATCACCCTTACTGTTTTTTCCTGACTCAGTTTCTATCTTTTTGATATGATCAATTATCAACTGAGCAGCTTCATTTTTTGTATGGAGGTATTTTACCCAAGTATACCTCGTGTGATCATCCACAATAACCAAAGCATATCTATTTCTTAAGATTGACATCACATTCAATTGACCAAATAAATCCATGTGCAGCAACTGCAAAGGGTCAGTGATTGATGTTGCTAGTTTGTTTTTGAATGACAAACTTCTTTGTTTCCCTTTCTGGCATGAATCACACAATCCATCTTGTGTAAATTCCAATTGTGGAATACCAGCTACCAATCATTTCCTCACAAGATTGTTGATGTTCTTGAAATTCAAGTGGGAAAGCTTCTTATGCCAAAGCCAACTTTCATCAGTTGAAGCTTTACTATACAAACATGTGATTTGATTAGTAAAAGAAATAAGATTTGCAACATACAAATTTCCTTTTCTTTTCCCTGTCAAAATCACATTCTCAGATTCTTTGTCACACACCAAGCATTTATCTTCTTTGAAGGTGACATTGAATCCCTAATCACATAGTTGACTTACACTTAGTAAATTGTGCTTTAAGCCATCAACTAGTGCTACTTTAGTGAAGATGACATCACCATGTTCAACACTGACATATCCCCTCATATGGCCTTTGCTGTCATCTCCAAAAGTGACTTTTGGGCCACTTTTCTCTTCATACTGTTTTAGCAGGGACTTATCTCCAGTCATATGCCTTGAACAACCACTGTCCAAGTACCATGATTTCTTCTTTTTGCCCTGCACAGTAGAGAGTAACTAGTTTGAGATTTTTGGATCCCAGACTTTCTTGGGTCCTTTCTCACTAGTTGTAGGCTCAAGACTTGACTCAGATTGAGTTGATTATCTTTTAGCAGTTTTGACTTTAATTGGACAATCATTAGTCTTGCTACTCGCTTGTGAGAGACTGCCAAGTTTAGAGTTTTCATTATTAATGCAAAGAATATTTAACCTTTTTACAAGTGATTTATCTTTTATTCTCTTTGAAGATGCAGTCTCAGTCATAGGAATTTTATTTTTGCTCCTACAGTTAACAGCTATGTGGTTGGGGTTACCACATACATGACATGTCTTTCTAGGAGCATCAGGCATTCTAGCATAATTTGTATATTTATTAATGCAAATTTTTCCATTCCTATTTTTCTTATTTCTTCTTAACTCCACTAATTTTTCAACCTTTTTGTTTGGAAGATTCTCCAGTTTTTTATTTAGTTGTGTCTTTGTCATGAACCCAATATTTAATCTTTTTGTTTCACTCTTATCAACAACATTCACTGTCTTTTGATCACTTTCTGTTTTTACAGAGATTTGTTGATTTTGAGTGTTAATGAATTTGGATTCAATAACAGGAGAGACAAAATTAATTCTTTTTATAAAATTTGGCTTACTAGTTGAGGAGTTCGCAGCTTCGAATAGATCATTTAAATCTGAACTCTTGTCTAGATTTTCATCATAACCTAGTCTAGATTTTTGACCTATTGTTCGACACTCTACCAAGTCTGTCAACTTTTTAGAGGAAGTATTCCATTGTTTAATCTTAGTTTGAGCATTTTCAAGTTGCTCTACTAAGTAATATTCTCTCTTTTTCAAAGCATCAATCATATGACGAGCTTTGTTTAAATCAAACTTGATAGTGTCAAATTGTGCCAATCTCTCTTCAAGAAAGTTGTTTCTTTTCAAGAGAATGTCACGTGATTCTTTTACATTGGTATGTTCAGTAGTTAAAGATCTAAAACTAACATGCAAATCAGACATATCTTTTTGTATGCTTTCAATGCTAGATGTATCAAGTAAATTAAGCACATTGAAATGCTGAGTTGCATCACATACCTTTGTAGAATCACTTGACTCGTCACTTCGAGCCATTAGAGCAAAGTTGACAACTTCTTCATCAGAGTCGCTGTCAATCCAATCTTTACCCTTTGTAATCAAGGCTTTGCTCTTTGATTTAGCTTTCTTGTCAGCGAAGTCTTTCCTTGATTTTTCATCCTTAGTTCTATCACTAGATCTAGGCTTCCTGCACTCATTGGCAAAGTGTCCTAACTCGTCACAATTGTAACATCTAATTTTCTTTAAGTCGAAGGTGACTTTTTGACCTTCACATTTAGGGTTAGGCTTCCTTGAGAATTTCTTCCTTTCCTGCTGGCCCTAAATTTCTTGAACTGTTTGACCATGAATGCCATAAATTCCTCCATGTCATCATCAGAATCCAGTTCATCTTCCTGATCAGTCGAGCTAGCATCGGAAGATTCCTCATCAAGCTTCTCTTGAGACTTGCTTGTCTCAACCATCAACGCAGCTCCTTTATCCCTACCATGCATGCATTGTCGTTGCTCTACTTCAAGTTCATATGTCTTTACATTCCCGTAGAGCCTGTCCAGTGTGAGTATGTCCAAGTCATGAGCCACTATTATGGCTGTTGTTTTTGGATTCGAACTTGGAGGAAGAGATCTCATGAACTTGGTATTGACATCCTCATTGTCATAGGACTTTCCAAGTATTTTCAAATCATTGAGCAAAGTGTTGAACCTATCATAAACTGATTTTGTTGGATCACCAGGCTTTGCTTGAAAGAACTCATATTGTTGTGTCAACAATGACCTTTTGTTCTTTCGGACTTGGTCAGTTCCTTCACACAGGATTTTGATGGTGTCCTAGATTTGCTTCGATGTCGTGCAATTTATAATGCTTGTGAACATATTTTTATCAATTCCATTATAAAGCATGTTCATCACCTTAGCATCCTTTAACACTTGCAACTTGTCTTTGTTTGTATAATCACATTCTGGAGCAAGTTCAAAGTGTTCTGCAACAACAGATCCATCGACAGTTTTAGCAGGAATAAATTTCCTGGGTAGATAGGGACCCTTCTCAATCCTATCAATATAATCTGGATCTGTTGCTCTCAAGTGCATGTACATCTTTTGCTTCCACATTGGATATTCTTCTCGTTTAAGAATAGGGATTCTAGTACCACCATCATGACTTCCCGCATACACCATTATGCTAGAGTTACTTGCTTCATCATTGGCCATCTCTTGGAACGTATTAATTGACTAAATTCAATTAAAGGCTTTGATACCAATTGTTTTCCCAGTGAGATGCCGAGAACTTGTCAAAGGGGGGGTTGAATACAAGTTCTTTGAATACTATTCGAATTTCTTGTTCTTTAAGAAATTAAACTTTCTTGCGAAATATAAAGAACAAAAACTCAAATCAACTTATAAACAATTGCTATACTGATTTCACAACTGATTACAAATTCTAACAATCATAACAAATATGATCATCAGCTTCTTTTTTATTCTGTATAGGAAAAGATACAAAACTATGAAAAATCTATACAAATTCTCATCTCAAAAACTGATTTTTTTTTTTCAGTTTTTCTCTTCTGAATCAATATTGATTCAGCTTCCTTATTCGAATCAAATACAATCTTTCCTTTTTGATTAGGAAGAGATTTCTGGTTAGTTTCCTTACCAGCTACGTCTTCAATAATATCTTGCTTTACGTGAAAGACATTCCTTTTTAATTCGAACTCTGTATCTTTCAGGAAATAAATCACGATTAGTTCCTGATGCTTCATCTTTAGTCTCTGGTGACGTCATTACTAGTCTCTGGTGCTTTTAGTCCCTAATGACGTCAGACTGCGTAGTCTCCGATAGTGTTATTTAGTCTCTGATGCTTTAAGGCTTAGTCTCCGATGACTTCAGCTTAGTCTCTGATGCTTTTAACCTTAGTCTCCGATGCCGTAAGCTTCAGTCTCCGACTCCTTTAGACTTAATCTCTGATGACGTAAGCCATAGTCTCCGACAGGCAAAAAACTAGTCTCCGATAGATAAAAAATCCTTAGTCTCTGACAAGTTTTCCTAGTCTCCGATAAGCCTTTTTTTTTTCAAACTCTAACAGATCAAAATACACACTTCGACTTTTTGAAGCTTCGATACACCAATCCAGTAGTTACTTACAAACAACAAATAAATGTATCTCTTTACAAATAATAAACGAATTACAATCAAAGAGATAACTACTAGCTATAAAACTTCAGTGTTACTAATTAAGACTTTCTATACATTTGTATTCTAAGTAATCTAAAGACAATCATCATCAAATGTTCTAAAACCTAATAGTGGTTTAATCAATTTCATGTCTGATGATAATCTAAATTAAGAAATACCCCACATCAGACATACTTGTTTACCTAGCTCTCCTATATAAAGCAGACCCTTGTCTTACTACTTTTCCTCTCTCTAAACACTCTCAAACTCAAAATAATATTCATACAGCTTGTGCTACAGAATTGAAAGCTTCACAAGGTAATTTTAAATCCTTAACTAGTTATTTAATTTAACTGAGGAACATGAAAATAAACTCTCTTTCAGCATGATTATTTAGATGAAATAAGGATCTATCGAATACCTTGTTTAAATAAAATGTTTTCCCCTTGATGATGAACTATCTAAACAGCCTCTGTTCTTTCAAAATACTCAAAGAAACATTCTCCATATATCTAAACTCTGTTATTCTTTATTTCTGAAAACTATGTTGTGTTGAAAAGCTTCTACGTACCTTTAATCAGGATTTTTCATAATGTCAGAGAGAATAGTTTTATATTAGTCTCTAAAAAGATAATGATTTTTCCTCTTGATGTCCACGTTCAACATAAACAACTGTTTAGAAAAGTTAAAACAAACATATTTTAATTATAGAACAAATACACAAAGACTTGACTGCAAGTCATCAAAAGATAATTATCCGTCAATGGGTTGATTTAGCCATCGGAGGATAATTATTCACCGATGGGTTAACTTAGTCATCAGAGGATAAACTATCCACAGATGAGTAAAATTATCCCCTGACGGATAATATTTATCCATCGACAAGTTTGGTGCTAATTTGTTGAGTTTGGCGGTGAACAAATTATCCCCTGATGGATAATATTTATCCACCGATGAGTTTGGCACTAATTGTATAGTTTGGTGATGAGTTTGGCGACAACCAAGTGACTTTGGCAGTAGTCAAATAGATTACTGACGAGTTTGGCAATGAACAATTTTATCCCTAGATGGCCTAGAGCTATCCCTTGATAGTCGGGAGTTATCCCCTGATGGCCTAGAGCTATCCCTTGATGATCAAGGATCATCCCCTAATGGTTGGGGCCTTATCTCCTGACAAGTATAACTTATCCCTTGATGCACAATAACCATTGATGCATAAACGCATCCCCTGATGCACAATAATCACTGATGCATAAACTTATCCCCCGATGCATATTTTATCCCCTGAAACACCTTTCCCACTAAACCTAACTTTTATCCACTTGTAAGTAAATAACTTATCAAATAATAGCAATACCTAAAGAAATTTACTCTTGACAATTATTTTACTAATATTATAAATACCCCAGTAATTACTGGACAATAACAAGTGTAACCATTTCAAAAATATGCAACACCATTAGATGCATTCAAAAAGTAATATATATATATATATATATATATATATATATATATATATAAACAAAAAAAATTCCTTTTAACTCAAATAAGACACTCTTAGTAAATCATATGAAACATAACTTGATAGACATAACTGTAGTTCTAACTTTTGATCATTTATGGATCAAAAACAAATCTCACAGGAACACTTAAACCAAACATAAGTTATCACCCTAATCAAGGCAAGTATATACTCACTCTTATGCTTATTTCAGTTAAATGCATAATCAATGGATTTGACATGCGTACAAAGTTATGACATTTATGTTTAAATTTTCCTGTGAATCAGAATGTTATGCTTTAATTTCCGCTAGCATGATATGAGATATAAGTGAGCTTTAATTTATCAGTTATTTATTCCAAAATTCAGTTTAACTCTTCTAATGCTTTTTATGAAATCATCTATAAATCTACCTAGTAACCCTCACTGAGGTGTCAAGATTAATCCACTACATAACATGATGAGGGAAAACCCCGGAATTGGGAATGGGTTATTCTATTCTGTCGAGCCCTTTAAATATAATTATATCTACCTTAAGTGTCATATGTATGTACACTGCAGTCCATATTGAGATAGCCTTGGTCTGCTATTGTCAAATGGTAAGAAGTATTCTCAATAAGTCCTAGTATTGACTGGAGTTAAGGCGATCTAGTAAGTCAAGAACTGAAAGACGTCAATTGCTTATGTGGATTTTCCTTTATCCTTATTTTTCATTCAGAGGCATTAAATTGCCAATTTCCCCCTATTTGAGAATGTGGACTCTCCTCATCTACTACGAGAATCCAATAGTTTGAATTCTTAATGTTGTTCATATGCAATAACATTGCCTTAGAAATTGTATTTCAAAACTAGCTGCAAAATTCTCATTCCTTTCAACTGTCCTATATCATAATACTTGCTGAGCCTTTATCGCTCATACTTTATTGTTTTCTCTTTCAGTTAAAGGTAAAAGAGGTGAAAATTCTAAGGGTAAGGAAAGGATGTATCAGTAAGACTAGCTGTTAAAGGATCTTGAATACAATTTCGGTTTTAGTTTTATAATAGAGAGTTATGTTATTCTGCTGCTAGAATATTTTGAGACAATATTTGTAATAATTACTGAGCATACTCTGTTTTGGTCAATATTATGAAGGAAAGGATATCCATTTGTTAGTATCCCCTAATGTCTAATTAGAATGGTGATCAGAGAATACATGAGCTGCAAAGTTAGTGTGTGAACAATTTCTCTCTATTCTTTTCTTCAAGGATCTCATCCTTGCTCACACCTTCTCCTTTTGCCTAACTCTTACAAGTCAGCCTTTCACACTCACTTTCTTTACATTTTTGTTTTAATCTCTTTTTTCCTTACCTCTTTCTAGACACAAGGTCTGACTCTCATGTTGTATTCTCTCAGTCTCAGTAAAAATATTTAAACTTTTCAGTTGTGGATGACCTGGAGTGGTATAAGAAGTGTTCTACATTAGTAGATGTTTGATAAAGTACAATTGTATTATCCATTAATGAGTTGAGAGCTGTTATTTGTGTTTCAGCTTCAAGAGTTGGCTTCTCTGATGATTGAAATATCAAAGAATCTGAAACCAATGGACTTATGAGATATCCATTGCTTCTAAAGAAATATCAAAGAGAGAAGAAGAAAGAATAAGGGTAGAAGTTGAATGTTGGCTACTCCTTTTGAATAGAGAAAAGAAAAGCATAAATGTAAGGCCCTGTGTTTGCATTTAGTGAAAGGTTGATCATTGATCAGAACCTGTTTCTTCTTCTTCCTCTGAAAGGTATTTATAGATGTGATCATGGTAGACTTAAATATTTGTGTCCTTGGAGGTGGACTATTTTCAATAGATACAGCCTTTTGACAAGTTGTACCTAGAGATGTGCTTTTACCTTTTAGTCTCAATATCCTTTTGAGAGAATATTAAGCAGTCTCCAAGGGTTCTCACTATTCCTTATTTGTTCCTCTAAAAATGTTCACCCTCCCCCTCAGCTATTGTTGGTTGTGGTTATTTTCTTTCTACAACCTTTATCTTTTTAGAGATAGAGGAGGTGTCTTTTGTTATAGACTTGAGTTTAGAGGGTTTTGCTACTTGGGAAAAAGAAGTTGGACAGTTACTAACATCCTTCATTGTAGTAGAATGAGAAGAAATAAAGAAGATAAACTTTTAATTTATGCTACCAGTCGTTAATTATCCACTGATGTGTAATTCATCAGAGGATAAATTATCACTACTGCTTTTTATTAGATGATAATTAAAAAAAAATTATCTACCGCTTCATCCAACTGTTATTTAGTCTATGGTAACTAAGTTAGCAGAAAATAATTAACTACTATTACAACTTATCAGCCTTGCACAAGATTTTCAAGATTTTATTCACCAAAGTTGAGCATACCTAACTCACTTATCAACCTATTGATGGTGGCTTCATCCAATGGTTTGGTGAATATGTCTGCAAGCTGCTTCTGATGGGGAACAAAATGAAGTTCCATTGCACCATTCATCACATGATCTCTAATGAAGTGATACCTGATATCTATGTATTTTGTCCGATAGTGTTGCACAAGATTCTCTGTAATCACAATAGCACTGGTGTTATCACAATAAATGGGAATTTGATTACACACCATACCATAGTCCATTAACTCAGTTCTCATCTATAAGATCTGAGCACAACTTCCAGTAGCAATGTATTCAGCTTCAGCTGTTGTGGTTGACACATAATACTATTTCTTGCTAAACCATGACACTAGTTTGTGTTAGATATAAATGATGATGATGTTTTGGGAATAATTGTTCATCTGTAAATACTCAAGGTATTCTATAAACCTTAGAATATTTGCACAAGTTTTTCATCCACTGATAGATGACTTACTCATCCGGGGATGAACTACATTGCACTGGACGAGTCATTAGTGATAACCTGAACGAACTCGACAGTGTCAAGGAATGGTTTTTGTTATATAAAAGAAGATGAGTATTCCGCATGACAGACATTCCAAGCAAAGCCAACGAAGTATCGATGATCAAAAGAACAAGTATTTTTAGGGCATCAGAAAAAAAGAACACATCAAGGGAAGCCTAAAAATACTGTATCAGTGGATGACTCCATCAGAGAAAGCCATCAAAGGAACTCATCAGGCGATGACTTCTGATAAGTCATAATTTGGTCACGTTTTTTATTTTCATTTTCATGTTCTTAAATATTATCTATGCTTATTTTGTGTGTTTTTAGTGTTATTTATCTTTAGGAATGCAAAATGGAGCAAGGAGCAAAAACAGTATTTAAAGAGCAGAAATTAGTGTTGAATATGACATAAGGCGTGGGCACACTCTGCAGGAAGTCATAAGCTCTCCCCTGAAGGCTTTTGTACGGGATTTTGAGTCAAACTAGGAAATTTAATATCTATTGAAATCTTTTAAGTTGTAAGCTCTTAGCCACATTTTTAGAGGGATGAAACCTTATTTTAAAAGATTTGTAATAGGAAAAGAGTTTTAGATTTATTCTCCAAGTAAGGAAGGACTCTTATATAAGATCAACTTCTTCCTTATTTAAGGAGATAATTTTACAGCCATAAGGAGAGGACTGGGCATTGAATTTTCCAGCAACTTTATTCTCTCTGGTATGTATTTTTCATCTATTATGTGCGGCTAAGTCTCTTTTCTAGTTAAAGGGTTTCTGAAACCTTGATTCCATGCAATTGTGAGATCAAATTGGTTCATATTCTCATGTTTTCTTAAGTATTTATTTAATTAATGTTCGTATTGTTGATGGTTGATTTGGTTTAATTGAACAAGGGCCCGTGTTTGATTATTCTATATTGGTCTATGGCTATTTAAAATGGCAAATCCGAAATTGTTTGTTTAGTTTTAATAAGTGGCAATCAACTTCTTAGACTGCCTCAGTAAGCAGCTAATGTATGTTGTGGAATTAAATAATCCAATTTAAATAAATCCGCTTGTGAATTTGTTGGTTGGAATTGGGTTCCTCTAGATTTTAATGATGTCGGGATATTACAATCCTACGAGCTTCTCTAGAGATTGTCTTCTGATTAGGTAGTAATTAACGAGCTTTTCTTAGTTACTCATTCAATAAGGAGGAATTGGTTGGTAGGCCGTGCCAACAACTATAACCAATTTATTTGTGAATTGCATGAGTTATCTTTGCATCAATGATCAAATGATTGAATCAAGGTGGAAATAATTCCTTTGACTAGAAGCTTTCTCTCTATTGAATTTTCTTCTTTTTCACATTTTTATTCGCTTTCATTAAATTGTCTTTTGCTTAATTAATTTATAATAATTAGTAAACTCAACAAATCTCTGGATTGGTTACTTGACTTTTAATTATATATAAATTCACTTCCTTGTTCCCTGAGGAGACGACCCTACTCACTGCTATATAACTAAATCTGTTAGGAGTAGGTTCTTTTATTATTTGTTGGTTTGACACCCACCAAATTTTTGGCGCAGTTGCTGGGGAACACGGCTTTTTAAGTGATTTATTTCTTTTTAGAAGTTTATCTTTGTTTTGTTCTAGTTTATGCCGCGCTCTGTTCGTACAGATGAATTAGTATTTGACGTAGAAATAGAGAAAACGACTAGGAAGAACAGGAAATAAAAGAGACAAAAAGATCAACTTCTTGGAGTCACACCTGAGCTTCAAGAAGGTGATAGTCAAGAAGAAGAGGTCAAAATTTTTGTAGAAGAAAAAGAATTCACTAACGAACCATTTATGGGAGACGCGCTAACATTAAGGGAACTGGCGACTTCAGACGTCGTGCAACAACCTCTATGCAGTGTGTTTGGTGATGAATCACCTTTTGAGTTAAAATCTGGAGTAATTCAAGCTTTGCCTACTTTTCATGGTTTTGCAGGTGAAGATCCTTACAATCATCTGGTAGAATTTCATATAGTCTGTTCAACCATGAAACCATAAGGAGCTACAAAAGAGCAAATGAGATTAAGAGCATTTCCATTTTCTTTGGCTGATCTGGCGAAAAAATTGGTTGCTTTACTTACCTCTGGGATCCATAAGAACTTGGGATCAGTTGAAGAAGCAATTCTTAGAAGAATATTTTCCAGCATCCAAAGCAGGAAACATAAGGAAGGAAATATGTGGTCTTCGACAATTTTCTAACAAGTCCCTGTATGAATATTGGGAAAGATTTAAGCAGTTGTGTGCTAGTTGTCCTCAGCACCAGATTCCTAAGCAGTTAGTTATTCAGTACTTTTATGAGGGATTGCAAATAATGGAAAGAAATATGATTGATGCTACTAGCGGGGGCACATTGGTGAATAAGACTCCCACAGAAGCTAGAAACCTGATTTCTAGCATGGCCAAGAATGCAAGACAATATGGAACCAGACAAGATAGAGCAACACACAAGGTCAATGAGGTAAGCAGTCTTTTTAATGACCTTGAATTTAAAGAATTAAAATCTCTTGTGCAGGGTTTGGCGGTCACGATGGGAAAACAAAGTTAAGCTAGACCATGCGGCCTTTGCAGCAAGTTGGATCATCTAATGGACATGTGTCCCACTCTGCAAGAAGATCCAAATGAGCATGTTAATGTTGTAGGAGGATTTCCTGGACCAACCCAAAGGAGGTACGATCAGTACTCAACCAATTATAAGCCAGGGTGGAGAGATAACTAAAATTTCAACTACAAACAACAAGGTTTCCAGCAACACCAGCAGCCTAACATGCGACAATACGCACCACCTTCCAATCAAGCATCATCGTCCAAGCCAGGTATGTCTATGGAAGACATGTTTAAAAGTTTATCAGCTAATATGCAGGCATTTTTGACTCGTGAACAATCACGAGAACAAGAAGCTCTTGCACGTGAACAGAATACACAAACTAGCATTCAAAACTTGGAGAGACAAATTTCCCAAATAGCTACATCAGTGCGCCGATTGGAAGCTGCAACAGGAAAACTTCCATCCCAACCAGAAATCAATCCAAGAAAGAATGTTAGTGTTATGAACCTTAGGAGTGGAAAGGAACTTCAAGACACCCAACCTAAAGGCAAAACATTCGAAGAACCTCATGCAGAAGCCGAGAAACATGGAGATGACCCCGATACACCATCTAAGGAGGTAAATATTGTGCCGAACAAATCTAAATCAAACATTCTGATTCCTCCTCTTTTTTCTGGTAGGTTAGCAAAATCGAAGAAAGTGGATCATGAGAAAGATATCTTGGAAATCTTCCGCAAGGTTGCAATTAATATCCCTTTGTTAGATGCCATTGGTCAAATTCCTAGATATGCTAAGTTTCTCAAATCAATATGCTCTAAGAAAAGGATGCCTAACACTGAAGGTAAGATTTTTGTGAATGAAAATGTCTCTGTAGTCATTCAAAGGTCTCTGTAGTCATTCAAAGGAAGCTACCACAAAAATGTGGGGATCCAAGTATGTTTTCTATTTTATGTGTGATTTGAACTAGGTCGATAAAATCGGCTATGCTTAATTTAGGAGCTTCGATTAATGTCATGTCTTTGTCACTTTTTAATGAGTTGAACATTGGTTCTCTAAAAAGTACAAATGTTATAATTCAATTGGCTAATAGATCCATAATCCATCCTGAAGGGGTAGTAGAAGATGTTCTAATTAGTTGTGACAAACTCATTTTTCCTACTGATTTTTACATATTAGATATGAGTGATGCGCATGCTTCTAATTCTGCAATTGTTTTGTTGGGTAGATCATTCATGAAAACTGCTAAAACCAAGATTGATGTGGATTTAGGTACTTTTACTTTTGAGTTTGATGGAGAAAAGGTCACCTTTAATATGTTTGATGCTATGAAGTACCCAAATGATATAGAGTCTTTCGCTTGTGTTAGCATGATTAATACTTTAGTTCAACAAGATTTTGAGCATAATTTTGTGAATGATGAGTTGGATTATGTGCTTAAGCATAGTGTTATGCAAAGAGATGTTCACATAGAAGCAAACGAGAACATCCAAAATGCTATTATGGCACTTCATGCACTTTAGGAACTGCCTCCCAGGTTAGTCAACCAAGGTTTTGATTTACCTATTATTCACGAACGAATTCTGCCCTCTATTGAACAGGCACCAAAGGTCGAATTGAAGACTTTACCAAGTCATCTCAAGTATGCCTATTTGGGAAAAGATGAGACCTTGCCTGTAATCATCGCCAATGACTTGTCAGAGGTTCAAGAAGAAAAATTGTTGCGGGTTTTGAAGGATTACAAGACAGCCATAGGATGGACCTTGGCCGATATCAAAGGAATCAGCCCATCAATTTGCATGCATCGCATTTTGCTTGAACCAGATTCGAAACCGGTAAGAGACGCTCAACGCAAATTGAATCCTGCAATGAAAGAGGTAGTCATGAAAGAAATTCTGAAATTGTTAGATTTAGGAATTATCTATGCAATATCTGATAGTCAGTGGGTGAGTCTAGTTCGTGTGGTATCTAAAAAGTCTGGTTTTCAATTAGTTATTGTGAAGACCCAGATTTTTAAATAAATTTCGTTATGAAATTTAATTATTTTAGCTTATTTTCTTCATGAAAATTATTTTCTTATAAGTTGTGAATATTGAAATTATATTTTTTTTTTATGAAAAATTTATCTGCAATGTGATGTCCAAAAGATTTTTTTTAATTTTGTAAAGATCATGAGGTTATGAATTGTTCTACCCTTAAAGGAGTGTTTCGCGGGTAGCTACATTACCCATCTTCTTTTTAAAATACTTCACTGCTGGGGGGGGGGGGGGGGGGGGGGG
>CM025781.1:22507093-22611799 GCA_014636745.2 Centella asiatica
TAATTAGATTTCATCACGAAATTTATTTACAAATCGGGGTCTTCACACACACTCTGCAGTAAGTCATAAGCTCTCCCCTGAAGGCTTTTGTATAGGATTTTGAGTCAAACTAGGAAATTTAATATTTATTTTAATCTTTTAAGTTGTAAACTCTTAGCCACGTTTTTAGAGGGATAAAACTTTATTTTATCACATTCATAATAGGAAAAGAGTTTTAGATTTATTCTCCAAGTAAGGAAGGACTCCTATATGAGATCAAGTTCTTCCTTATTTAAGGAGATAATTTTACAGCCATAAGGAGAGGACTGGGCATTGAATTTTCCAGCAACTTTATTCTCTCTGGTATGTATTTTTCATCTATTATGTGCAGCTAAGTCTCTTTTCTAGTTAAAGGGTTTCTGAAACCTTGATTCCATGCAATTGTGAGATCAAATTGGTTCGTATTCTCATGTTTTCTTAAGTATTTATTTAATTAATGTTCGTATTGTTGATGGTTGATTTGGTTTAATTGAACAAGGGCCCGTGTTTGATTATTCTATATTGGTCTATGGCTATTTAAAATGGCAAATTCGAAATTGTTTGTTTAGTTTTAATAAGTGGCAATCAACTTCTTAGACTGCCTCAGTAAGCAGCTAATGTATGATGTGGAATTAAATAATCCAATTTAAATAAATCCGCTTGTGAATTTGTTGGTTGGAATTGGGTTCCTCTAGATTTTAATGATGTCGGGATATTACAATCCTACGAGCTTCTCTAGAGATTTGTCTTCTGATTAGGTAGTAATTAATGAGCTTTTCTTAGTTACTCATTCAGTAAGGAGGAATTGGTTGTTAGGCCATGCCAACAACTATAACCAATTTATTTGTGAATTGCATGAGTTATCTTTGCATTAATGATCAATTGATTGAATCAAGGTGGAAATAATTCCTTTGACTAGAAGCTTTCTCTCTATTGAATTTTCTTCTTTTTCACAATTTTATTTGCTTTCATTAAATTGTCTTTTGCTTAATTAATTTGCAATAATTAGTAAACTCAACAAATCTCTGGATTGGTTACTTGACTTTTAATTAGATATAAATTCACTTCCTTGTTCCCTGAGGAGACGACCCTACTCACTGCTATACAACTAAATCTGTTAGGAGTAGGTTCTTTTATTATTTGTTGGTTTGACACCCACCAACTTTGTCAGGGGAACCCATCAGGTGATGACTTCGTCAAGGGAAGCCATCAGGGGAACCCGTCAAGGGAAGTTGTTAGGGGAACACATCAGGGGATGACCTAGTCAAGGGAAGCCGTCAGGGGAATCACTCTAATGTCTAGACTTTGGTGACAACATATCTCCCGATGAGTTTGGCGATGGCCAAAATTCACTTTGGCGACAGATTATCTCGCAATGAGTTGGGCAATGGGTAAAAGTGACTTTGGCGATAGTCATTTTTATCCACTGACAACGAGTTTGGCGATGGCTAAAAGTGACTTTGGCGATAGTCATTTTTATCCACTAACGACGAGTTTGGCGATGACTTAAAATTTCCCAACGAGTTTAGCAACGACAAAAGATCAACTCGTTAGTGGAACCCTTTAGTGGATAACAAGAAGGTCTTGACATCAGTGGTTAATGAAGTACTGATCAAGTCTCCATCAGGGCTTGACATCGATGAATAATGAAGCACTGATCCAGTCTCTATCAAGGCTTGGCATCAGTGGATCGTTATGACCTAATCCACACGTCATCAGGACTTACATGCAAAACATTGATACTTGGCACGGAAGCAAGGACTGTTGTCAATGTATGTGCCTCACTCAACTGTGTCCTTGGTTGGGGACTATTTTCAATAACTAATTCCTTTTGAGAGGAACTAGTTTGAAATATGTTTAATTCCTTATCAAAAGCAATATCCTTTTGAGAGGATACTGCCTGGTCAGGCTGTTGGGTAACATTCATGGCTCCCTTCTTCTTCTTCATTCGCCTATAGCAAATCACTCTCTCTCCTTGCTCCCCTTCAGTTGATGTGGTGACTTCACTGGGTTTTCTTTAATTCCCTATAGTCTTTTGGGAGACTATGGGTTGGGCTATAGAGAGTGGTTATGTGGAAATTGGTTGTTCTACTTGGGAAGGCAGAGAAGTGGTAGTGATCTCTGCCATAGTAGATAAAGGTGAATAATTTACAGGTTGAGAAGCAGATGGAGAAGTACGCACTACCTATTCCATATGCAGTGGAAGTGCAAATGGTTCTGCGGTGTATGACTTCTTGATTATTTCCACAAACAACTTCTTTATTTGCTTATAAGTCTGTACAGTAATATCATTCTCAAAAGAAAGGTTAGTTATTTGATCTTTAATAGTCATATACAAAAATTTAGCATAGTAAACTTCATATTTCCTAGAGTTAAAATTACCCATTTTATTTACAAGGTCATCAAAAATTAGTTTTCCTATATTTATATTTACATTTCTAATTATTGCATACTCTATTCTTAAAGTTAAGGAGGTAATTACCTCAAAGTTAGAGGATTTACCTGAGAACACCTTGGTTATGATGTCAAAAAGATAAGAGATCTCCCACTTCACATTCACCCTCTTGAGGTCCTTGAACTTTAACACTGTGTTAGGAGCAGCGTTATAGCCCAGTTCCCTCAAGAAGTTGAGCAACACAGCATCATCAGGTACTTCCACCAAGTTTTGAGTAGGTAGCCCCAAAGCAGAATTAATTCTGGAAGAGGTTATTTTGCCTTTTTTAGAAGAAATCTTGAACGAGATTCCCTTTACGACATCAGCCCTTGTGGTGGAGTACATGAACTTTACACTTGTCTAGAGTTGGGACAGTGCTTTCCCCGACATTTCTTCATCGGTGAAGATTGCTTGACTATACTCCGAGTTGAGTAGATAGTTCATCATGAGTTTGAAGCAATCACTCACCTCGTCAATGTTGGAGAAACCCACATAGTTTGTGGGTGGTACCACCAGATTCCTTGAAATTTGTTGAGCGTTGCTGGGTGCCATTGATGTTGTTGAAGGTTTGAAGTTCTAGGGTTTCTGTGCAAACGAGAGAGAGAGAGAGAGAAAAAGAAAACTCGAGCAAATATCAGAGAAAGATTAAATGTTTTGAGGTGTTTTAGAAAGTAGGAGAGATAGAATATAAATACCCGTCTGTTGACGTTTGAAAACTGCTCCTGAAAACATGCAATCAGGGAGTCGTTTCAGTTCTGTGATGACATGTCATCAGTGAGAGAAGAACACCCTGATGAGTTGTCATCACTTAACTGACCGTAATCTCCGGATGCGGTTAAAAACATTTTACCTTACCCTGACTCTCTTTGTATATACATACCCTGATCCTGATGCATAAGTCTGATGCCCTGACGCTGATGCGCAAGCATGATACCCTGACCCTGATGCGCGAGCCGGATACCCTGACCCTGATGCCTCTTGACAAAGACTCTGACCCTGATGCATCAGTCAAAAACAAAAACACAGACTCTACAAGTATATATATATATATATATATATATATATATATATATACATATTTACAGTTATAACATATATAATCACATATCAATTGGTTTCATTACGAACTTACAAAATGAGTTAGGAGTACCAAAACTTAGGCATTTGATAGTCTGTGTTGTTTCAACAACTTTTCTGACAAGACTTTTAGCTAGATTATTGACTTTCATTTTGCATAATTCACCATTCCTAGCTCTCCCACAAGATTGGAAAACGTGGCTTCATTAAGAGCTTTGGTGAATATGTTTGCTAGCTGCTTGTGTGTTGGTACAAATTGTACTTCAATGGTTCCATTCATAACATGTTCTATGATGAAATGATATCTTATTTCTATATGTTTGGTTCTGGAATGTTGCACAGGATTTTCAGCAATGGCAATGGCACTTGTGTTATCACATTTGATTAGAATTTTGTTAAAGTTCAGGCCATAATCCATTAACTGATTTTTCATCCATAGAATTTGTGCACAGCAACTTCCAGCTGCAATATATTCAGCTTTAGCAGTTGATGTTGAAATTGAGTGCTGGTTTTTGCTGAACCAAGATACAAGCCTTCCTCCTAGAAACTGACAGCTTCCTATTGTACTTTTTCTATCAATTCTGCATCCTCCAAAGTTAGCATCAGAATATCCTAGTAACTCAAATCCAGACTCCTTTGGATACCAAAGTCCCAACTCTGTCGTGCCCTTGATATATCTCAAGATTCTTTTCACTGCAATGAGATGAGATTCCCTTGGGTCAGCTTGATATCTTGCACAAAGACATGTTGCAAACATTATATCAGGCATGCTTGCTATTAGCTACAGCAATGATCCAATCATTCACCTGTAAGTCTTCAAATCAACTTTTTTTTTTCATTCTTATCAGGATCAATCTTGGTTGCAGTGGTCATAGGTGTCTTTGCTACTTTTGTGTCCTCCATGTCAAATTTCTTGAGAAGTTCTTTGGCATATTTTGTCTGATGAATGTAAATTCCATCAGTGACTTGTTTGATTTGTAATCCCAAGAAATAAGATAACTCACCCATCAAGCTCATTTCATATTTGCTTTGCATGAGTTTGGAGAACTTTTCACACAGTCTAGTATCAATGGATCCAAAGATAATATCATCAACATATATTTGTACCAAAATTAGATGACCTTGGTGTTGTCTAAAGAATAATGTTTTCTCGATGATACCTCTTGTGAACTTGTTTTCCACCAGAAACTTTGGCAATGTGTCATACCAAGCTCTAGGAGCTTGCTTCGGTCCATAAAGTGCCTTTTCTAGTTTATAGACATGATTTGGGAATTTTGAACATTCAAACCCTGGAGGTTGTTGGACATACACCTCCTATTTTAATTTCCCATTTAGAAAAGCGCTTTTCACATCCATTTGATAAACTTTAAAGTTTGAATGTGCTGCATAGGCAATGAAAATTCTTATAGCCTCAAGTCTGGCTACTGGTGCAAAGGTCTCATCAAAGTCAATCCCTTCTTCTTGAAGATATCCTTTTGCAACCAATCTTGCTTTGTTCCTTATAACAATGCCAGCTTCGTCCATCTTGTTCCTGAATACACACTTAGTACCTATTATGATTCTGTCTTTGGGTTTAGGTACTAGCTTCCATACTTGATTTCTTTCAAATTGATTAAGCTCTTCTTGCATAGCTAAGATCCAGTCTACATCTTGAATGGCTTCTTCAAATTTCTTTGGCTCTATTTGTGAAAGAAAACAAGCATATAGGCATTCATTTGATGTTGTTTTTCTGGTCTGCACTTTCTTGTTTGGGTCACCAATAATTAAATCTGTTGTGTGACTCCTAGACCATTTGGGATTAGAGATGTATCTTGATGAGCTTGCTTGATTATCATCTCCTCCCCCTAAATCTTTGCTCCCAGCTTCTGTAAAACTTCCCCTGAATTAATGCTTAAATCAGGGTTCAAGTTATCCCCTGATGGTGCATGCCCTGATGAATGATCCCCTGATGAAGTATTCCCTAATCTGTTGTCTAGGAAATTAACTCTATCTATTGAAGGGGCTTCTATAGAGTTTGGATTGACATCTGGAATAGATAAATTTTCCATTTGTCTGCACTCATCAGCTTCATTCTCTTGATAATCAGTCTCATCTTCATTTTCAAATCTGAGCTTTTCATGAAAACCAGGGTCTTCAAGTCCAGAAATCTCTTTGATACTACATATATAGACTCCATCACCACCTAAAGTCTCTTGTTGTAAACCCTATAGGCCTTAGATGTCAGGGAGTAACCTAGGAAAATTGCTTCATCAGCCTTTGGATCAAATTTTCCTAAGTTCTCATCGAAGTTCCTTAGTATAAAACATTTGCATCCAAAAACATGTAGGAACTTGATGTTTGGTTTTCTCCCTGTCATTAGCTCATATGGTGTCTTGTTGTGAGACTTGTTGATTAAGGACCTATTTTGAGTAAACCAAGCAGTGGAAATTGCCTCAGCCCAAAAATAGGTAGGAATTCTTGCCTCTGCTAGTATTGATCTAGCAGCTTCTATCAGGGTTCTGTTTTTCCTTTCCACTACACCATTTTGTTGAGGAGTCCTTAGAGCAAAAAATGTATGATTGATGACTTTCTCCACACAAAATCCATCAACAGCTGCATTCTTGAATTCAGTTCCATTATCTGTCCTCAAAATCCTAACCACTGACCCTGACTTAGTTTCCACTTTCTTAATATGGTCAATGATTTGTTGAGGCACTTCTGATTGAGAATTTTGAAACTTAACGCAAGTGTATCTGGTGTAGTCATCCACAATAACCATGACAAATCTTTTCTTTGACACTGACATAATGTTGACAAGGCCAAAGAGACCCATATGAAGCAATTGAATTAGATCTCTGATCAATGTTGCTTCTTTGCTGACAAAGGAATTTTTCCTTTGCTTCCCTTGTTGACAAGCTGGACATAATCCTTCTTGAATGAATTCCATTTGAGGTAGTCCAGTTACCAACTCTCTATTCACTAAATCATTGATAGTCTTGAAGTTTAAGTGAGAGAGCTTCTTATGCCATAATCTGGTGTCATCAGGGGTTGCCTTGCTATAGAAACATGATTCTCCACTTACTGAATTGAAATCAGCAATATAAAGATCTCCTTTTCTTATCCCAGACAAAACTAGCTTCCCATCATCCTCATTTGAGATCAAGCACTGATCCCCTTTAAAAGAAATTATGTATCCTTTATCACATAGTTGACTTATGCTTAACAAGTTGTGCTTAAGCCCATCAACTAGTGCTATATTTTCAAATGAGACATTCCAATTTGTTGTTTTGCCATAACCAAGAGTCAATCCTTTGCTGTTATCACCAAAGGAGATTATTGGACCAACCTTCACTTGGAATTCTGTGAGCAGGGATTTGTTTCCTGTCATGTGTCTTGAGCAGTCACTGTCTAAAAACCAGATTTGACTGCATTTGACTTTTCCCTACACACAAAAAAATATTTAATTTGTTTTTGGTACCCAAGTGGTTTTGTGTCCTCTAGGTTTAGTCATAGTTAAAGGTAAAACAGTCTTCTCTTTATGTGTGACTTTTGATTTTGGCAAATTAAAAACCTTCTCCTTTTTAGGAGCTTTAACATATGTTTTTGATTTATCAACAATTTCCTTGTCTTTACCCTTATGGGTGCATGCTTGAACAGTAGTTAAATCATCAGCATATAAAATTGTGCCAGTCAAAATCTGTGGTTTCTGTTTACATTGAAAAGATAGATGATTATTGTTACCACAATTCCAGCACACTTTCCTAGAGGCTTCATGAATGGAACTGTAATTACTAGCCTTATTTACACCTAGCTTACCATTCCTATTCTTTTTATTTTCCCCTGACAGGCCTTTTTCCCTTAAAGGGCTACGATGGTCTGATGCACTCTTTCCCCCTGATGATTGTGTATCCACTGATACACAATCTGGTTCTTTTCTAACTAGAGCTTTGAGTGCTTTGGCAAGAATAGGTTTTTTGCCACTTCCACCACTTGTGGAAGCTTCACTCATCAGGAAAACATTCCCTTTTTCCAACTTTATTACAGCCTTTACAAACTTAATAGGTTGTAATGGCCTTTTTCCAAAGGTAGCTGCATTTTCAAGCTCAATGGGAGGTTGCTTTATTAAAGTCTCTCCATAGCCTAAACTAGATTTGGGATCAGATTTTTTACTGTTTAATTGATCCTCCAGTTTTTTGCTAGACTCATTCCATTTCTTTATGACTTCTCTTTCTTGACTTAGAAGATTGGTGGTCCATTCCTCTCTTTTAATAGCACAATCAAGAAGATTTTTAGTCCTTGAGAGTTCTTTTTCAAGACTCTCAAGTCTATAGAGTTCTGCTTCTAAAAAAGTGTTTCTAGCAGTCAAATGTTCGTTTACTTTCTGCACTCCTTCAGTTTCAGCTACAGCACTCCTCAGGGTATCATAAAGATCCTTTGTCTCACAAGCCATTTCCTTAACAGTTTTAACACAATCATTTTTAGACATATTAGAGGAAATTTCAAGACTTACTTGTGAGCTGCTATTGTCAGTGGATGAGGCCATCAGGGCTAGGTTGACATATTCTTCAGCATCTTCTTCATCTGAGTCAGCCCAGTCCTTTCCCTCTGCAATATATGTTTTTCCCTTCTTGTTGGCATTAAGAAGATCAAAGTATTTCTTCTTGTAGTCCACTTCAGCTTCCTTTCCCCTGGATTCACCTTCCTTTGAGGTCTTGCAACACTCATTTGCAAAATGGCCCATTTCATTGCATTTGTAGCACTTTATTCTTGATTTGTCAATAAAGTTTTTAGTGCTACTGGGCTTCCTTGCTGAAAATCTTTTGGATCTTGCAGGCTTTTGAAATTTCAGCTTAGAAAACCTTTTTGCAAAAAAAGCCATGGTTTCATCCAGTTGCTCTAACTCTTCAGGAGTATATTCATCCTCCCTTTAGTCAACTTCGTTGTCCCCTTTGATTTCAGCATCCCCTGACTGCTGCTTCATTAAGACACTTGGTCTTGCTTCTCCTTGTCCTTCTTGGAAGCTATCAGGGCTATAGATTTAAGCTTCATGGCATCCCCTGACATTTCAGATCTTTGTTGAACTTCAAGTTCATATGTCTTTAGGGTGCCATAAAGCCTATCCAAGTCTAGGAGATTCATGTCCTTGGATTCCCTGATGACTGTCGTCTTAGGATCCCATGATATGGGAAGGGCTCTCATGAAATTTCTATTCACATCTTTATTTGCATAGGCCTTCCCATATATTCTCAGGTTGTTTACCAACCTATTAAACCTATCAAACATCTCAGTGAGTGTTTCACCATTTTTCATCGTGAACCACTCATACTGCTGTGTTAACAGCTGCAGTTTATTTTCCCTCACTTCTTCGGTTCTATCACATAGGATCTGGATGGTATCCCATATTGACTTAGATGTTGTTAGATTCATGATACTGTTTAGCATATCATCATCCAAGTCGTTATATAGAATGCCTGTAATTTTGAGATCCTTTTTCACTTTTTCTCTTTCCTCTAGTGTCATTTCATCAGTTGCCTTTGGAGCTAATTTTTCTGGAATACTAACTCCCTTGACAACTTCTTAAGGAATAAGCTTCTTTGGAATGTGAGGGCCTTCCTCTAGAATCTACAAATATTCATCATCGATTGCTCTTAGATGAATTATCATTCTTTGTTTCCAGAAGAAGTATTTTCCCCTTTCCAACATGGGGACTTTACTATTTCCTACTTTGTTGGCCATTAAATATGATCGTTTAGCAATTGTAATCTGCTAGTAGGCTCTGATACCAATTGTTAGAATAAAATAGCCTCAAGTGTTTGTAATGGGGGCGGGGGGGTGGAGGAGGGGGAATTCAAACACTCAAAAATTTTTCTTCTTTTTCAACCTTTTTGAACAACAGGAAATAGCTACAATACTTAGAAAAACAAAAACAGATAATCAGATGAACACACGTATTCAAGTTAAAATAGATATATTAAAACTTGAGGTTTTTTTGGAAATCTGGTTAATCATAACTGTGATTAATCAGCTACAAATTTTGTAATGAATTATAGCTTCTAATTCACACTCACTAGCTTCTAACTTTCTTTGAAATATTTCTCTTAAGATATATTACAAAGTTGCTCTAGTGATTTGTATGCTTCAGTGTTTGTTGATCTGTTGGATAATCTTTCTTTGTGTAATGAGAACTCTCTTGCATATATAGTAGTTCAGTGGTTGAACCCACATGCTGTAGACTTGCTACTATTCTCAACTTAGCCGCATATATGTCACATCGTTGTCCTATGTGTCAAACTACTGCTACTTTGTTGCTTTTTTTTCTTCCCCTGATCTGTGTGCATTTAATGTTTGAGAGTTGTCATTAGACCAAACAAACTTCAAGAGATATATTTCCAGTTAATATCTCTTGCTTCTTTAACAAGCTTTGTTGATTTGAGTGTGAGTCCTGATGACGGGTGTATGCAGTCATAACCATCCACTGACGGCAAACCCTGATGTGAACTTGATCAGTGCTTCTGGATCCCCTGATGACAAGTCTTGTTAAAGACTGGATAAGGGCTTCAACCTTCCCTTGAGTTTTACTCAGTGCTTCTTGATCCACTGATGTTATGACTCAAGACATACACTGACGGCTTCCACTGATGCAGTGTTGACCATTCCCCCTGATGGGTTAGCCTGACACTGTCACACCTTGATGTTTTACCCTGACAAGTGACATGTCTTGTTCATGCCCTGACGCGTTCCCCCTGATGAGTTTGGCCAGCCACTACCATACCCTGACACGTTCCCCTGACGGGTTGGTCTGCCTTTGTCATCCCCTGATGGGTTCCCCTGACGGATTCTAATCATTGAAGCTTTGTTGAGTTTGTTTAGAATGTCTGATGTGCGGAATACTTTGACCATCTTTGAGTAACAACAGACATTCCTCTTCACATATCAAGCCCTTAGAAGTTTCCTTGATAACTTAACTTAGTGAAGAATATTTCCTCCCCTGATGATCAGATTGATCATCAGTGGATGCAAAACTTGTGCGGATACTTAGGTTTATTGAATACCATAAGTATTTACAGATGCACAATTTATTCTATAAACATCATCATCATTATTTAACTCCAACAAAAGTACTTCTGGAGACAATGTATGATAGTTCATCTAAGAGCAATCGATAATGAATACTTACAAATTCTAGAAGGAGGCCCTCATGTGCCAAAGAAGCTCATTCGTCTGGAGGTTGTTAATGCAGTCAACGTCCCTGAAAGATTAGTCCTAAAGACTATTGATGAAATGACTCCAGATGAAAAAAAAAAGGTAAAGAAAGATCTAAAAGTAACAGGTGTCCTATATAATGGACAAGATGATGATATGCTAAACAGTTTCATGAATTTAACAACATCTAAGTCAATATGGGATACCATCCAGATCTTATGTGATGTCACTGAAGACGTGAGGGAAAACAAACTGCAATTGTTAACACAACAGTATGAGTGGTTCACATTGAAAAATGGTGAATCACTCACTGAAATGTTTAACAGATTCAACAAGTTGGTAAATGACCTGAGGATGTATGAGAAGATCTATGCCAACAAAGATGTGAACAGAAAGTTCATGAGGACACTTCCTATATCATGGGATCCAAAGACAACAGCCATCAGAGAATCCAAGGACATGAATCTCCTAGACTTGGAAAGGCTCTATGGTACCCTAAAGACATATGAACTAGAGGTTCAACAGAGATCTGAAATGTCTAAGGATACTAGAAAGCTAAAATCTGTAGCTCTGATGGCTAGCAAGAAGAATAAAGATGAAGTAAGACCAAATGTCTTGATGAAGCAGCAGTCTGGAGATGCTGAAGAAGAGGGGGACTATGAAGTTGACTCAAAGGAGACGGAGTACACTCCTGAAGAGTTAGAAGAGATGGATGAAATCTTGGTCTTCTTTGCAAATAGGTTTTCCAAACTAAAATACCAAAAGCCTTCTAGATCAAAAAGATTTTCAGCAAGGAAACCCAGTAGCATAAGCAACTTTATTGATAAGTCTAGAATAAAGTGCTACAAATGCAATGAGATGAGTCATTTTGTAAATGAGTGCCACAAGGCCACAAAGGAAGGTGAATCCAAAGGAAAAGATGCTGAAGTGGATTATAAGAAGAAATACTTTGACCTTCTTAATGCTAACAAGAAGGGAAAAACTTATATTGCAGAGGGAAAGGACTGAGTTGACTTATATGAAGAAGACACTGAGGAATATGACAATCTAGCCCTAATGGCCTCATCCACTGACAGCAGCAGCTCACAAGGAAGTCTCTAAATTTCTTCTAACATGTCAAAAACTAATTGTTTCAAAACTGTTAACGAAATGACTTATGAGATAAGAGACCTTTATGACACTTTAAGAAGTGTTGTAGCTGAGATTGAGAGAGTACAGAAAATCAATGACCAATTGACTGTTAGAAATACTCTATTAGAATCAGAACTATCTAGACTTGAGAATCTTGAAAAAAAACTCTCTAAGACTAGGAACCTTCTTGACTGTGCCATAAAGAGAGAAGAATGGACCTTCAAGCTTTTGAGAGAGGAAAGGGAGGTCATAAAGAGATGGAATGAGTCGAGCAAGAAACTAGATGTTCAATTAAAAAGTCAGAAATCTAATCATAAATCTAGTTTAGACTATGAGGAGACTCTAGTGAAGCAATCTACTGTTGAGGTTGAAAATGCAGCTAGCTTTGGAAAAAGGCCTATACAACCTATCAAGTTTGTAAAGGCTGTAACAAAGCTAGAAAAGGGGATGTTTTCCCGATAGGTGAAGCTTCCACAAGTGATGGGAGTGGCAAGAAACCTATTCATGCCAAAGCACTCAAACCCCCATTCAAGAAGGAACAAGATTGTGCATCAGTGGATACACAGTAATCAGGGGATAAGAGTGTATCAGGCCATCAAAGCCCTTCACAGGATAAAGGCCTATTAGGGGATAAGAAAAGGAATAGGAATGGCAAACTAGGTGTAAACAAAGCCAGTAACTACACCCCTATTCAGGAAGCCCCTAGGAAACTGTGTTGTAACTGTGGTAACAACAATCATTTATCTTTTCAATGTAAGGAAAAATCACATATTTTAACTAGTACAATTTTATATACTGATGATTTACCTACTGCTCAAGCATGTACCCTTAAGGGTAAAGAAAGAAATTTGTTGGTAAATCTAAAGTTTATAATGAAGCTCCTAGAAAGGAGAAAGTGTGTATTTTGCCTAAACCAAAAGTCATAAGTAATGAAAAAACTGTTGTACCATTAACTGTGACTAAACCTAGAGGACCCAAATCCACTTGGGTACCAAAAAAAAATTAAATGTTTTTTGTGTACAGGGAAAAATCAAAGGCAGACAAATCTGGTTTCTAGACAGTGGCTGCTCAAGACACAAGATAGGAAATAAAGCCCTGCTCACAGAGTTCCAAGAAAAGGTTGGTCTAGTGATTTCTTTTGGTGACAACAGCAAAGGACTGACTCTTGGTTATGGCAAAGTAGCAAATGGGGATGTCTCATTTGAAGAGGTAACACTAGTTGATGGGCTAAAGCACAATCTATTAAGCATAAGCCAACTGTGTGATAAAGGATTCATCATTACTTTTAAAGGGGATTTATGCTTAATCTCAAATTAAAGTTATGAGAAGCTGGTCTTATCAGGGATTAGGAAAGGAGATCTTTACATTATTGATTTTAAGTCAGTGAATGGAGAGTCATGTTTCCACTGCATGGCAACCCCTGATGAGAGCAGACTGTGGCACAAGAAGCTCTCTCACCTAAACTATAAAACTATAAATGACTTAGTAAAGAAAGAGTTGGTAACTGGACTACCTCAAGTGAAATTCATTTGAGAAGGATTATGTTTAGCATGCCAACAAGGGAAGCAAATGAAATCATCCTTTGTTAGCAAGGAAGCCACAATGATCAATGATCTAATTCAATTGCTTCATATGAATCTCTTTGGTCTTGCCAACATAATGTTAGTATCAAAGAAAAGATTTGCATCGGTCATTATGGATAACTACATCAGATATACTTGGGTCAAGTTTCAACATGCCAAACTGAAGTACCTCAACAAACCATTATAAAGAAAGTGGAAACTGAGTCAAGGTCAGTGGTTAGAATTTTGAGGACAGACAATTAGACTGAATTCAAGAATGCAACTGTTGATGGATTCTATGTGGAGAAAGGAATCAATCATACATTTTTTGCTCCAAGAACTCCTCAACAGAATGTTGTAGTAGAAAGGAAGAATAAAACCGTAATAGAAGCTGCTAGGACAATGTTAGTAGAGGCACAAATTCATACCTATTTTTGGGCTGAGACAATTTTCACTGCTTGCTTCACTCAAAATAGGTCTTTGATCAACAAGGCTCACAATAAGACATCATATGAGCTAATGACAGGGAGGAAACCAAACATCAAGTTCCTATATGTTTTTGGATACAAATGCTTTGTATTAAAGAATTTTGGTGAGACATCTAAGGTCTACAGGGTTTACAAAAAAAGACTCCAGGTGGTGATGGAGTCTATAAATGTAGCTTTTGATGATCGAGAGATCTCTGGACTCGAAGACCCCGGTTTTCATGAAGAGCTCAGATTTGAAAATGAAGATGATTTTGATTATTGAGAGAATGAAGCTGATGAGTGCAAACAAATGGAAGAGTTAACCATTCCTTATGTCAATCCTACCAATAATGAAGCCCCCTCAATTGATGGAGTTAATCTCCTAAACAACAGATCAAAGAGTACTCCATCAGTGGATAATCCATTAGGAAATGCACCATCAGGGGATAACTTTAACCCTAATTTAAGCATAAATTCAAGGAGAGTTTTCTCAGAAGCTGGTAGCACAGACTTAGGGGGAGGAGATGATACTCAGGCAAGCTCATCAAGATACCTCTCTAAGCCCAAATGGTCTAGGGATCACACCAATGAATTAATCATTGGTGATACAAATCAAAAAGTTCAAACCAGAAAAGCTACATCTAATGAATGCCTATATGCTTGCTTTCTTTCTCAATTAGAGCCAAAGAAATTTGAAGAAGCCATGCAAGATGTAGAATGGATCATGGCTATGCAGGAAGAATTGAATCAATTTGAAAGAAATCAAGTATGGAAGTTGGTGCCTAAACCCAAAGACAGAATTATAATAGGTACCAGGTGGGTATTCAGAAACCAGATGGATGAAGTTGGCATTGTTATAAGAAGCAAAGAAAGACTGGTGGCAGAGGGATATCTTTAAGAGGAAGGGACTGGCTTTGATGAGACTTTTGCACCAGTGGCCAGACTTAAGGCTATAAGAATTTTCTTAGCCTATGCAGCACATTCAAACTTTAAAGTTTTTCAAATGGATGTGAAAAGTGTCTTTCTCAATGGGAAACTGGAACAAGAGGTATATGTACAACAACCTCCAGGGTTTGAAAGCTCAAGATTCTCAAAACTTGTTTGCAAACTAGAGAAAGCACTTTATGGACTAAAGCAAGCTCCTAGAACTTGGTATGACCCACTGTCAAAATTTCTAGTGGATAACAAGTTCACAAGAGGTATCATTGACAAGACATTGTTCTTTAGACAACACCAAGGTCATCTGATCATGGTTCAAATATATGTTGTTATCATCTTTGGATCCACTGACACTAGACTGTGTGAAAAGTTTTCCAATCTCATGCAAAACAAGTATGAAGTGAGTTTGATGGGTGAATTGTCCTATTTCTTGGGGTTGCAGATCAAACAAGTCATTGATGGGATTTACATACATCAGAAAAAATATTCTATAGAACTTCTCAAGAAATTTGATATGGAGGACTCAAAGGTAGCAAAGACACCTATGGCCACAACAACCAAGATTGACCCTAATAAGAATGGAAAGAAAGTTGATCTAAAGACTTATAGGGGAATGATTGTTTCTCTGTTGTATCTGAAAGCAAGTAGGCCTGACAATATGTTTGCAACATGTCTTTGTGCAAGGTATCAAGCTGATCCGAGGGAGTCTCATCTAATTGTAGTGAAAAGATTCTTGAGTGACATTAAGGGCACTACAGAGTTGGGACTTTGGTATCCAAAGGAGTCTGGATTTGAAGTACTTGGGTATTCTGGTGCTTACTTTAGAGGATGCAGAATTGATAGAAAGGGTTCAACAGGAAGCTGTCAATTTGTAGGAAGAAGGCTTGTATCTTGGTTCAGCAAAAAGCAGCATTCAATATCAACATCTACTGCTGAAGCTGAATACATTGCAGCTGGAAGTTACTGTGCACAAATCCTATGGATGAAGAATCAGTTATTGGACTATGGCCTAAACTTCAACAAAATTCCAATTTTATGTGATAGCAGAAGTGCTATTGCAATTGCACAAAACCCTGTGCAACATTTCAGAACTAAACATATAGAAATCAAGTATCACTTTATTAGGGAACATGTCATGAATGGAACCATTGAACTACACTTTGTACCAACAAACAAGCAGTTGGCAAACATCTTCACCAAAGCTCTTGATGAAGCCACTTTTGTCAATCTGGTGGGAGAGTTGAGAATGGTGAATTATGCAAGATAATGCTTGATCAACTTGCTGAAATCATGCTAGAAAAATTGTTAGGGAGTTCAATCTATCAAGTACTGGTATTTCTAACTCATCTCATAATTTCTTGATAATGTTACTGATAGATGGTTATATGTTTATAAAAAAATAAAAAAATTACACACACACACACACACACACACATATATATACATATATATATATATATATTTTTTGAGGATGTGTATTAAAGGTTATACATCAAGATTAGAATTACACAGAAGAATCATTTCTACTTCCATCCTTCAAGGTATTACTTACACATCCTTCTTTTTGTCAATCTCTTATTTCTTCTTTTTCAACTACTATGGTAGAGACATCTACCTCCTCTCTACCTACCCAAGTAGTATTACCAATTTCTACACAACCACTCTAAATAGCCCAACCTTCAGTCTCCCAAAAGACTCAGGGTACTAAAAGAATATCCTCTGAAGTAACCTCATCTATTAAGGGGGAGCAAGGTGAGAAAGTGATTGGCTTGAAGAAAACGAAGAAGAGGAGGACAACCATGAGTGTTGACCCTAAACCAAACCAGGCAGTATCCTCCCAAAAGGATACTAACCTTAATAAGGAATTAAACACATCACTAATTATCTCCTCCCAAAAGGATTAAATTATTGAACAAAGTCCCCAACCAGGGACACAGTTGAGTGAGGCACATGCACTAACCATAGCCCCTGATGAAACCAACATCAGGGTCTCTGAGAGCCACTTGCAAATATTTTACATGGTAAGTGCACACACAACTTCCCTTGATGAATCACTTCCTTATTCTATGATTCAACCCAATACTCTTTTTCCTTGCCTCAAATTTCTTCAGATATCATGATACAATGTGATGACCCGGAAATAAAATTAGCTTATGAATAATTTATTTTGTATAAAGGATTAACTACCTCTCTTTGTGAATAAATATTTTATATTTTAAAAGAAAGTATATATTTTATTTGTGGTTCGTAAATTCCTTAAAAGTATAGTTATGAGAATGTTAAATCTCATATAGGGTTAAGCTAATTAGCTTGAAAGGAGATGGAAGGATATACGTAAGAATTGCATCTGATGAGTAGGTATGTTGATTGATTAATAAGTTGTTTGTGTGACAACAACTGATTAAGGTTAAGTGCATGTAAGACAACAACTAGACTACCCCAAATGGAGTTTATTCAAGAAGGGTTATGTTCAGCTTGTCAACAAGGGAAGCAAAGGAAAACATCCTTTGTCAGCAAGGAAGCCACAATGATTAAAGATCCAATTCAATTTCTACATATGGTTCTCTTTGGCCCTGTCAATATTATGTCAGCGTCAAAGAAAAGATTTGCAATGGTCATTATGGATGACTACACTAGATACACTTGGGTGAAATTTCAAAATGCTAAATCAAAAGTTCCTCAGTAAATCATTGACCACATCAAGAAAGTGGAAACTGAGTCAGGGTCAGTGGTTAGGATGTTGAGGACAGACAATGGAACTGAATTCAAGAATGCAGCTATTGATGGATTTTGTGTGGAGAAAGGCATCAATCATACACTTTCTACCCCAAGGACTCCTCAACAGAATGGTGTAGTGGAAAGGAAGAACAGAACCCTGACAGAGGCTACTAGAACAATGCTAGCAATGGCAAAGATTCCTACCTATTTTTGGGCTGAGGCAATTTCCATTGCTTGCTTTACTCAAAATAGGTCATTAATCAACAAGGCTCACAACAAGACTCCGTATGAGCTAATGACAGGGAGAAAGCCAAACATCAAGTTCCTATATGTTTTTGGATGCAAATGTTTTATCTTGAGGAACTTTGGTGAGAACTTGGGAAAATGTGATCCAAAGGCTAATGAAGCAATTTTCCTAGGTTACTCCCTGACATCTAAAGCCTATAGGGTTTACAACAAGAGACTTCACGTGGTGATGGAGTCCATAAATGTAGCTTTTGATGATCAAGAGATTTCTGGACTTGAAGACCCTGGTTTTCATGAAGAGCTCACATTTGAAAATGAAGATGAGACTGATTATCAAGTGATTAAAGCTGATGAGTGCAGAGAAATGGAGAATTTATCCATTTCTGATGTCAATCCAAACGCTGTAGAAGCCCCATCAATAAATAAACTCAATTTCCTGGACAACAGATTAGGGGATACTCCATCAGGGGATCATCTATCAGGGCATACACCATCAAGGGATAACTTGAACCTTGAATTAAGCACTAATTCAGGGGGAGGGTTTTCAGAAGCTGGGGGCACAGACTTAGGGGGATGAGATGTCAATCAAGCAAGCTCATCAAGATACATCTCTAATCCCAAATGGGCCAGAAGTCATACATCAGACTTAATTATTGGTGACCCAAACAAGAAAGTGCAGACCAGAAAAGCAACATCTAATGAATGCCTATACGCTTGTTTTCTTTCACAAATGGAGACAAAGAAATTTAAAGAAGCCATTCAAGATGTAGATTGGATAATGGCTATGCAAGAAGAGCTAAATTAATTTGAAAGAAATCAAGTATGGAAACTAGTACCTAAACCCAAAGAAAGAATTATAATAGGTACTAAGTAGGTATTCAGGAACAAGATGGACGAAGCTGGCATTGTTATAAGGAATAAAGCAAGACTGGTTGCAAAAAGATATCTTCAAGAAGAAGGGATTGAATTTGATGAGACCTTTGCACCAGTAGCCAGACTTAAGGCTATAAGAATTTTCTTAGCCTATGCAGCACATTCAAACTTTAAAGTTTATCAAATAGATTTGAAAAGTGCTTTTCTCAATGGGAAATTAGAACAGGAGGTGTTTTTCCAACAACCTCCAGGGTTTGAATGTTCAAAATTCCCAAATCATGTCTACAAACTAGAAAAGGCATTTTACGGACTGAAGCAAGCTCCTAGAGCTTGGTATGACACACTGTCAAAGTTTTTGGTGGAAAACAAATTCACAAGAGGTATCATTGACAAAACATTGTTCTTTAGACAACACCAAGGTCATCTGATTTTGGTTCAAATTTATGTTGATGATATTATCTTTGGATCCACTAACACTAGGCTATGTGAAAAGTTCTCCAAACTCATGCAAAGCAAGTATGAAATGAGCTTGATGGGTGAGTTATCATATTTCTTGGGATTACAAGTCAAACAAGTCACTGATGGAATTTACATTCATCAGACAAAATATGCCAAAGAACTTCTCAAGAAATTTGATATGGAGGATTCAAAAGTAGTAAAGACACCAATGGCCATTACAACCAAGATTGACCTTGATAAGAATGGCAAGAAAGTTGATTTGAAGACTTTACAGGGGAATGATTGGATCATTGCTGTATCTAACAGCCAGCAGGCCTGACATAATGTTTGCAACATGTCTTTGTGCAAGATATCAAGCTGATCCCAAGGAATCTCATCTCATTGCAGTGAAAAGAATCTTGAGATATATCAAGGGCACTACTGAGTTGGGACTTTGGTATCCAAAGGAGTTTGGATTTGAATTGATAGGATATTCTGATGTTGACTTTCGAGGATGCAGAATTGATAGAAAAATACAACAGGAAGCTGTCAGTTTCTAGGAGGAAGGTTTGTATCTTGGTTCAGCAAAAAGCAGCACTCAATTTCAACATCAACTGTTGAAGCTAAATATATAGCAGCTGGAAGTTGCTGTGCACAAATACTATGGATGAAAAATCAGTTAATGGATTATGGCCTGAACTTCAACAATATTCCAATCAGGTGTTACAACACTAGTGCCATTGCCATTGCTGAAAATCCTGTGCAATATTCCAGAACCAAACATATAGAAATCAGATATCATTTCATTAGGGAACATGTTATGAATGGAACCATTGAACTACAGTTTGTACCATCCAATCAACAGCTGGCAGACATATTTACCAAAGCTCTTGATGAAGCCACGTTTTTCAAACTTGTGGGAGAGCTGGGAATGGTGAACTATGCGTTAGGGTCAGGGTCAAATGCCTAAGTTTTGGTATTCCTAACTCATCTCAAATTTATGATGAAATTAATTGATATGTGATTATATATGTTATTACTGTAAATGTGTATATATATACTTGTACATTTTGCATTTTTGCTTGGGTGTGCTTGTTTTTGACTGATGCATCAGGGTTAGGGTCTCTATCAAGGCGCATCAAGGTCAGGGTATCCGGCTCGTGCATCAGGGTCAGGGTATCCGGCTCGCATGTCAGGGTCAGGGCATCCAACTTATGCATCAGTGTCAGGGTATGCACATACAGTAAGCATCAGGGTAAGGTAAATTATTTTTAACTGCATCAGGGAATTACGGTCAGTTAAGTGATGACAACTCATCAATAAGTTCTTCTCTTACTGATGAGTAGTTTTCAGGAGTAGTTTTCAAACGTCAATAGGCGGGTATTTATACTCTATCTCTCCTACTTCTTAAAACACCTCAAAACATTTAATCTTTCTTTGATATTTGCTCGAGTATTCTTTCTCTCTCTCGTTCCCACAGAAACCCTAAAACTTCAAACTTTCGAAAGCATTAATGGCACCTTGCAACGCTCAACAAATCCCATGAAATCTAGTTGTCCCACCCACAAACTATGTGGGTTTCTCTGACGTTGATGAGGTAAATGATTGCTTTAAGCCTATAATGAAATTTCTACTCAAGTCGGAGTATTGTCAAGCAATATTTACCGCTGACGAAATGTCGGGGGAAGCACTGTCTCAACTTTGGACTAGTGCAAAGTTCATGTACTCCACCACAAGGGCTGATGTGATAAAGGGAATCTCATTCAAGATTTCTTCTGAAAAAGGGAAAATAACCCCTTCCAGAATTAATTCTGCTTTGAGGCTACCTACTCAAGACTTGGTGGAAGTACCGGGTGATGCTGAACTGCTCGACTTCTTGAGGGAACTGGGCTATAACGCTGCTCTCAAAGCAGTGTTAAAGTTCAAGGACCTCAAGAGGGTGAACGTGAAGCAGGAGATCTCTTACCTTTTCGACACCATCACCAATGTGTTCTCAGGTAAGTGTTCTAACTTTGAGGTAATAACTTCTTTAACTTTAAAAATAGCTTATGCAATAATTAGAAATGTAAATATAAATATAGGAAAATTAATTTTTGATGACCTTGTAAATAAATTAGGAAATTTTAATTCTAGGAAATCAGAAGTTTATTATGCTAGATTTTTGTATGTGATTATTAAGGATCAAATTACTAATTTTTCTTTTGCGAATGATGTAATTATACAGACATACAAGGAAACAAAGAAATTGTTTGCAGAAATTATAAAGAAATCCTATACAGCCAAAGCATTTACACTTCCACTGCATATGGTACAGGTAGTAAATTCTTCACCCTCTACTTCCCAACCTGTAAATTCTTCACCTTTATCTACTATGGCAGAGAACACAACCACTTTTCTGCCTACCCAAGTGGAACAACCAATTTCAACACAACCACTCTCTATAGCCCAACCCATAGTCTCCCAAAAGACTATCAGGATTAAAAAAAACCCAGTTAAGTTACCACATCAACTGAGGGGAAGCAAGGAGAGAGAGTGATTGGCTATAGGCGTATGAAGAAGAAGAAGGGAGCCATGAGTGTTACCCAACAGCCTGACCAGGGCGTATCCTCTCAAAAGGATGCTGCCTTTGATAAGGAATTAAACATATTTCTAACTAGTTCCTCTCAAAAGGAATTAGTTATTGAAAATAGTCCTCAACCAGGGACACAACTGAGTGAGGCACATACACTGACCATAGACTCTGATGAAACTAACATCAGGGTCTCTAAGAGCCACTTGCAGAAATCTGACACAGTGAGTGCACACATTACTTGTTTTGATGCATCTAGTTTTCTCCAAAGTGTTGTAGTTCAAAAGCTTCTCAATAAGATCAACATGAGTCATAAGCATTCTTCTACAGCATCTTTTGATGAATCACCTCCTCGATCAATGATTCAGCCAACACTCCCTTCTACACCACTTCTAACTTTCTCTATTCCTTAAACTTCTTCAGATATTATGACACAAACATTGAGTGTCGTAAGATCAGATTCTCCATTTTCTCAATTCGTGGAGGAGCCAACACTCCCTGACACAATGATTGAAAGTCACCACTCTCAAATGGTTGACTCATTTTTCCTTGATACAATGACTGTTGATCAGACAGGGGACATAAATTCCACTGTATATACTACTGCAATAAGTCTTTATGTTCCCCCACCTGTACATATTTCTTCTATAGAAACTTATACTTCTCCAATTGTACATACAAATATTACTTCCACTCCTTCTACTTTCACTTTTGTGGAACCAGAAACTGTCCAGAACTTACTTGAGCTGGCCACAGAAGCTGATTTCACAACCCATAGGAGCCCTTCTAGGACAATTTTGAGTGAGGCTGAGAAAATACTTAGTGAAAAGAGGCAAAGTCAAACCCCCGAGAGGACTTTGGCAAAAGGAGAGGAAGAGAGTACTGCCTTAGTAAGCAAAGAAAAAGGAGAGAATTTGAGTGATGTGTTAGGTTTTAGAACATTTGATAATGATTGTCTTTAGATTACTTAGAGTACAAATGTATAGAAAGTGTTAATTAGTAACACTGAAGTTTTGTAGCTAGCAATTATCTCTTTGTTTGTAATTTATTCATTATTTGTAAAGAGATAAAATTATTTCCTATTTGTAAGTAACTGCTGGAATGATGTATCGAAGCTTTAGAAAGTCAAGATGTGTATTTGATCCGTTAGAATTTGCAAAAAGGCTTGTCGGAGACTAGGAGAATTGGTCAGGGACTAAAAAGTTTTTATCTGTCGGAGACTAGTTTTGTCTATCGGAGACTAAGACTTAAGTCATCAGAGATTAAGTCTAAAGAAGTCAGAGACTAAAGCTTACGTCATCGGAGACTAAGTCTTAACTTGTAAGACTAAACAATTCTATCGGAGACTACACAAGTTGATGTCATCAGGGACTAAATGCATCAGAAACTAGTAATGACGTCACTAGAGACTAAAGATGAAGCATCAGGGACTAATCGTGATTTGTTTTTTGAAAGATACAGAGTTCAAATTAAAAAGGAATGTCTTCCACGTAAAGTAAAATATTATTGAATGGTGCAGTGCAGCAAATCAAGGAAAGGATGGAGTTGGGGACAGACAAGATTAGAAGGTGCTATGAAGGATAGTTGCCAAGGAGGACTGTTACAGCAATTGATTTATTAGTCAAAGATAAGTCCAAGACTGACAGTCGCCTTCAAGCCCTTGAAGCAAATATCCAACTCCTGATCCAAAAGCAAGATCGAATGGAACAACTTTTGCTACAGGCAATTCCAACACTGGCCACCTCCTCTAAACCCCAAGATGCTGATGTCAAAAAGGGGGAGAGTGGTCCATTCAAAACTGCTCCTGTACATTCACACAAGTCTGGTTCTGTCCTTGATGCAGAATTGCAAGCAATGTTGGACAGTATCCTAAAGAAGCATTCTGATCTTGCAGCAGCAACAACAACAACAACAACAACAACAGCAACAACAACAACAACAACAATTCCTACAACAGCAACAAAACCAGCAACTTTTCCTTCTTCCTCTGCACAAGCCCCAAAATCAAAAGACAAAGGCAAGGGAGTCATGGTTGAGGAATCAAAGAAAAAGATTTCAAATCAACCAGGACAACCTAAGCTGTTGGGGGATGCCATGAAGACTGCTCACTTTCCTACTCCTATTGAAATTGAAGTGGAAGGGAAAGTTGAGTTAGTCAATCCTCGTGATCAAAGATTAATAGATTCTGATGCGTTATTGGCTCAGAAACTTCAAGAGGAGGAGGACATGGCAGCAGCAAGGGAGGAGGAGGAGGCAAAGAAGAAGATAACTTCAACAAGGAGATCAAGTGCACAGAAGGCATCCATTACCAAAAAGAAAAATAAAGAGATGGAAGAGGCAGAAAGAAAGTCAAGGAGGAAACCTTTGGTCCAGGAATCTGCAAAGAAACCTGTGATCAAGGCAACCATTATGAAGCCTACCTCTCAAGATCCTCCAAGGTCAACCGAGACTGCCTTGGTGGCTGTAAGTGGATCAACAAAACCACGAATAGTTTCATCAAGGAAGTCCTATAAGGTTGAAATGGCTAGCACTGAAGAAATCATCAAGGCCCTGAAGAAAAGTACAAAGAAGATTGATCTTATCAAGGGTAAAAACAATGAAGAGCTTCTCCATGTTTTTTTAAAAGATGGAGAGTCTCTGAAGTTCGAAAAGCCAGCCTTGGAGGGATAGAATAAAGAAGATCTGGAGTGGTTGCTAACTGTTGTGCTTGAGACTTCTAATCTCAACATGAAACTTCAAAGCCAAATTCAGAAGGTGATGAGTATGGAGCATAAGGTGGATTCAGTACCGGAAGCTAAGTCTAAGCCTTTGGGATTGTGGTATGAGACTTTTCATGGAGAGAAGGTTTTCTTTGACTACAACAGAGATATTAACAGTATCAGTGAGAGGCACATTGAAGGATTTCTTACTCTCCTCAAAGATGCTGAAGAAGAAATTGAGCTTGTATTGAAAAATCTGTTGAAAAATAGGCTGGAGTTGCTGAGGAAAAACAGAAAAGAACGGCTGGAGTTGTTGAAGAAAAAATGAGGTAAAATTGTTGTGTTGAAGTTGTTTGTTGAAATAAGTTGTAATTTTTTATTTTTGAAGCCAGACTTATAGGATTTAAACCTGAGTCTTGGTGGAAGCTAAACAACATATCAAAGATCTTAGTTCAGAATACATTTGTAGTTAGAAATTCTTTATTCTTTTTCTAAGTAATTGTAATATTGAGTTTTGACATCATCATCAACCTTAAAATTATGCTTATCATTCTGATATTCATAATTAGGGGGAGATTGTTAGGTTTTAGAACATTTGATGATGATTGTCTTTAGATTACTTAGAGTACAAATGTATAGAAAGTGTTAATTAGTAACACTGAAGTTTTGTAGTTAGCAGTTATCTCTTTGTTTGTAATTTATTCATTATTTGTAAAGAGATAAAATTATTTCATATTTGTAAGTAACTGCTGGAATGATGTATCGAAGCTTTAGAAAGTCAAGATGTGTATTTGATCCGTTAGAATTTGCAAAAAGGCTTGTCGGAGACTAGGAGAATTGGTCAGGGACTAAAAAGATTTTATCTGTCGGAGACTAGTTTTGTCTATCAGAGACTAAGACTTAAGTCATCAGAGATTAAGTCTAAAGAAGTCAGAGACTAAAGCTTACGTCATCGGAGACTAAAGTTAAAAGCATCAGAGACTAAGCTGACGTCATCAGAGACTAAGCCTTAACTTGTCAGAGACTAAACAATTCTATCGGAGACTACACAAGTTGATGTCATCAGGGACTAAATGCACCAGAAACTAGTAATGACGTCACTAGAGACTAAAGATGAAGCATCAGGGACTAATCGTGATTTATTTCCTGAAAGATACAGAGTTCGAATTAAAAAGGAATGTCTTCCACGTAAAGTAAAATATTATTGAAGACGTAGCTGGTAAGGAAACTAACCAGAAATCTGTTCCTATCAAAAAGGAAAGATTGTATTTGATTCGAATAAGGAAGCTGAATTTTGTTCAGAATAATAAACTGAGTCAATAGTAATTCAGTTGTGAGAGAAGCTGTAATCAAGGTTTACAGAGAATTGTAACTTCGAAGCTGTATAGGTTTTTCATAGTTTTGTATCTTTTCCTATATAGAATAGAAAAGAAGCTGACGATTACATTATTGTAATTGTTAGGATTTGTATTCAATTGTAAATCAATAAAGTAATTGTTTATAAATTGATTTGTGTTTTTGTTCTTTATATTTCGCAAGAAAAGTTAATTTTTTACAGAACAAGTAATTCAAAAAGATTTCAAAGAACTTGTATTCAACCCCCCTTCTACAAGTTCTCGGCATCTCACTGGGAAAACATGATGCCTTAGGAGGCAAAGAAAAAAGAGAGCATGATGGAGATAAGGATGAAATCCTTGTAAATAAAGAACAGAGAGAAAATATAGATACTGTAAATACTACATTAGGCTTTGAAAGTGATGAAGATGATGCTCCACAAGATGATTTTTCCAAGTTCATCGGAGTTGATTTATACTTTCAACAGAATCAAATGGTGGACACTGTACAGTTATTGAAACAAGAGCTTGTTAGGACCACTGATCCAATCTTGATAAAAGTGTTAAAATCACAAATCATGATTGATCAGTCTATAGATATCAAGAACAAGAAATTATACACACACTTTACAAATAAAATCAGCAATGTACAACAGGTTGTCGACTCCCTAGTCACCAGCAAGACCCTACTCCAGATGAAGAAGCAAGCTGACAATATGGATAAGAAACTTACTGATCTCACCACTCAGCTGTCCAACATGGAAACTCTGCAACCATACATGGCTGACACTCTGAAGCAAGTTCTACAAGTCACATCCCGACTCTCAACTCCCACTGATGATGCTGTCAAAAAGGGAGAGAAATCTATCAGGCCATCGTCAGGGGATGTTGATGAGAAATCAACAAGTCAACCATCAGGGGATGTGATTGCTCTTGTTCCTGCTCCTAAACCCAAGGACAAAGGCAAAGGCATCCTGATTGAGGAACCAAAGAAGAAATCCAACACTCAATCAGGGCCTAAGCTACTTGGAGATGCCATGAAGACAGCCTATTTTCCAACTCCTATTGAAGTTGTGCTTGACGGGAAAGTGGAGCTGGTCTACCCTCAGGACAAAAAGCTCGTAGAAGCTGATGCACTCTATGCACAACAACTTCAAGAAGAAAAAGAGAGGGAAATGGCAAAGGAACAGGAGGAAGAAAAGAAGAAAAAGAGTGTTGGACCCAGGACCTCCAGGAAACCTAACATTTATGTTCTCAATAAAAAGCATAAATGTTAGGTTCAATAATAAAAGGGATCAGCTAATTTCTATGCAGCTAAAGAGTGGGTCTCAATTCACAGTTACAATGGACTGGTTTAGGAGAATGGATGCTAAACAATTGGGACTGATCCTAAACCTGATCTCCAAATCTTCAGCGGCCAACAGTGACTTGAGGGGGATGATCGACAAGCTAAGGAGAGCCATCAACGATGAAAGGAGCCTGCCCACAACTTTGGAAAGACCATTAAGGCTATTATACAGATCCACTGATGGGCAGGAAAAGAGTATTAAATCAAAGACATTGATGGCCTCGACCTGGAGGAAGCGATGCATGTTCTAAGCCAAATTGTTTATCACAAAAATGAACATGTCATCAAGTTTAGAATCTTGTTGATTCAGAGAGTGCTAAAAGATATTGAAGAAACCAAAGCTGATGATGGGAATGTTACAGTAAGGGATGTGCCACCAATGAAGGGATTCAAAAAATATCCAAAAATGATCACAAGCCCCATGGATGTTGAGTTCAAAAACAAGAAAGGGGAGATCATTACCTTCTACTGGTCACAACTTGCTGTAGCTAACATTAAAGAATTTAAATCTGTCCTTGAAGCTTTGGAATCCAGCAAAAATGTCAACATAATCAACTTCAAAAGACTTCTTCAAAGGGAGTTGGAGCAACTGGAGGCTGGTGGGGAAGACAACAGACTCAAGATTACTGATCAAAACCCAGAACAAAGGAGACAAGGCCTTAGAAGTGACACTCAACCGATTGAATCAAGTCATCCATTGCCCTTTGTCTCAGCCAAAAGGAAAAGGGGTCCTGATGTCTAAAAATGTACATCTTTGTTGTAATAGATATAGGAAATACTGGTACATAAATTCTTTTTGTTAGTTCATACACAATTCTTTCTAGTATAGAGTATTGGTTTTGATATCATCATCAGTGCATCTAGAAATTTATGGTTATCAAAATGATAAACATAAATAGGGAGAGAGTGTTAGACTTAATTGATGATGATGATGTTTAGAGAATAAATTGTGCATCTGTAAATAGTTAAGGTACTTTATAAACCTTAACATCAGCACAAGTTTTGCATCCACTGATGATAAACTTATTGATCAGGGATGATCTAACACTTCACAAGACAAGTCATAAAATGGATCATCTAAAGGACTTGACAAAGTGAAGAGGGATGTCTGTTGTTACTCTAAAAAGACTGAAGTATTCCGCATGTGACGACCCCATAATCCCATACCGGACTAGGGCATCATCATAAGAAGGTAAAGATAACCATTCATCCATTCCCAAATAAATACTGAATAAAAACAGCATTTAAGAGTTATTACAACCCAAGAATTAAGTAATTACAGCGGAAGCTATTACATCATTTCCTAATAACAAAATAAATCTCATCGACTCTTCAAACGTCTTCCTTCTTTCCTTCCTTCATTCCTTTCTTTCCTTCATCAGTTCTATCAAAAAGATAAACACTTAGCAGCTTATCATCTTTGCTTTCCCCTTGTCAGAGGGTTCAGCTTTAGCTTTCTGTCCTGCAAATCATTAACATTCAACATGGGTGAGCGTTTTACGCCCAGCAAGTATATACACGTAGAGGCAAATATGAATAATTCAACGAATTTCATCTGGAATCAAAGGAGAGAAATTCAAATTCTGTTTGTGAGGCTTGGTGAAGCAATACCAAGTCCTCGGAAACCTTCAAAATCTTTGAGGATTCACTGATGATACACAACTTGTGATCCCCCCTTGAAGAAAGTCAGGTATTCACCTGATCATAACATTCTCAAATATCCAACGGGGGCTACACCCGTGGATCTGCTAACCATACAGTACACAGCTGGCCAGGCTGGACCGCATGATCCCTCTGAGTGACTACGTAGTCAAATAACATTTCCTCTTCGTCAGGTGAAGAACACATCAGCACCTTTCCTTTCCTCTTGCCAACCATGTGGCATAACCCCCATAAGGGGCATCATTCACATTCTCGTTGCATAGACATAAGATTGAAAACATAGCTGAAATTCAAAGCTCATTTATATCCATGCATCATCATTCATATCATACTAGCAGAATCAAAAGCATAGCATGCTCATGCATCAGAACAATGAAAGTATAAATCCAACCTTCTACGCATATCGAAACAAATGATAATGCGTTAAACTGAAATAAGCATGAGATTGTGAATATACTTGCCTCAGTCCTTTGCTCACTACCAAATTTAATTTACTCGCGAGTGGAAAATTCTGTAAGAATATACATATCACAAAAATGAATTTATTATCTGGGTTTAAAATATGAGGGAGAAATGCACATGTGATGTCCTTAACTTTTAACGTCTCAATCTGATATAAAACTATTGAGGTTAAGAAATCAATTCAAACATCTTAAAATAATTTAAGAAAATAGCATTTTATAGTTTTTAAAACAAACTGCGCATCAGGGAAGTACTATGCTTTAACTCACTGGAGACTAGTAACCCATCGGGGATTATCAGTCCTTCGGGGATTATCAACCCATCGGGGATTATCAACCCATCGGGATTATCAACCCATCGGGGATTATCAACCCATCGGGGATTATCAACCCATCGGGGATTAACCCATCGGGGATTAATCGGGGATTAACTCATCAGGGATTAACTCATCAGGGATTAACTCATCAGGGATTAATCGGGGATTAACTCATCAGGGATTAACTCATCAGGGATTAATCGGGGATTAACTCATCAGGGATTAACCCATACTCGTCAGAGACTAAGTTAAAGTCTGCCTCAGATACAGGGTCGTCTTCCTTATTCCTCCATGTGTGGTGCCCTCAACCATATCCACACTTAGGTCAAAACTCATCATTCTCTCAGTGATACATAACATTTCTTTTGGTCTGCATGCCATCCTAAACACGGTTTAGGGTAAAGAAAATCAGGTTAAAGAATATTCAAGCATGGGGTTGCGACTACTGTCAACAGAATGTTTGGTAGTTAAAGGTTTGTCCATCAGGTGGTTGTCAACAACACTACACCCAACTAGACAACTTGAAATAAATGACATTTACTCCGATCGTTAGAATATGCATTAAGTCATACTTTTGAGAATAAATGAACATGGTATTAAAGGTGGTAGGTAGAGCAGAGACGCAAGAAATTTAGCAAGACTTAAATAAGATGCTCTTACCTCCTTACTGTAGGAAGAAAATAAATGCTTCGGTTTATCCTTCAAGAAGAACTGCTGTCTCGAAAATTATATTTAAGTTTGATGGAAGTTTAGAAAGGTAGAATCAAGGTTACAACAGCGTGATGTGTATATATATCACTTGGTTGAACAACAAGAACCGTAGGATCAACTTGATCTCAGCTGTTGGTTATGAAAAGAAAGGAAATGACTGAAGAAGGAGAGAGTGATTGAAATGGCTGCTGTGTCCTTCGGTCATCTTTCATAGCTGACTCTAGGGTAATGGTAGGGATGATGAGCATTTAATGCTGCTGTTCCCTCCCCCCATCAGTGGAGTATTTTAAAAAAAACGGGTACTGTAGCTACCCGAAGCATTCATGCCAAAACACTCCTTTAAAGGTAGAACAACTTATAATCCTCATAAGCTTTACAAAATCATTTAGAAAATAAATCTTTTGGACATCACATTGCAGATAAATTTTTCATAATAAGAAAATAATTTCAATATTCACAACTTATAAGAAAATAATTTTCATAATAAATAAAAAAAAAATAATAAGCAAAAATAATTAGATTTCATCACGAAATTTATTTACAAATCGGGGTCTTCACACCGCACATCAGATATTCCAAACAAAGCTTCAATGGTTAAGAATCATCAGGGAAACCCGTCAGGGAACCCATCAGGGGATGACTGAGGTAGACCCATCAGGGGAACGCGTCAGGGTATGGCAGTGGCTGGCCAAACTCATCAGGGTGAACGCGTTAGGGCATGAACAAGACATTTCATCTGTTAGGGTAAAGCATCAGGGTATGACAGTGTCAGGCTAACCCATCAGGGTAACCCGTCAGGGGGAAAGCTCAACACTGCATCAGTGGAAGCCATCAGTATATGTCTTAAGTCATAACATCAGTGGATCAAAGAAGCACTGAGTAAAACTCAAGTGAAGGTTGAAGCCCTGATCCTGTCTTTAACAAGACTTATCATTAGGGGATCTAGAAGCACTGATCAAGTTCATCAGGGTTTGTCGTCAGTGGATGGTTATGACAGCATGCACCCGTCATCAGGACTTACACTAAAATCAACGAAGCTTGTTGTAGAAGCAAGAGATACTAATTGGAAAGATATCTCTTGAAGTTTGTTATAGTCCAATGAGAACTATCGAACATTAAATGCACATAGATTAGTGGAAGAAAGAGAAGCAACAAAAAGCAGGAGTAGTCTGTCACAAAGGACAACGATGTGACATATATGAGGCTGAGTTGAGAAAAGTAGCACGTCTATAGCACATGGGTTCAACCTCTAATTTCTATATATGCAAAGGAGTTCTCATTTCACAAGTAGAGAGATCAATCCAACAGATCAACAAACAAAGAAGCACACAGATCATTAAAGTAGCTTTGTAATATATCTTGAGAGAAATATTTCAAAGAATGATTATAAGCTAGTGAGTGTGAAATTGAAGCTGTAATTTTATTACAGATATTGTAGCTGTTTAATCACATTTGTGATTATACAGATTTCCAGAAAAACATCAAGTTTTAATACAACTATTTTAACTTGAATCTGTGTGTTCATATTTTATAGTTTTTCTGTTCATTGTAGCTGTTTCCTATCAGGGCCAACTAAAGTTTAAAACGAGGAAAAAGTTTGTAGTGTTTGCATTCATGCCCCCCCCCCCCTTCTACAAACACTTGAGCTTATATTGTTCCAACAATTGGTATCAAAGCCTCTTAGCAGATTATACTTGCTAACAACGATCAACATCTATGGCTAACAAAGTTGGAAACAGTAAAGTCCCTGTGTTGGAAAGGGGAAAATACTTCTTCTGGAGACAATGCATGACAGTTCATTTTAGAGCAATCTATGATGAATATCTTCAAATCTTAGAAGAAGACCCTCACATTCCAAAGAAGATCATTCCTCAGGAGGTGGTCAATGGAGTCAGTGTTCCGGAAAGGTTAGTTTCAAAAACAACTGAAGAAATGACTTCAGAGGAAAGAGAGAAAGTGAAAAAGGATCTCAAGATTACAAACATCCTATATAATGGTTTAGACAATGATATGCTGAATAGTACAATGAATCTTAAAACGTCTAAATCTATATGAGATACCATACAAATCCTTTGTGATGGAACGGAGGAAGTGAGGGAGAATAAATTGCAGCTATTGACACAATAGTATGAGTGGTTCACAACGAAAAGTGGTGAAACACTCACTAAAATGTTCGACAGATTTAACAAGTTGGTAAATGACCTGAGATTATATAGGAAGGCATATGCAAATAAAGATGTGAATAGGAAGTTCATGAGAGCCCTTCCCATATCATGGGATCCTAAGACAACAGCCATCAGGGAATCCAAGGACATGAATCTCCTAGACTTGGAGAGGCTTTATGGCACCCTAAAGACATATGAACTTGAGGTTCAACAGAGATCTGAAATGTCAGGGGATGCTAGGAAGCTTAAATATGTAGCCCTGATGGCTGCCAAGAAGGACAAAGAAGAAGCAAGACCAAGTGTCTTGATGAAGCAGCAGTCAGGAGATGCTGAACTTGAAGGGGACAATGAAGCTGACTCCAAGGAAGATGAATAGACTCCTGAAGAGTTAGAGGAGCTGGATGAAACCATGGCCTTTCTTGCAAAAAGGTTTTCCAAGCTGAAATTCCAAAAGCCTGCGGGATCCAAAAGATTTCAGACTCCGGTACATGATAGGGAATGAAAAGTCGAGACATCGGTATTCAGACCCTCACAGACCAATGCTTTCTACGAATGACTACGTATGTCATGATAACATCAAACGACCAGGCTGACCAGCTGGGATGACATTTGATGAAGAGGAAGTCAGATAGTGATCATGCTGGTCAGATGATGCATTATTTGATGAAGAGAAGGTGCAAATGAATGATTCAAAATTTATTTCAAGAAAAGGGTTAACCCCTTGTTATCACTTGGGTACCCTAAAAGATACATGTTTATTGATTCATATAGAGGTGTGGGTCTTGTTTCGCCCAACCTCATTAAACACTTAAGCCTTTGAAATCTGTTCTTTTAGCTTGAACTTACCCAGCTTATGATTATATACTTGTTGAGCATAAAATCACTCACGTGGATTATTATGAAATGTTTTACAGGTCATGTCAAGAAGGCCAAGTTGCCTAGTAAAGAAAAAGAGGAAATGGCATAGTGAGGGTTTCGTGATCACTCTCATATGGATGGCCTTTAATGGAAAAGTGAGATGAGAGGTCATCATAGAAATGTTCAGATTGTAAGGCCAGATAGGCCATTTATAGACTTCCCCTGTTAAATATTTAAAGTTTTGTAATAAAAGGTTATGTACCTTTTGTTTATTTCATGAATGTTTGAGTTAAGGTTTGTATTAGAGATTTTTATTCTCTATAATTAGTGACGTATATGATTGGTTCAAGATGTTTTATGTTCTAAACTTCTGGCACAGCCCGAAGTCCAGTGTGGGATCTTTGGGATTTGTTAGACAATTTTTGACAACACCTGAAACCCAGCTCGAATTTTTGGGGCCGCCACACACAAACTCTAAGTGTTATGACATCAGATCCTCCAATTTCTCACTTCATGGAGGAGCCAATACTCAATGACACAGTGATTGACAATCAAGACTATCAAATGATTGATTCCTTCTAAAATGATTCAATCATTGATACTCATATAAGAGACATAAATACAATTGTATATACTATTGCTCTAAGTATTTATAATTCCTCAATCATAAATACTGTTTTAATAAATACACATACTTCTCCTATTGTACATACACATATCTCTTCCACTTCTGCTCAAATCACTTCTGTGGACACAATAGTTACCGATACATTACCTACTTTGTCCACAGTTGTTGATTACACAGCCCATAGGAGCCCAATTAGGACAACTTTGAGTGAGGCTAAGAAAATACTTAGTGAAAAGAGGCAAGGTCAACCCATTGAGAGGACCTTGGCACAAGGAAAGAATAAGAGTATTGCCTTCGAAGGCAATGAAAAAGGAGAGGAAAAGAGTGATGCCTTAGAATGCTTAGAAAAAGGAGAGGTTGTGAGAAATAAGGATGAGATCCTTGTAAATAAAGAAAATAGAGAAAATATAGCATTTGTAAATGCTTCTAGTTCTAACAAGGTTCTTCAAGTCACATACCAATTCTTACCTTCCACTTAACTTCCACTGATGATGCTGCCAAAAAGGGGGAGAAATCATCAAATCTTAAAAAGGGGAATAAATCTTCAAAGGGGGAGAAGTATTCAAAGACATTAATCAGACAATGTGACTACTGATCCTGCTCTGAAAGTCACAAGGACATAAGATGGAAAACAACTTCAACAAGAGAATGAGAAGGTTGTGGAGAAGGAGCTACAAGAAGAAGAGAGGAATCGATGAATGAGTCAAACTACTTATAACAAAAATGAACATGTCATCAAGTTCAGAACATGTTTGTACAGAAAGTGATATACTTGTACATAATTATTCTTTGTAACTATTCAAATACATTTATTCTTTAATGTCTATAATATTGGGTTTTGACATCATCATTAGTACATTAGTTAGATTTATGGTTATCAAACTGATAAACATAAATAGGGGGGATTGTTAGATATAAATGATGATGATGATGTTTAGGGAATAATTGTGCATCTGTAAATACTCAAGGTATTCTTTACACCTTAGTATATTTGCACAAGTTTTGCATCCACTGATGGACGACTTAGTCATCAAGCGATGGACTACATTGTACTAAGCGAGTCATCAGTGATAACCTAAACGAACTCTATAGTGTCAAGGAATGGTTATTGTTACTTAAAAGAAGATGAGTATTCATCATGATAGACATTCCAGGCAAAGCCAACGAAGTATCGATGATCAAAAGAACAAGTATTTTTGAGGGCATCAGTAAAAAAAAACCCATCAAGGGAAGCCTAAAAATACTGTATCAAGGGATGACTCCATCAAGGAAAGCCATCAAGGGAACCAGTCAGGTGAAACTGTCAGGGGATGACTTCGTCAGGGAAAGATGTCAGGGGAACGCATTAGGGGATGACCTAGTCTGGGGAAGTTGTCAATGGAGTCAACGTCCCTGAAAGATTAGTCCCAAAGACTACCGATGAAATGATTCCAGAGGAAAAAGAAAAGGTGAAGAAAGATCTAAAAGTAATAGGTGTCCTATATAATGGACTAGATGATGATATGCTAAACAGTATCATGAATCTAACAACATCTAATTCAATATGGGATACCATCCAGATCTTATGTGATGGCACTAAAGACGTGAGGGAAAACAAACTGCAGTTGTTAACACAACAGTATGAGTGGTTCACAATGAAAAATGGTGAGTCACTCACTGAAATGTTTAACAGATTCAACAAATTGGTAAATGACCTGAGGATGTATGGGAAGATCTATGCCAACAAAGACGTGAACAAAAAGTTCATGAGGGCACTTCCCATATCATGGGATCTGAAGACAACAGCCATCAGAGAATGCAAGGACATGAATCTCCTAGACTTGGACAGGCTCTATGGTAACAAAATCTCCTAAATGTACCATCAATGGTCTATTTAACCTATAGACCTAAACAAAAATTTAGTTCACCAATCATGCTCATGTCATATATACTTTTCATTAGTTTTGAGAATTCAGAACATAACTTCTCATTAGTAGAACCAAATATGATATCATCTACATAGACTTGAACAAGTATTATGTCACCAGCATATTTTCTATGAAAAAGTATTTTATATAATATACCTCTTGTAAAATGATTTTCAAGTAAAAATTGAGATAAAGTATCATACCATGCTCTTGGTGCTTGTTTATGTCTATAGAGTGCTTTGTCTTACCTATAGACATGATTGAGAAATTGATGATCTTCAAAGCTAGGAGGTAGTTGGACATACACCTCTTCTTGTAGTTTCCCATTCAGAGAGACACTTTTTACATCTATCTGGTACACTTTAAAATTTTCATGAACAATATAGGCAAGGAATATCCGGATTCTTTTCAATCTTGCTACTAGTGCAAAGTTTTCATCATAGTCAATCCCTTCTTCTTGTGAATAACCTTTCACAACCAGTCTAGCCTTTTTTCTTGTCACTGTACCAACTGTGATGATCCCAAAATCCCACATAGGACTCGGGCACCATTAGAAGAAGGAAGCAGTCAACAACACATCCATACAACATCAATATACTAAATATTATTAGTACATTCTTACAAAATTCAGAGTACAATTTCTGCAGTGGAAACTAATCTATTACAACTATTGCAACTATCCTCCTTGGATGTTCTTTTAGGCTACTCCCTTTATTCCCTTCTCTTGTCATTCTTCTAAACTTTGTAAGGATCTCAGATGATAACACAATTATATGATCCTTCTTGAATAAAAACAACCTCTTATCCATTGGGGGCTAAACCTGTTGGATATGTTAACCATACTGTAATCAGTGGGCCAGACTGTACAGCATTGTTCTGTTAGTTAAGTTACCTCTAAGTCAAACGACATATAGTTACCTCTAGGTCAGGTGACAGAACACATCAGCACCTTCCCTTTCATCTTGCTAACTACATGGCATGTTCCACATTTTAAGGAACATAAAAGTTTCATGACCCATTTAAGGGACATAACATTCTCACTCATTTGCATGGATATAATATTGAAAAAAATAACTGATATATCAAAGCTCAGTTATATCCATGCACTTTCATTCATACCATGCTAGCTGAAATTAAAGCATAGAATTCTGATTCACAAGGAACTTTAAACATAAAAGTATTAACCTTGTATGCATGTCCAATCAATTGATAATGCGTTTAACTGAAATAAGCATACGAGTAAGAATATACTTGCCTTTATCCTTAGTTGAGCTCACTTAATTAACTTGTTGGGTGAAACACTTCTGTAAAACACATATATATTTACTTAGCATGAGAATATATGCCATTAGGGGATGGTCATCAAGGGATGTTTCACTTGTCAAGGGATTTCTTGATTATCAGTGGATATCTGTCGTTAGGGAATGACTAGTCATCAGTGGATAAACTCGACCATCAGGGGATGACTGGTCATCAGTGGATAACTAACCGTCAGGGGATGACTGGTCATCAGTAGATGATTTCGACCATTAAGGGATGACTGGTCATCAGTGGATAACTACCCGTTAGGGGATGACTGATCATCAGTGGATGATCTCGACCATCAGGGGATGGTCCATGACCATCAGGGGATGATCCACTCGTCAGGGGATAATTCACCCATCATGGGATAATCATCAAGGGATGACTTACCCATCAGGGGATAGTCCTCAACCATCAGGAGATGGTCTTCGACTATCAGGGGATGATCATCATCCATCAGTGGATAGTTTTCAACCATCAGGGGATGAATTTATTCATCGCCAAACTCGTCAGTAATTTATTTGACTACCGCCAAACTTGTCGCCAACGCCAAACTTATTGGTGGATAATTTTTCAGCGCCAAATTCATTAAGTCAGCGCTAAACTCTTGGATAGATAATATTATTTACTCATTGGAGACTAACATTTGTTACTCATCGGAGATTAACAAAAATTGTTCCTCAGAGACTAACAACAATTGCTCCTCGGAGACTAACAATAATTGCTCCTCGGAGACTAATTTTATGTTGTCAGAGACTAAGTTAGAACTTGTCTTTGCTACAACGAATGACCTTTCATATGATCATGGATGATGCCTAACAATGGATAAACCCAACTTAGGGTGCATCACTATGGTATCTGCTGTGTGTATCAATACGTACTACACATAATGTTTTCCCAGTGAGATAGCCGAGAACTTGTAGAAGGGGGGTTGAATACAAGTTCTTTGAATTCTTTTCGATTACTTGTTCCTCAAGAAATTAATAATTACTTGCGAAAATAAAGAACAAGAACATGAATCAATTTATAAACAATTGCTTATATTAACTTTAACAATTGAATACAAATTCTAACAATCACAACAATGTAATTGTCAGCTTCTTTTCTATTCTGTATAGGAAAAGATACAAACTATGAAAAACCTATACAACTTTGAATTACAATTTCTATAAAACTAATTACAGCTTCTACAACTGAATTACAATTAACTCAGTTCCCAATTCTAAATAAAATTCATCTTCCTTATTCGAATCAAATACAATCTTTCCTTTTTTGATTAGGAAGAGATTTCTGGTTAGTTTCCTTACCAGCTACGTCTTCAATAATATCTTGAACTACGTGGAAGACATTTCTTTTTAATTCGAACTCTGTATCTCTCAGGAAATAAATTACGATTAGTCCCTGATGCTTCATCTTTAGTCTCTGGTGACATCATCACTAGTCTCTTGTGCTTTTAGTCCCTGATGACGTTAGATTGTGTAGTCTCCGATAGAGTTATTTAGTCTCTGATGCTTTAAGGCTTAGTCTCCGATGACGTCAGCTTAGTCTCTTATGCTTTTAACTTTAGTCTTCGATGACGTAAGCTTTAGTCTCTGACTCTTTTAGACTTAGTCTCTGATGACGTAAGCCTTAGTCTCCGACAAGCAAAACTAGTCTCTGATAGATAAAAATCTTTAGTCTCTGACAAGTTTCCCTAGTCTCTGACAAGCCTTTTTGTAAACTCTAATGGACCAAATACACACTTTGACTTGCTGAAGTTTAGATACTCCATTCCAGCAGTTACTTACAAATAAAGAGTAATTGTATCTCTTTACAAATAATAAATGAATTACAAACAAAGAGATAACTACTGGCTACAAAACTTCAGTGTTACTAATTAACACTATCTATACATTTGTACTCTAAGTAATCTAAAGACAATCATCATCAAATGTTCTAAAACCTAACAATCTCCCCCTAATTATGAATATCAGAATGATAAGCATAATTTCAAGGTTGATGATGATGTCAAAACTCAACATTATAACTACTTAGAAAAAGAATAAAGAATTGCTAACTACAAATGTATTCTGAACTAAGATCTTTGATCTGTTGTTCAGCTTCCACCAAGACTCATGTTTAAATCCTATAAGTCTGGCTTCAAACATAAAGATTACAGCATAATCTCAACACAACATACCTTCCAACACAATAGTTTATCTTTTATGTTTCCTTCAACAACTCCAGCCTTTCTTTTCTATTTCTCCTCAGCAACTCCAGTCTGTCTATCAACAACTTTTTCAATATCAATTCAGTTTCTTCTTTAGCATCCTTGAGTAGACTAATAAAACCTTCGATGTGTCTCTCACTGACACTATTGATATCTCTATTGTAGTTGAAGAAAACTTTCTCTCCATGGAAGGTTTCATACCATAATCCTAGAGGTTTAGGATTAGCTTCCGGCACTGTATCCACCTTATGCTTCACCTTCATTACCTTTTGAATCTGGCTTAAAAAATCCATGTTAAGATCATAAGTCTCAAGCACAACAGTCAGCAACCACTCCAGATTTTCTTTAGTTTGTCTCTCCAAGGCTGGCTTCTCAAATTTCAAAGACTCTCCATCTTTCAAAAAGACATGGAGAAAATCTTTGTTATTTTTACCCTTTATCAGATCAATCTTCTTTGTGGTTTTCTTCAAGGCTTTGATGATTTCTTCTGTACTAGCCATTTCAAACTTGTAAGACTTCTTTGATGAAACTATTTGTGGCTTTGTTGGTCCACTCACAGCCACCAAAGCAGTCTCAGTTGACCTTGGAGGATCTTGAGAGGTAGGCTTCTTGATAGTTGCCTTGATCATATGTTTCTTTGTAGATTCCTGGACCAAAGGTTTCCTTCTTGATTTCTTCTCAGCCTCTTCCATCTCTTTATTTTTCTTCTTGTTTATGGCTGCTTTCTGTGCACTTGATCTCCTTGTAAAGATTTTCTTCTTCTTTGCCTCCTCCTCCTCCTTTTCTGCTGCCATGTCCTCCTCCTCTTGAAGTTTTTGAGCTAACATAGCATCAGCTTCTATCAATTTCTGCTCTTGAGGATAGACCAACTCCACTTTCCCAACCACTATCAGTTCAACTGGAGTGGGAAAGTGAGCTGTTTTCATAGCATCCCCCAGTAGCTTTGGCTGTCCTGGTTGAGTAGTGGTTTTCTTCTTTGAATCTTCAACTATAACCCACTTGCCTTTGTCTTTGATTGTAGGGGCTTGTGCAGAGGAAGAAGGAGAAGCTGCTGTTGTTGGAAGTTGTGTTGTTGTTGTTGCTGATTGAAGATCTGCATGCTTTTTCAATATCCTGTCCATCATTACTTGTAGCTCATCAGAGCTTGGAAGTTTTGATGGAGTAGGTATTTCAACTGGAACAGGTTTTGATATTTGTTTTTGTACAGGTTTGATATGTTGACCACTCTCCCCCTTTCTGACATCAGCATCTTTAGGATGGGAGGAGGTGGCCAAGTGTGGAATTGCCTGTAGCAATAGCTGTTCCATTTTGTCTTGTTTTTGGATCAGGAGTTGGATGTTTGCTTCTAGGGCTTGAAGTCTACTGTCAGTCTTGGACTTGTCTTTTATAAGTGTATCAATGGCAGTGATTGTCCTCCTTGGCAGATATCCTTCATAGCACCTTCTTATCTTTTCTGTCTCCAACTCCATCCTTTCCTCCATTCTCTTCACTGCACCATTTATTCCAGTAACCAAGTAGTGATGAAACTTTGTATGTTTCTTATCCACCTTGGTTAGTTCTTCAAGAATATCTTTAACTGATGGTGCAGAGGTAGTTGACCCTATGTTGGTCACATAATCCTGCCTTAAATGGGCGGCTGCTTCCTCTAGTGTGTTGGAATAGGTGGCATCCAACCATTCATCAACATTTATCTCTGGAGCTTCTTCATGCACAGGTTCATCTGCAAGCCGTGTCTTCAATGCAGAAATGTGGTCTTGTCTTTGTTGTAGACCATATAACATTTCAAAATCAGCATTGGACATCTCAGAAATAATATCTAAGGCTGCATCCCCTGTGCCTGAATTGTTCCTAGTTTCTTCTGTTTGGATATTTGTGGAGGGAGCAGAAGAAACTTGAGCTTCTTGCGAGCTGGTTTCAACAGGTTGTAAAAATGCACCTGTTGAAAATTTCTCTCGTTTCTTTTGTTCAAGGATCTCTTCCTTGTTCACACCCTCTCCTTTTACCTGGGGTTGGGCACCCAGCTTCTCTTACTCTCCTTTTTCCAAGCTTTCTAAAGCTTAACTCTCTTGTATGTGTATATCCTCTCCTTTTTCCAGGTCAGGAGCCTGACTCTCACTATTTATTCTCACATCCTCACTCATATGGATAGGTGCACATTGTCCTACAGAAGTGGGGGTTTGAGAAGTACTTGTGACTGCATGGATAGGGGGTTCCCTTTGTGTATCTTGGGCTAAGGATCTATCCATGAAATGTGTGTGAGAGCTTGTCTCGAGTATTTTCTGCTCTTGGGAAAAATCAAGAAGATTTATATCAGAAATATCAAAAGAATCAAGTGTGGGAGAAGAAGGAGAAGAATGTACAGTGTGGAGTGTTAGCTGTTCCTCAGACATTGAAAATTGAGGAACATCAAGTGATGACTCTGTGTGTGCACTCCTTGTGTCACTCTTTTCTTGTATTTTCTCTCTTTGGGTTTCCTCTTGTTGGTGAACAAGAGGTTGTGCAGACTCTGTACAGTGTGTTCCTAGTTGGGAACTTTCTAAAGGATGTTGACAGTTTACTGTTTTTCCTTATAACCTCCATTGCTTGTTGGGAAGCAATGGATTGCTTTTGGCTAAGGGTTATTAATCTCTTCTTTCTCTGAAGTGGTACTTCAGCTTCTTGTTCTCCCTCATCCTCACTTACTCCCTCAAATATTTTTCTTTTTATTGGGAGCTTCTTGGCTGTCTTTGTTTTTACAACCACAGTCTCTTGGGAAACTGTGGAAGGGGCTATGGATTGTTGTTGTGAAGTGTTTGGAGGATTAATGGGGCTTTGGCTTTCAATATTGTAACGACCAAGAATATTTGTTTATCTATAAATAATTTATTTATTCATATTTTATTTTTTTTTATTTTTTTTTCTTCCCTCTATATATATTAACGTGTATAGTTAATATATGATGTTTTTGAATATCTAAATATTTTCAGACCGATTAAAGGGGTTATTGTTGTTTGATTGTTGGTTGCAAGGATAAGCAATGATGTTTATGTTTGGTGACATCCGTAATTGTTTGAAGAAGCTTTGCGTCCAGACTGGTTAAATCTCATGAAAGACTTAAGAGCCTAAGTATGATGACATCATTGTGTACGTATGTTAATTTGATTAATAAGCTGTTTGTGTGTCATTAAGTGGATTAAACGTATGTGCATGTAGGACAGCAGGCTTATTACGATGCTTAGCTGCTAAGAATCATGATGACCAGCCATTTTTACCATCCAGTTTAACCAATCATTTTATTTCGAAGCTTAATCTCAGCCTACTATAAATACCTCATTCGGAGGAACATTTCAGTCTCTTTTCTAAAGATTTCCTTTTTCCAAAGTTCTTCTTTAAACCTACCATCTCCGTTTAATTTCAAGTTCTCTCTTTTGGACAATCACTTTCAAACAAGCTTTGATCTCTTTCGTCAACCAAGGAGGTAAGAATCTTAAGTTCTCTTTTGCCTTTCTTTTTGTTTGGTATCCGAGAAGTTTAGATGTAGGAGCAAGTCTTTAAGAAAGAAAAAGAAAGGATTATATTCTTTTGTGTCTAGAAGTGTTGCTCATAGCATAAAGCTTGTTGAGAGTTGATTTATGGAGTTGTAGTTGAGATTACTACCCTTGGAGAAGTGAGGAAGACGACCCTGTATCTGAGACAGCTTCTAAAGTTAGTCTTCGACTGTGTTGATGTTAGTCTCAGATGACGTCAGCATCAGTCCCCAACTGTGTTGATGTTAGTCTCTGATGTCGTCAGCGTCAGTCTCTGACTGTGTTGATGTTAGTCTCTGATGACGTCAGCATCAGACTCCGACTGTGTTGATGTTAGTCTCTGATGACGTCAACATCAGTCTCTGAAATGTTAGTCTCCATGACGTCTCCCTTAGTCCCAGAAGGGTTAAGATGACGTCATCAGTCCCTGATGAGATAATTAGTTTAGTCCCTAATGATGTCATCTATAGTCTCTGATGAGATATACGTTAGTCTCTGATGATGATGTCACCGTTAGTCTCCGATGAGTTAAGATGACGTCATCAGTCTCTTATGGGTTTAATAGTCTCCGATGATGTCATCCTTAGTCTCCGATGAGTAAAGATGACGTCAGCAGTCTCTGATGAGTTAAATAGTCTCTGACGAGTGAAATTTTTCCCCGATGGGCAACCTCATGCCCTGATAACCATTTTTCTATATGAATAGCCATCTATTAAGTTTGGATTTCTCATGATATACCCACAATGATGTTATGCAGAAACCTTTTTCAACCGATATAGTGAATTTTAGCTAAGGACCAAGGCAAGTATATATTCACTCCACTATCTTTCTTACTGATTACGTAGAATCATTAATTCGATTTACGTAAATGAATGATGTTAATGCCTATGCATGATGATGATCTCTTTTATGATTAAGTAACGTACGATCATTGAATTCGATGTGCGTAAAAAAAATGTTGATGTTTGAACTATGTGTTATTGGGTGTTTGCTAGTTGTTTAAAGTTCCTAGCACACCAAATGATGATAAAGATGATGTTTGGGTGTTGCAAGTCATGGACTTGTATACACACCCAAGTAACTTCTGTATGGATATATAGTTTCGCTTGTGATGATCACTGTCTTTTAATTGTTAAGCACGCCAATATGTGTTGTTGGCAGTCGTTGCTTTTAATTGTTCAGCATGTCAAGGCTATTCAAAATTGAGAAAATGTTTACAAGAAGATATATCCATATGGAAAGTTAAGGGGCTGTTGAATACTTTCGCCTGGTATTCTGGCCAATGATGATAAAGAATGATAGACCAAGGCAAGGCATCGGTAATGAGATATTTTTTTCGCAGACCATATGCTTTCTGCGAAAGACTACATATGTCAAATGATGAATCAAACGACCAAGCTGACCAGCTGGGATGAAATTTGATTATGTAAGGTAGTCAGATAATGATCAGTCTGGTCAGGTGATACATTATCTGATGAGTAAAGGGCGAATCTTGATTTATTGAGAGAGGGCCGACCCCTTGATATCACTCGGGAACCCTAAATGATACATGTTGATTGATTTTTCAGGAGATGTTGGCATTGCTTCGCCCAACCTCAATGAATACTAAAGCTTTTGAATTATCTTTTCTTCTAGCTTTTGAATATATATTTGCTGAGCGTAAACGCTCATGTGGAATGCTATGAATGTTTTTCAGGTTATGTCGTAAATGCTGAGTCCTCTAAGAGAAGGAAGGAGAGAATTGCTTAAGTATGTTTAAGTTGTAAGGCCATATGAGCCATCTAAAGTTTTGTTTCCGCTGCAGCTGGTTTATTTTCAAGCTTTGAGGTTCTGTAAGATGATGTGGACCTTAATATTTTTAATGATGTATTTGGGAATATATTTCCCACAGGTATGTTGTTAATGCTTGGCTGTGTTATTTGTTTTGCTGTTGTGATGTTGTGTTGTAGTTTTCTGGTGCAGCCTGGGGTTCCAGCCTGGGGATCTCGGGGACTGTCACCCAAATCGCTGACAGTGTCCAGGGCCCGGCTTGGGGGATTTTCGGGGGTGCCACAAATATCCTCAAAGAATTGCAAAGAATAAAGATTTGGAAACCTGTCAATGAGAATTAATCTCATGACAGTAGGGAAAAATAAGGGAACCTTTACCTTTGCAGATTTATGCTTCACATCTGTAAAAATTCTTTTACTCTGCAAAACAGTTGGTACAACTTGCAATCCAGTAATATTAAGGTTAGGGATTAGATAATAAGCAATCATCATCAAAAACCTAGCATAATAAATTTTATTTTTATTACCAGATTTCAGTTTTACCAAAAGGTTTTGCAGAATTAAAAGCCCAATGTTTAGATGTCTATCATACAACACACTAAAAGCAATTTGTTGTGTGAGTGTAGTGATAGCATCATAGCCACTACATTTTGAAGTAAATGCTTTAGTTATTATATCAAAGAACAGTGACCACTCTTGCCCTAGATGGGGTCGTGTAATAGACCCAACAGAACCAATTTCAGCAGAATAATGTAAGTTTTTAAACATAGAAAGAAATTCTTCATCAAAGGCAAGGGAGTCAAAGTTTTCGTATACAGGTAAGTGTAAAGCATTATTAACAATGGTATGGTCGATATTATAAACAGTGTTATCATACCTGAAACTTACCACAGGAGAGTCAGTATTCTCATCCTGGATGGTTGCAGTGGTCCACATAGCCGTGATGACTTCAGCGGCTTAGACAGGAGCTTCATAAATGGCTTAGGTTAGTGTGGAGTTTTGAAGAAAATCTACGAAGGGGTGGTACTGGACTTCAAATTCATGCTTGTTAGCCACCCCTGCATGGCTAGTCTTTCTGAAATCGAAATCTCCAAACTGGAAACAGACTGTTTTAATGGCTATTGGAAGAGATCTGTGAACTTTGAAGAAACTTTGAAAAAGGGGTTAAATTGTAGAGAATTTGTAGAGAGAAAGTAATTGCAAAGCTTTGAGGAATTGTGATTGCAGATGTGTTTGATTTTACTTTTAGCGAAGTATTAAAAACATTTGCAATTCTAAAGATATTGAACCATTTTTGATCATGGGTAGGATAACCACCAGATTACCCTCGATCGGAGATTGCCCTAATCTCTGATAAGTTCACGCATAAGAGACTAGACCCAATTAGTCTCCGATAGTTCATTTTGATTGAGTCAGAGACTAACCAAAAACGATGTCGGGGACTAACGTAGTCTCCGATAGTTCACTTTTTAATTCAGTCGGGGACTAATTAAAAACAACTATGAGGGACTAGTTAGTCTCCGATAGTTCAATTTTTTAATTCAGTCGGGGACTAATTAAAAATAATTGTCGGGGACTAGTTAGTCTCCAATAGTTCAATTTTTTAAATCAGTCGGGGACTAATTAAAAATAACTGTCGGGGACTAGTTAGTCTCCGATAGTTCAATTTTTAATTCAGTCGGGGACTAATTAAAAACACTATCAGAGACTAAGATAGTCTCTTTCTCTTAAGCTTTCAAAATATTTCCAACAATCAAGTTAATGATTATTAGCTTCATAAATTCTGTTATTTGATAACAGCTACATTCCAGAAATTAAATTCTAGCTTCTAACATTCTGTTTAATAAAAAAAACAGCTACATTCTAGAAATTTAATTCTAGCTTCTAACATTCTGTTTAATAAAAAAACAACTAAATTCCAAAAATTTAATTCTAGTTTCTAAAATTTTGTTTAATTTAAAAAAAACAGCTTCACTTCAAGAAATAAAATTTCTAGATTCTTAGAACTAAACAACTTGTTTTCAAAATTTAATCAATTTTTAGAGGCATAATTCAACATTCCTAATTCAAAAACTAATCTAGAAAAAGTAGATTCATCTAAAGGTTTTGTGAATATGTCTGCAAGTTGTTTATCAGTTGTTACCCAGTGTAATTCGATATTACCTTCACTTACATGTTCTCTTATGAAGTGATATCTAATATCTATGTGTTTTGTTCTTGAATGTTGCACTGGATTTTCTATTACTGCTATGGAACTAGTATTATCACAAAAGATAAGAATTTTGGATAATGACATACCATATTGTAGGAGTTAATTCTTGATCCATAGGATTTGAGCACAACAACTCCCAGCTGTGATGTATTCAGCTTCTGCTGTTGAAGTAGAAATTGAATTTTGTTTCTTGCTAAACTAACAAACAAGTCTGCCTACAAGAAGTTGGTAGCTTCCACTTGTGCTTTTCCTATCAAGCTTGCAACCTGCATAGTCAACATCTGAATAACCAATTAGTTTAAAATCAGATTCTTTGGGATACCATAAACCAAGGTTTGGGGTACCCTTCAGATATCTGAGTATTCTTTTTACATCAATCAAATATGACTCTCTAGAATCAGCTTGAAATCTAGCACATAAACATGTAGCAAACATTATATCAGTTCTACTTGCAGTTAGATATAAAAGAGAGCCTATCATTCCTCTATAGCTAGTAATATCAATTTTCTTTCCTTTTAAATCTTTATCTAGCTTAGTGGCAGTAGGCATGGGTGTTTTTGCAGATGCACAATCAACCAAATCATATTTTCTCAGTAAGTCTTTGATATACTTAGACTGACTGATAAAAATTCCATCAATTGATTGTTTTATTTGTAATCATAAGAAAAATGTTAATTCTCCCATCATACTCATTTCATATCTAGACTGCATTAGTTTTGAAAATTTTTCACAAAGTTTCTCATTTGTAGACCCAAATATAATATCATCTACATATATTTGTACCAATATAATGTCAGAGTCTTGCTTTCTATAAAATAAAGTTTTATCTATGATACCTCTAACAAATTTATTTTCAAGTAAAAATTGGGATAGAGTATCATACCAGGCTCTTGGTGCTTGTTTTAAGCCATAAAGTGCTTTGTCTAACCTGTAGACATGATTTGGAAATTTGGAATACATAAAACCGGGGGGTTGGCAAACATAGACTTCCTCTTCCAATTTTCCATTCAAGAAAGCACTTTTGACATCCATCTGGTACACCTTGAAGTTCTTGTAGGCTGCAAAAGCCAAGAAGATTCTGATTGCTTCAAGTCTTGCTACCGTTGCAAAAGTTTCATCATAGTCTATTCCTTCTTCTTGAGAATATCCTTTTGCAATCAATCTTGCTTTATTTCTTGTAATTGTACCAGTTTCATCCAATTTATTTCTGAAGACCCATTTGGCACCAATTATTGATCTATTCCTTGGTTTGGGTACCATTCTCCAGACTTTGTTTCGAGTGAATTGGTTTAACTCCTCTTGCATGGCAATTATCCAGTCAGGATCTTGAAGTGCTTCCTTAATTTTCTTTGGCTTAATCTTTGAGAGAAAACTGAGATATAAACATTCATTTTGAGTTGCACTTCTAGTCTTGACTCCATCCTCTAGACATCCAATAATCAAATCTGGTGTGTGGTCTCTAAACCATGGAATTGCACGTGACAGATTTGACCTTGAAGTGGAGGCTTCATTTTCTAGATTGATGTTATCCAATCTAGCTTCATGATCAGAGACTGCTCCCCCTAAACCATTGACTCCTTCATTATTAGCTCCCCTGAGCTGTTTATCTCTATAGTCTCTGATTGTGCATCAGTGACTCTAGTCTCTGGTGAACCATTAGTCTCTGATGGAATACTAATGTCACCAGTCTCTTGAGTTTCATCTAATACTCTAGTCTCTGATAGAGTATTAGTTCTTGGTACTTCATACACAAAAGTAAACTCCTCCTCAATTATGTAGGGATCATTACTATCTTGGGGTTTTTCAGTAGTCTCTGATGAATATTCCCATGCATCCAATTCATTCTCAAAACTGAGAGGTTCATGCAATCCTTGTCCAATCATTCCTGGAATCTTTTTATCATGAAACACGAATTGAATTGATTCCACAATGACCTTTGTTCTTAGATTATATACTCTGTATGCTTTACTTGACAAAGAATACCCTAACAAGATTGCCTCATCAGACTTGTTGTCAAATTTTTCTCTTGTTTCTAATGAGTCTCTCAGTACAAAGCACTTACAACCAAACACATGTAAAAACTTGAGAGTTGGTTTTCTCCCAATCATTAATTCATAAGGTGTTTTGTTGTATGCTTTGTTTATCAAGGATCTATTCTGTGTAAAGCAAGCAGTGCTTATATCTTCCTCCCAAAAATATGTGGGAAGCTTAGCCTCTTGTAACATAGTCCTTGCTACTTCAATAAAGGTTCTATTTTTCCCTCAACAACTCCATTTTGTTGAGGGGTTCTTGGAGCTGAGAATTGATGAGTTATTCCTTTTTCAGTGTAGAATTCAGTAACTTGGGAATTCTTGAATTTTGTTCCTCTATCACTCCTTATCACCCTTACTGTTTTTCTTAACTCAGTTTCTATCTTCTTGATATGATTAATTATCAACTGAGCAACTTCATCTTTTGTATGGAGGTATTTTACCCAAGTATACCTCATGTGATCATCCACAATAACCAAAGCGTATCTATTTCTTAAGATTGACATCACATTCACTTGCCCAAATAAATCCATGTGTAGCAACTATAAAGGGTCAGTGATTGATGTTGCTGGTTTGCTTTTGAAAGACACACTTCTTTGTTTCCCTTTCTGGCATGAATCACACAATCCATCTTGTGTAAATTCCAATTGTGGAATGCCAGCTACCAATCCTTTCCTCACAAGCTTGTTGATATTCTTGAAATTCAAGTGGGAAAGCTTCTTATGCCAAAGCCAACTTTCATCAGTTGAAGCTTTGCTATAGAGACATGTGATTTGATCTGTGAAAGAGATAAGGTTTGCAACATACAAATTTCCTTTTCTTTTCCCTGTCAATATCACATTATCAGATTCTTTGTCACACACCAAGCATTGATCTTCTTTGAAGGTGACATTGAATCCCTTATCACATAGTTGACTCACACTCAATAAATTGTGCTTTAAGCCATCAACTAGTGCAACTTCAGTGAAGATGACATCTCCATGTTCAACACTGCCATATCCCCTCGTATGGCCTTTGCTGTCATCTCCAAAAGTGACTTTTGGGCCACTTTTCTCTTCATACTGTTTTAGCAAGGACTTATCTCCAGTCATGTGCCTTGAACAGCCACTGTCCAAGTACCTTGTTTTCTTCTTTTTGCCCTGCACATTAGAGAATAACTAGTTTGAGACTTTTGGAACCCAGACTTTCTTGGGTCCTTTCTCACTAGTTGTAGACTCAAGACTTGACTCAGATTGAGTTGATTGTCTTTTAGCAGTTTTAACTTTAATTGGACAATCATTAGTCTTGCTACTCGTTTGTGAGAGACTACCAAGTTTAGGGTTTTCATTGTTAATGCAAAGATTATTTAACCTTTTTACAGGTGATTTATCTTTTCTTCTCTTCGAAGATGCAGTCTCAGTTATAAGAATTTTAGTTTTGCTCCTACAGTTAATAGCTATGTGGTTGGGGTTACCACATACATGACATGTTTTTCTAGGAGCATCAGGCATTCTAGCATAATTTGTATATTTATTAATGCCAATTTTTCCATTCCTATTTTTCTTATTTTTGCTTAACTCCACTGATTTTTCAGCCACTTTGCCTGGAAGATTTTCCAATTTTTTTACTTAACTGTGTCTTTGTCATGAACCCAATATTTAATCTTTTATTTTTACTCTTATCAACAACATTTAATGTCTTTTGATCAATTTCTGATATTGCAGTTACTTGTTGATATTGAGTGTTGATAATTTTGGGTTCAATAACAGGAGAGACAAAATTGGAGCATTTTGATGGTTTAAAATATCTGGCTTACTAGTTGAGGAGTTTGCAGCTTCAAATAGATCATTTAAATTTGAACTCTTGTCTAGATTTTCATCATAACCTAGTCCAGATTTTTGACCTATTGTTTGACACTCTAACAAGTCTGTCAACTTTTTGGAGGAAGTATTCCATTGTGTAATCTTAGCTTGAGCATTTTCAAGTTGCTCTACTAAATAATATTCCCTCTTTTTCAAAGCATCAATCATATGATGAGCTTTATTTAAGTCAGATTTGATGGTGTCAAGCTGTGCCAATCTCTCTTCAAGAAACTTATTTCTTTTCAAGAGACTGTCACGTGATTCTTTCACATTGGTATATTTAATAGTTAAAGATCTAAAACTAACATGCAAATCAGACATATCTTTTTGTATGCTTTCAATGCTAGACGTGTCAAGTAAATCAAGCACATTAAAATTCTGATTTGCATCACATACCTTTGTAGAATCACTTGACTCGTCACTTAGCCATTAGGGAAAAGTTGACAACTTCTTCATCAGAGTCGCTGTCAATCCAATCTTTACCCTCAGTAATCAAGGCTTTGCTCTTTGATTTAGCTTTCTTGTCAGCAAAGTCATTCCCTTTCCTTGATTTTTCATCCTTAGATCTATCACTAGATCTCGGCTTCCTGCACTCATTGACAAAGTGCCCTAACCCGTCACAACTGTAACATCTTTTCTTTTTTAAGTCGAAGGTGACTTTTTGACCTTCACGTTTAGGGTTAGGTTTCCTTAATGATTTTCTTCCTTTCCTGCTGGCCCTAAACTTCTTAAACTATTTGACCATGAATGCCATGAATTCCTCCAAGTCATCATCAGAATCCAGTTCATCTTCCTGATTAGTCGAGCTAGCATTGGAAGATTTCTCATCAAGCTTTTCTTGAGACTTGCTTGTCTCAACCATCAACGCAGCTCCTTTGTCCCTGCCATGCATGTGTTGTCATTGCTCTACTTCGAGTTCATATGTCTTTAAATTCTCGTAGAGCCTGTCCAGTGTGAGGATATCCAAGTCATGAGTCTCTCTTATAGTTGTTGTTTTTGGATCCCAACTTGGAGGGAGAGATCTCATGAACTTGGTGTTGACATCCACATTATCCATAGGACTTCCCAAGTATTTTCAGGTCGTTGAGCAAAGTGTTGAACCTGCCATAAACTGGCGTTATTGGTTCACCAGGCTTTGCTTGAAACAACTCGTATTGTTGTGTCAACAATGACCTTTTGTTCTTTCGGACTTGGTCAATTCCTTCACATAGGACTTTAATGGTGTCCCAGATTTGCTTAGATGTCGTGCAATTTATGATGCTTGTGAACATATTTTTATCAATTCCATTATAGAGTATGTTCATCACCTTAGCATCCTTCAACACTTGCAACTTGTCTTCGTTTGTATAATCACATTCTGGAGCAAGTTCAAATTGTTCCGCCACAACAGATCCATCGACGGTATTAGCAGGAATAAATTTCCTGGGTAGATAGGGACCCTTCTCAATCCTATCAATATAATTTGGATCTGTTGCTCTTAAGTGCATGTACATCTTTTGCTTCCATATCGGATATTCTTCTCGTTTAAGAATAGGGATTCTAGTACCACCATCACGACTTCTTGCATACGTCATTATGCTAGAGCTGCTTGCTTCATCATTGGCCATCTCTTGGAACGTAATAATTGAGTAAATTCAATTAAAGGCTTTCATACCAATTGTTTTCCCAGTGAGATAGCCGAGAACTTGTAGAAGGGGGGTTGAATACAAGTTCTTTGAATTCTTTTCGATTACTTGTTCTTCAACAAATTAATAATTATTTGCGAAAATAAAGAACAAGAACATGAATCAATTTATAAACAATTGTTTGTATTAACTTTAACAATTGAATACAAATTCTAACAATCACAACAATATAATCGTCAGCTTCTTTTCTATTCTGTATAGGAAAAGATACAAACTCTGAAAAACCTATACAGCTTCGAATTACAATTTCTGTAAAACTAATTACAGCTTCTACAACTGAATTACAATTAACTCAGTTCCCAATTCTGAATAAAATTCATCTTCCTTATTCGAATCAAATACAATCTTTCCTTTTTTGATTAGGAAGAGATTTCTGGTTAGTTTCCTTACCAGCTACGTCTTCAATAATATCTTGAACTACGTGGAAGACATTCCTTTTTAATTCGAACTCTGTATCTCTCAAGAAATAAATCACGATTAGTCTCTGATGCTTCATCTTTTGTCTCTGGTGACGTCATCACTAGTCTCTGGTGCTTTTAGTCCCTGATGACGTCAGATTGTGTAGTCTCCGATAGCGTTATTTAGTATCTGATGTTTTAAGGCTTAGTCTCTAATGACGTCAGCTTAGTCTCTGATGTTTTTAACTTTAGTCTTCGATGACGTAATCTTTAGTCTCCAACTCTTTTAGACTTAGTCTCTAATGACGTAAGCCTTAGTCTCCGACAAGTAAGACTAGTCTCTAATAGATAAAAAATCCTTAGTCTCTGACAGGTTTCCCTAGTCTCCGACAAGCCTTTTTGTAAACTTTAACGGACCAAATACACACTTTGACTTGCTAAAGCTTTGAGACTCCATTCCAGCAGTTACTTATAAATAAAGAATAATTGTATCTCTTTACAAATAATAAATGAATTACAAACAAAGAGATAACTACTGGCTACAAAACTTCAGTGTTACTAATTAACACTATCTATACATTTGTACTCTAAGTAATCTAAAGACAATCATCATCAAATGTTCTAAAACCTAAAACACAACCACAGATGCAAAAGAATACTGCTACAACTTTTGAAGATTTATTCTTTTATTGGGTAATTTAGCATTCACGACTAATACTTTCAAATGTTAGGCATGAGAGAATAAAATAGAACAGAGCAGAGTATGTGATTGGTATAAAGCTCTTACCTCTTCGTCTTTAAAGAAGAAATTAAAAGCATGGCTACTCTAGAAAAGGACAGTTGCTCAAGAAAATGAACTTGAAATTTATGAGGATGGTTGGTTAAAGAGAAGTTTTAAGAGAGAGGTTAGGATTTAACCTCAGATGATGTTTTTATAGTGTTCGTAAATCAACTAGAGCAGTAGGCTAAAATTATGTCTTGAGGTAATGTGATTGGCCAGCTTGGCCGGTGTAGCGGCTGCTCATCATAACACTCTAATAGTTGGTATATACCAAGCAGCTGTTGGCACATGCAGTTCAATCATAGTTAGTTGTTGACACACATGCAGCTTACTAATCAAACACTAATATAGGTGATCCCCCAACAATCTCCTTAAATACACGTAATCCTTTCATCAACTTATCTCTACACATGCTTGATTAATTGATCTCATATGAGATTTGAGATTCTCATATTCATATCCCTTTGATGATTTTACAAAGGAATTGACATAAATAAATTTTGGACATCACATTGACATAAAACTCATGCATTTAAAATTCATACCTCATAGGAATTAATCTTATTTACATTTTATTTCTATTGTAAATAAAATTTTGGGTCCTCACAGTCTCCAAAGGTTTTCATTGTTCCTTATTTATTCCTTTAAAAATGATCTCCCTCCCCCTTAACTTTTGCTAGTTGTGGTTGTTTTCTTTTTACAACATTTATCTTTTGAGAGATAAAGGATGTGGCTTTTGTTACAAACATGTATTTAGAAAGTTTTGCTATTTGGGCAAATGAAGTTGGATCATTACTAACATCCTTCATTGTAGCAGAATTAGAAGAAATAAAGAAGATAAATTTAGAAATTAAAAGTTTAATTTATGCTACCAGTAGGTAATTATCCACTGATGAGTAATTCATGAGGGCATAAATTATCTACAAGTTACTTCTGTGTTGGAACAAAATGAAGTTCCACTGTAACATTCATCACATGTTCTATGATGAAGTGATACCTGATGTCTATGTGTTTTGTCCTAGAGTGTTGCACAGGATTCTCTGTAATAGCAACAGTAGTGGTGTTATCACAATAAATAAGAATTTGATTACACACTATACCATAGTCCATTAACTGAGTTCTCATCCATAAGATCGAAGACAACAACTCCCAGCAGCAATGTATTCAGCTTCAGCTGTTGACACAGAATGTTGTTTCTTGCTAAATCATGACACTAGTTTGCTTCCAAGGAATTGACAGCTTCTTATTATGTTTTTCCTGTCTATTTTGCAACCTGCATAATCTGCATCTGAGTAGCCTATTAGCTTTAATCCATAATCTCATGGATACCAAATTCCAAGATTTGGAGTACCTTTAAAATATCTGAATATCCTTTTAACAACAATCAAATGAGATTCTCTAAGGTCAACCTAAAATCTAGCACATAGACATCTAGAAAACATTATATCTAGTTTACTAGAAGTTAGATATATAAGAGTGAGACTATCATTCCTCTATAACTTGATATATTAATTTTATTTCCTTTCAAATTAGTATCAAGTTTAGTGGATGTTGCCATGAGTGTTTTACTAGTTGAAACATCTTCCAAATTAAATTTCTTTAAAAGATCTTTGATATATTTTGATTGACAAATAAAAGTACCATTAGTGGTCTATTTAACCTGTAGACCTAAAAAGAAATTTAGTTCACCAATCATGCTCATCTCATATATACTCTTCATCAGTTTTGAGAATTTAGAACATAACTTCTCATTAGTAGAACCAAATATGACGTTATCTACATAGACTTGAACAAGTATTATGTCACCAGCATATTTTCTATGAAAAAGGGTTTGATCTACAATACCTCTTGTGAAATGATTTTCAAGTAAAAATTGAGATAAAGTATCATACCATGCTCTTGGTGCTTGTTTAAGTCCATAGAGTGTTTTGTCTAACCTATAGGCATGATTGAGAAATTGATGATCTTCAAAGCTAGGAGGTTGTTGTACATACACCTCTTCTTGTAGTTTTCCATTCAGAGAGGCACTTTTTATATCCATCTGGTACACTTTAAAATTTTCAAGAACAACATAGGCAAGGAATATCGTGATTCCTTCCAATCTTGCTACTAGTGCAAAGTTTTCATCATAGTCAATCCCTTCTTCTTGTGAATAACCTTTTACAACCAGTCTGGCCTTGTTCCTTGTCACTGTACCAACTTCATCCAGCTTGTTTCTGAAGACCCATTTAGTACCAATTTTTGATTTGTTCTTTGGTTTTGGCACTAGTCTCCAGATCTTGTTTCTTACAAATTGAATGAGCTCCTTTTGCATAGCAATCACCCAATCAGTATCTTATAACACCTCCTCAACCTTTTTAGCTTCAATCTTTGATATAAAGTTGAGGTATAGGCATTCATTTTGAGTAGCACTTCTTGTTGTCACATCTTCAGTTGGATCTCCTATAATCTGCTCCATAGGATGATCTCTTGTCCATTTTGTCTATGGAGGAACTCTTCTTGAAGAAGAAGCTTAATATGTTCCTTGTCCTCGATGGTGTACAGTGCTTTTAGCTTCTTGAGAAGATCTCTTTGAATCAATGGATATTTCTAGATTGGAGTTTAAGATATCCACCGATTCATTATCCACTGACAGTGGATTATCCCTTGATGCAGTGTCATTATCCCCTGATACTGCATTTTCCTCTTATAAGGCTTTCTTAGTAGGTATTGAATTATCCACTAACAAGGTAGCTTCGTGGGGTTCTGCTTCATCATTTAAAGAGTGTAGAAGATCCACATCATCTTCATTCTCAAACCTTAGGATCTCATGATTTCTTTCATATTGCATTCCAATTATTTTTTGATCATCAAATACAACATTAATAGATTCCATTACAATGTTCAACCTAAGGTTGTAGGCTCTGTATGTTTTACTTGTTAGAGAATAACCTAGGAAAATTGCTTCATCAACTTTAGGTTCAAATTTTCCTAAGTTTTCACCTTTACATTTTAGCACAAAGCATTTGCCACCAAATACATTAAGAAATTTAACATTAGGTTTCCTGCCTGACATTAGCTCATAAGGAGTCTTGTTGTGAGCTTTGTTGATCAAGGTCCTATTTTGAGTGAAGCATGCAGTTGAAATTGTTTCAGCCTAAAAATAGGTAGGCAACTTGGCTTCTTCAAGCATGGTTCTAGTAGCTTCAATTAGAGTTTTGTTTTTCCTCTCAACTACTCCATTTTGTTGAGGGGTTCTTGGAGCAGAAAATGTGTGAGATATTGCTTTGTCCACACAGAAACATTCAACTTTGGAGTTCTTGAATTTTGTTCCATTATCAATTCTTAGAACTCTGACAGTTAACCTAGATTCAGTTTGAACTTTCTTGATGTGATCAATCACTAGATGAGCTACTTCATTCTTGGCATGCTGAAATTTTACCCATGTGTATCTAATGAAATCAACAACTATCACCAGAGCATACCTTTTCTTTAAGATAGACAAAATGTTTACAGGTTCAAATAGATCCATATGAAGTATTTGTATTGGACTTGTAATTGATGATATCTCTTTGGTTTTGAAGGATGTCTTCTTTTGCTTCCCTTTCTGACAGGTTCCACACAAACCATCTTGAGTGAATTCTAATTGTGGAAGTCCTGTCACTAATCCTTTCTTCACCAGAGTATTGATTGTCTTGAAGTTCAAGATAGGCAACTTTCTTCTACTGATGTTCTACTATAAAAGCATGTAGATTTATCTTTCTTTGATGTGCAAAAGTTAACTATGTAGAGGTTACCTTTCCTAACTCCAGTTAGAGCTATTTTTCCATCTTTGTTGTTACTTATCAAGAATTGTTCATCCTTGAAAGTAACATGATAACCTCTGTCACACAGTTGACTAACACTAAACAAGTTATGCTTAAGACCATCAACTAGTGCTACACTTTCGAAGATGACATTTCTATTTGTGACTTTGTCATATCACAAGGTATATCCTTTGTTGTCATCTTCAAAGGAAACTCTTGGACCAACTTTCTCCTCATACTATGTCAGCAGGGTCTTATCTCCACTCATATGTCTTGAACAACCACTATCAAAGAACCAAACTTGTTTGCTCATGCCCTACACACAGTAAACGCATAAGTTAATTTTGGAACCCGAATTTTCTTGGGTCCATTGAAATTTATAGCAGTTAACTTAGATGTAGTTAAAGGTTTTTCAGAATTTTCATGTTTTTTCACCCACTGCATAGAAGAAATTACTTTATTCTTAGCCTTAGGTGCTTCAGATTTTACTATTACCTTTTTAGGAGGCCTTTCATAATTGTTTTTAACCATTTTAGGATACAATTGGTTCTTAACAGTTAATGTCTTCTTATCAGGGGATTGTTGTCTAGCATGCATGTTCCTAGGTGCATTTTGACATTTAAAAGTAAGGTGGTTAGGATTTTCACACTTCCAACATACTTTCCTAGAAGCATTAATGATATGAGTATAGTTAGTGAACTTGTTAATTCTCTCATTATCATTTATGTTCTTCTTCAGATCATTATCCCCTGATGAGTGAATCAACTTTCTATTCCTTGATGAGTCAATTTTTTTCTGATTGGAGCTTTTGGTTCTTGACCCATTTAACTTCTTTTCTAGCTGAATCACTCTTTGTTTGAGCACCTTTTCCTTGAACTTTTCTTCAATAGCTCCTGCCTTAACAAATTTTACTATCTTAAGAGGGTGGACAATAGCTGCAGGAGTACTCTTGTTAGTGCTAGCTTCACTAGTTCCAGTGATTGGCAACTCCTTAAACACTGGTTGCTTTTGCTAGACCTTATTATAGCCTAGTCCCTCAGTCTGACTAGTACTATATTTTTCAATGGTTTCCCTCACTATATTGGAGGAATTGGTTCATTCCTTTATGAGATCTTGCTCTTCTTTTAGTTTGGCCCTAAGCCATTCTTCTATTTCCAGAGCACAAGCAAGTCTCTCATTGGTTTTCCTGCACTCCTCTCTAACCTCTTCTAGCTTAATTAGCTCAGTCTCTAGTAAGGAATTCCTAGTGACTAATAGATCATTAGCCTTTTGAATTCTTTCATTCTCTTTTACTAAACACCTTAATGTAGGATACAGATTGTAAATTTCAATTGACATTTCTTTTATTTTTAATTTACAATTTGAAAGAGACATGTTAGAGGGATCAGGTTTTGCCTTAGTTCCCTGAGACAAGCTGTTGGATCCAGCTGATGTCCCATCAGATTATATTGTCATAAGCACAAGATTGATGAATTCCTCATCATCTGATTGGTTTGAATCTACCCAATCATTTCCCTATGCAATGAATGCTTTATTCTTCTTATTGATGAATTCAAAGTATTTCTTTTTATAGTAGTCATCATCCTTCTTGACTTCTCTAGTCTGTTTGACAGACTTTTGCTTGTTACATTTATTTGCAAACTGTCTAGGCTCTTGACAGCTGTAGCATTTGATCTTTGATCTGTCAGTAACACCAGAGTGGACAGGCTTCCTTGTTGGTGTTGTCTTTCTGAAGTCCTTGCCCTTCTTGAATCTTAGCTTTTTGAATTTTCTTGCCAAGAAGGTCATGGCTTCATCAATAGCCTCTTGTTCCTCTCAAGTATAGTTGCTTTATCTTCGCTATCCATACTCTTATATGCACTTGCCTTAGCTTCACTTTTCTCTTCAATGAGAACTTCCCTCCCATAAAGCTTCTTGCTCGAACTCCCAGCCACAAGTGCCACTAAATTTTCATTTCTATGGCCTTGACTTCGACTTTCTCTTTGTTAAACCTCTAACTCATAAGTTTTGAGGTTCCCATAGAGCTTCTCCAAGGAGATTGAGCTCATATCCTTGACTTCTCTTATGGCTATAGTTTTCGCATTCCAGATCTTTGGCAATGCCCTTATAAATTTTAGATTCACATCTTTGTTGGCGTAAGTTTTGCCAAAAATCCTCAAGTTATTGATTAACATGTTGAATCTATCAAATAAGCTTGTTAGATCCCAATGTTTGGGAAGAGCTCTCAGAAATCTATGATTCATTTGAAGCACAGAATACTCTTGGCCATAGGTAGATAAATCATTAATTAATTGGATGAATCTCTCATATAGATCATCAAGAGATTCATTTGGCAGTAAACAACTCATATTGTTGAATCAGCAGGAGTTTTTTGTTTAGCTTGATTTGGTCTTTCCTTTCACATAGGATAGTGAGCTTGTCCCAAACCTCCTTGGATGTTTTGCACTTCACAACTTTGTATAGCATGCTGTTATCAAGTGTTGTGATTATAGGGTTTCGTAGGATAAAACGCAGCGGAAAAAATACGATTTAAAATAAAACAAAAAACGAAACCCAAACCCGAGGATCTATGCGAAACAATTTAATACAGATAGTTTAAGTTTTTACAAATTAATTGTGCGAATCTGAAGCTTTGGTGAAGGTGTTGATCATCTCCAAATCTTTAACGCAATCCAATAGGACAGCGTCTCTACGGTATCCACACGAACACCCGCGAATCGTCTTGCGATCCGAACAAGAAGAGTTACAGTACTAGCTGTACAATCTGTATCTCTCTTTTCTCTCTATATCTCTGAACTCTAGTTTCTCTCTTATGAGCAACTAGGGTTCTTAGAATACGTGAAAACGTTGGTCTGAGAGAATAGCTGATATATATCATATATATAGCCTTTCATAGAGTAAATCCAAAACCTAATCTAATTAGGAGACTTGAAATCCGAATTTTATATTTATTAGATATATATATATTTAATCAAGTCTCACTTAATTAATATATATATGCACAAATAAATATATATTCGTATTTCTTTCCAAAGGACTCTATTTCATACAGATTACATATATTAATATATATGTATATAATTTAAATCCATGATTTAATTAAATCAATCTTATTGATATATTAAAATCATTGGCATTTAAATTATATCTCCTTGACGAATGTTCTTTGTGTGTGACCCTGTAGGTTATTATTACGTTGGCAATAATTTTAAATCATATTATAAAATTATAAACAGTGAGCGACATCTAGCAATACATCACTGTTACCCAAGTAATAATAAAGTCATAGATTCGACGTTACCTTTCGTGACCAATGTTTCAATGTAACTTAATCCTTTTAACCATGATATCTAAGATTAAATTCAAGGCATGGATGTGTCATCCTCTTCATAATTTAATCTTAGTTTTCTTGATCAATGAGTAAACTATATGAAACAAATCTCTATTTGAGCATGGCCATGCATTTCATAGTTTCACTCAATCAAGAGGCCTATAGATATCACTCCTAATTTATAGGAGGGTTAAATTCCATCTACATCATTCCCAATTCTCACATAACTCATTATGCATCCAACAATTACCTTTATCGTCCACCCGGTTAAAGGTGACTTTTGATAATGTCAAAATGCATAACTCCTTATGTAGAAATGTCATGACTTCAGGTCGAAGGACCATTACATCATTGTCACTATGAGAATTACTTATGACACATAGCATAACGCTCCATGTAGAATTCTCATGGTGGGTCTGTCCAGTACCATGTTCTCTAACATATACCTATGTATCAACTTAATATATCTCGTATATATTTATGACCAATTAGATATGGCCATCAGTTAATCACATACTAGTCTCAATGTATTATTGTTGTCCTGCTGACAATGATACTCGACTAGGGACATTTTAAGAATAATGATACATTACATACTTATATGATCTCATATTCAAGTCACATACTTGAAACCATATAATTAGTATCATTCTTCTAAGGACATTTATTATGTTAACATTTATATAACGCAGTAAATAAAACATAATAAAAGAAATTATCATTTAACCAAAAACATATCATAAATATAGTGTCACAATCATTACATAATTGGCCACTAGGGCATACACTCTAACAGTGATAAGGATATCTCTGACCTTCTTATCGTTGGTAGCCTCCTCCTTTTCTGATTGAGTAAATTCTTTTGGAGTTTTTGCTTCATATTTGTCTGTTGCAGTAACTCCATCAGAGGTGATGTCAGGTACAAACTTCTTTATTTCTGGAGGACCTTTTTCCATAATCTCCAGGTATTGCTCATCTTTTGCATCAAGATAACTTAAGATCCTTTGTTTTCAGAATGAGTATTCACCCTTCTTGAGTTGTGGAACTCTAGTGTTGTCCTTTGAATTACTCATGATCTCTAGATTGAATTAATCTAGAACTGCTCTGATACCAATTGTTTGTCCCGTGGAATAATTGTAGAAGAGGGAGGGGGGTTGAATACAATTACTAACTTTTCTTTGAATTAAACTATTTAATACAGTTTAAAACTTAAGAACAGTTAAAACAACTTTACTGAAAAGATATAACATATGAAACAGTAAAGCAAATTGCAAGATATGAATATTAATCTACAATATGTATATTTATTATAAATCAATTTAAATCTTTACAATTCTTTCTGGTAATGATTACCAGTTGAAGACAATCCCTATTTAAAATCATAGTTGCACTCTATAAAAATGATTTCTAGCTTCACTCAAGTTTCTGAAAACTTGTTACACGCAAGTTATGAAAAACTTGTTTCTCTGTAAGTTTATTACAGCTGCTATATGATTTGAGATAAGATATATTCTTGTTGTTTTCTCTTGATGTATGATGTTATATCTCGATGTATGTTATCTCAGCTGCTCCATGTCTTTATTTATAGACATAGCTTCCTTGTTCTCCAAGCTTCTTTAGTGAGTTGCCTCCAAAAATATCTCTGAAATTCTTTGGTAATTGCAGCTCTATCACATAACTTCTTCTTTTTGCATGACCTTCCTTGCACATCGACCTGTTATGTAACATCTCTGGTGTAACAACACACCAGCTCTCTCTTTTCCTCTTGGAGTTCCCATGATAAGTTATCTCTACAGTGAATAACTTATCTCTACGAGCTTCCTGGTTTTTGATTAGACCAGCTTCCCTATTTTCCTCCTTCAAGTTTCTATAAGTTATCTCTGTAGTTTTCACTCCAGCAGCTATATACGCATGTTAGTGTATAAGTATGACTTTTCTCCGTATCAATGTTCACACATGCAGTGTATAACTTATCTCTTTGAAGCTTCTTTGGTAGCCAATCTCTCCTTATTGGACCACCATCTATATTTTAATTTCACCGCATTTAAACTTAAGTTAGCGAATTTGTGAACTTAGCCACGTGTCATCCCATATGTCATGTTTAGTCTCTGATTATTTTATCCCTTGATAGACAGTCTCTGTTTATCAGTGAATATTTATCCCATGACGAGTTGTTTTGTTCATCAGTGGATATTTATCCTCTGATGGACAGTCTTTGGTACCGAGAAATCCATCCCTTGATGACGAGAAAACTATCCTCTGATGCTGAGAAACTCATCCACTGACACCGAGAATCTCATCCCCTGATGCCGAGAGATTTATCGCTTGATGCTCGAGCACTTTGGTGCTTCACATTTTATCCATTGATGTTCGAGCACTTTGGCGCTAGTGTAAATTACCTGACGACTTTGGCGATGAGTAATTTTGAGTTTGGCGATGTTGTTGATTTGCCCGACGACTTTGGCGATAGTCATTTTGAGTTTGGCAACGGTCAAATCTTCTCAAGGCTACTTTAATACATTGGAGTGTCTTTGCCTTAGTCTCTGCTAGCTTCAACATTAGTCTCCGATGAACAAACAATTAGTCTCTGAAAGACTTAGTCTCCGATGAACAAAAACTTAGTCTCCGATGAACAAAAACTTAGTCTCCGATGAACAAAAACTTAGTCTCCGATGAATACAAACTTAGTTTCTGATTACCAAAAACTTAGTCTCTGATGAACAAAAACTTAGTCTCCGATGAACAAAAACTTAGTCTCCGATAGGCTAATTTTGCTTGACCAACTTTGACTTTTGTTGAACTCTCCAAATACATTCCTTGTAGTCTCTTTTGGTCTCCTGCAGTCTCTGATGGTAGTACTTGATAGAACATTACTGCAGATACTTGTACAATTACAAAATCTAACAATTCTAAGTTTATACATCATCATCAAATGCTATAATTCCTAACATTTATATTGTCTCGCAGGTTTCTTTGGTAGACTGACAGTTAATGACACTATTAAACATGTCATTATCTAAACCATTATAGAGAATGGTCACGACTTTAGCATCCTTCATGGAGTCTTCCTTTTCTTTAGTTGTCATGTCTTTTGGGAGTTTGGGGATTGAATGTTCATGGACTACTTGGCCATCTATTGTTGCCAAAGGAACAAGCTTCATTGGTTCAGGAGGTCCTTCTTCAAAGATTGTTATGACTGAAGGATCTGTAGATTTCAGATGCATGAACATTCTTCTCTTCCATAAGAAATTCTCCTCTCTCTCCAACAGTGGGATCTTTACATTTCCACTTTTATCACTCATCTTGATCATCTAGTATGTATGTTTACTAGAACGCTCTGATACCAATTGTTATTCCTGGGTGAGTAATTATAGAAGCTAGGCTTGAATACAATTCACAAATTTGTTCCCTAATATAAAGATCACAATACAATCTAAAAATATATTGCAGAAATGAAAACAGAACAAATTGTATTAATCAATAAAGAATGTGTTTTATTGATCTTAGAATCTAAAATTACAATTTCGTTATCAAAATTGGTAGCAGCTTCTGAAATCTTTTCACATATGAACAACTGCACTCTAGTAATGAATTTCTAGCTTATCAAGTTATGAAAAACTTGCATATCAAAATCTCAAATTTTGTTACGTATTATAGAGTGAATATTTGAATGACCTCTCTCTATTTTTCTCTCTTCGTTAATCTCTGTAACACACTTTTTATGTTGTGTATATTATTTTCTTATATACTTTCCACATAGCTTCCTTTTCTACTTTTTAACAACTACTCTGATCAATTAGAGCAACTTCTCTTTATCAACAGTTGTAACAACTTTGTTACCTAACATCTCTATTAAGTCTCATCACTGTTACAAAATATCTTAGCTTTCACAAATCAGCTTCCTAACCTTGCAAATCCAAATGTAACTTTGTTATGGATATTTGGTCGGCTTCTAGCTCATTGAGGAACTCTAGTAGCTGTTTGATGTGTTGATATTTATCCTTTGATGTGACGTTGTTCATCAATAGATGTGTATCCCCTGATATGACTTTATTCATCTGCGAATATTTGTCCCCTGATGACTTTGTTCATCAGTGGATATTTTTTTATCCCCCGATGACTTTGTTTATCGGTGGTTATTTATCCCCTGATGACTTCTTCACTTATAGCTTATCCCCTGACCAACTGCATGCTTCAATGCGATGGAGAGTCTTGCCCCAGTCTCTGGTAGCTTCAACATTAGTCTCTGACCGTGCAAACCTTAGTCTCCGATATGCTAAAATTTTAGTCTCTGATAAACTAAAATTTTAGTCTCCGACTCTTAGTCTCTGACTGGTAAAAACTTAGTCTCTAACTCTTAGTCTCCGATAGGCTAAATCTTAGTCGCCGATAAACAAAAACTTAGTCTCCAATCGACTAATTTTGCTTGACCAACCTTGACTTTTGTTGAACTCTCCCAACGCATTCTTCATAGTCTCTAATGGTCACCTACAATCTCTGATGATAGTCTCTAATAGTACATTAGTGTAGGTTCTAGTACAATACCAAGTTCTAACAATTCTAAGTATTATATATCATCATCAAGTGTTATAATTCCTAACAGTAGAGACAAAATGTAACTCAATAGTACCATTCATAATATTTTCTCAAATGAAATGGTATCTTATGTTAATGTGCTTAGTTCTAGAGTGATGGACAGGATTGTTGGTAATGGCTATGGCACTTGTATTATCAAACAGAACTGGAATCTGGTTCAAAGTCAAGCCATAATCCAAAAGTTGATTTCTCATCCATAGGATTTGAGCACAACAACTTCCAGCTGCAATGTATCCAGTTTATAAATATGGTTGGGAAGCTTGAAATTTTCAAAGCTAGGAGGTTGTTGGACATACACCTTTTCTTCTAGCTTCCTATTTAGAAAAACACTCTTGACATCCATTTGGTATACTTTGAAATTTGAGTAGGCTGCAAAGGCCAAGAAAATTCTGATTGCTTCAAGTCTTTCACCATAATCAATGCCTTCTTCTTGTGACTACCCTTTAGCAACTAGTCTTGCCTTGTTCTTTGTTACTATACCAGCTTCATCCATTTTGTTTATGAAAACCCATTTGGTGCCAATGATGATTTTGTTTTTAGGCTTTGGCACAAGTTTCCAAACTTTGTTTCTCTCAAATTGATTGAGTTCTTCTTGCATATTAATCACCCAATCAGGATCCAACAATGCATCGTCAACTTTCTTAGGCTCAATTTGAGATAAGAAATTTGAGAATAGACACTCATTTAGCTCTTCTTGTTTTTACACCACTCTCCAGATCTCCAATGATTAACTCAAAAGGATAACTCCTATTCCACCTCCTTTGTTTTGGTAGATTTCAATCAAGAGGCTCCATTTGTGGTAATATCATCATGAGTTGAGCTAGTGGATTCATGATAAACTCCCCCTGAGTTGTTGTTTGTTTCAACAGTTGAGTTTTCAATCACATTGTTTCCATCACTTTTTGAAATTGCATTGGATGGAGATGTATTATTAGAACTAGATGAAGTGATGTTTTCTCTTAGTTCTTCTATAGCATCATCAGGTTCTTGTTCATCATTATCTGAGTCTCCTGAATAGTTTTCATTTTCAAATTTCAGATATTCAGTTTCATCATCATCTTGTAGTCCTGAAAATTTGGAATCATCAAATGTAACATGAATGCTTTCCGCAATTTTCTATAGTCTGATGATGTAAATTTTGTAGGCTTTGCTTATGAGTGAATACCCCAAAAAGATTCCTTCATTTGCTTTAGCCTCAAACTTTCCAAGGTGCTCACTATCTCTTAGCACAAAGCACTTACTTCCAAATACATGTAAGAACTTTACAGTTGGTTTTCTGCCTGACATTAACTCATATGGAGTTTTTCCTTATATTTTGTTGATCATAGACCTATTTTGAGTGAAACATGCAGTGTTGATTGCTTTAGACCAGAAATAGATAGGCATATTTACATCTTGAAGCATAGTTCTTGTTGTCTCTATAAGAGTCATGTTCTTCCTCTCAGCCACTCCATTTTGCTCTGGAGTTCTTGGGGCTGAGAACTTATGTGTAATTCCTTTATCTGCACAAAATTTTCTTAGTTTTGTATTTTTGAACTCTGTTCTATTGTCACTTCTGAGAGTTCTGAATTCTTGGTTGGTCTCTTTTTCCATTTTCTTGATGAAGTCCATGACTATTTTAGGGGTTTCATCTTTGCTATGCAGAAACCTCACCCAGGTGTATCTTGAATAGTCATCCACCATTACTAAAGCAAAACTTTTCTTTGAGACTATCATAACATTTGCAGGTCCAAAAAAATCCACGTGTATGAGTTGTAGAGGATTTATAATGGATGTAACAATCTTGCTTTTGAATGAGGACTTCACCATTTTTCACTTTTGACATGCCTCACACAAACCTTCTTGAGAGAATTCAAGTTGAGGTAATCCTATAACCAACTCCTTCTTGACAAGAGAATTGATTGTCTTGAAGTTGAGATGTGACAGCTTTTTATGTCATAGCCAACTCTCACTACTTGAGGTCTTTTTGTAGAAGCATGACACTTTAACTTTGTCTGTAGAATTAAGGTCACCTATGTAGAGGTTCCCTTTTCTTACTCCTGAAGGAGCAAGATTTCTAGACTTCTTCTGAGTGATGAAGCACTATTCATCTTTGAAACTAACAAGGAAACCTCTGTCATAGAATTGACTGACACTCAACAGATTATGCTTGAGGTCATCAACCCATGCTACCTTTTCAATGATGACATTATTAGCTTCCAAACTGTCATATCCCATAGTGATGCATTTGCTGTCATCTCCAAAAGTCACTAGTGGGCCAACTTTCTCTTTTAAGTGTGATAGCATGATTTTATCACCAGTTATGTGCCTAAAGAAACCACTATCCAATATCCACATAGCTTTGCTCCTTTTCTTGCCCTCCAATCAAAAAACACTTAAGTTTTCTTTGGTACTCAAGCTTTGTTGGGTCCTTGAGCTTTAGTAGGTACAAAATTATTTTCAACAATTTTAACAACATTTAGCATATCATTTTTCTTATCAAGTTTTAAGTCAGTCTTGACTTCCTTCTTCACCCATTTTTGAATAGGAATAGATTTACTTTTAGCTTTGGGGGTTGAAGTGTCCTTTCTGATCTTAGGAGGATTGACACTGTTTTTCCTTGCCTTTGGAGGACTGGGAGTCTTGCCTTTGGCTTTTTGCATAACTTCGTATTTCCAAGTTTCATGAGAAGTATACATCATGTGACAGCCCCGATTTCTTCAATGATAGACCAATGTCGTCAATTTAATATTAACTGTTAAAACTTAGGCCCTTGGTGGGAAACTGGGTTGTTAAAAAGGGGCACAAAGAGCTTTCACACAAAAACCTATTTCTTTCATAATAATAATTAAAAACACAATGATTATTACAAACATTATTTTGAAAGTTCTTAGTAGTGGAATAACATATCTTTTCTTGAAAACAAAATAAGATCAAACCAACTAAAAATCCTATTTATGAGCCCTGGACTGTCAGATCTACTAGTACTGACACCAACTTTCTTTACCCTTAGAATTGTCTCATTTCTCGGGTTTAACTGAAAGAGAATCAAGCAAGTATGACCAACAAAAGTCCAGCAAGTAACATAATATAGGTCATTTAAAATAAATCTTGATATGAAACCAGTTCAAAATATCATTTTCAAAATAACGAGAAAATATTATGATCTCAACTGTTGGATCCAGATGGGGAAGATCCATACCTTTAGATAGAAGAAATATTGGCAATATCATGCCACTGAAATGAAGAAATAAGGAATCCACATAAGCTCTCAGATGTCTTTCAGTGACTTACTTGAACATCTCTCTCATGATGTCTTTTCAGTACTATGACTTACTTGATCATCAATTCTGTTAGGCACAAAGGCCTACTAACAATATCTTTTACCACACGGCAATAGTGGGCCAATGCTATTTCAATGTGGTCTGCTATGTACATACGTATGACATTTAGTATATTTAATTACGTCTACATTCTCATGGGCCTAGCAGAATAGAGTATCCTATTCTCACATTCGGGTTGATTCCCTTCTCATACTTATACTCAAGGGCCCAGTAGAATAGAATATCCTATTCTCAATTCCGGGTTGATTCCCTTCTCATAATTATATAGTTATAGTGGATAGATCTCGACACCTCAATGGAATTTACCAAGGTGACTATATAGCATCTTTGTAATCTCAATGAGGGTCTTGACACCTTAGGGGACTGTCCAAAGAGATCACACAACACCCTTGTAGTCTCAGTGAAGGTCACAAAGTATTTATTAACCTTATAAGCTGAATTGAATAGCTCAAGATGTCATGTATTGACATAAAACAGATAAATGCTTGTAAACAAGATATTAAAATCAAGCATTTCTCAAGATGGTATTAGCTTCAATTGAACAAATAATTCTCTATTAGTACGCATATGAAACAATTATGTATACGTAAGAAGAAAGGTTTAAGCACCTGCCTGTCATAGCTTAACACAAATCTAATTAAGTGATCATGTGTTTAATTTGAAATAAACATCATACTTACGTTTATAAATAATTGTGCGATATATTTAATAGATGATAAATATATCACTTGAAAGTAATTTTATGTATAAACTGAACAATTAAGTTATACATTGAAAGAATAATAACAAATACATTACTTACCTTGACCGGGGTGATAAACGCATGATAGGTCAGTGAAATCTGTTTTATGATTCATAAATGATTAACAGAAATTAGAACTATATACTACTATTCTTAGGTAATAAAGTTATAATATTTAAGTCATGCTAAGTCTGCGTCAGGGAATTGATTCTATATGTCAGGAGATAAGCTGTACGCCATCAGGGGATAGCTTACAGCAGTCAGGGGATAACTGTTAGGGGATGATTTACTTATCAGGGGATATTTACCATCAAGGGATAAATTACCCATCAGGGGATAATTTACTTATCGGTGGGTAACTACCCTTTAGTGGATAGACTACCCATCAGGGGATAACTACCCGTCAGAGGATAATGACCCGTCAGGGGATAACTACCTATCAGTGGATATTACTCGTCAGGGGATGATTTGTCCATCGCCAAACTCGTCGTTATTAAACTTGACTATTGCTAAACTCTTTGGTTGTCAGGGGATGATTTGTTCATCGCCAAACTCGTTGGTATTAAACTCATCGGAGACTAATAGTTTATTCATCGGAGACTAACATGTTTATTCATCGGAGACTAACAATTTATTCATCGGAGACTAACATGTTTTGTCCATCGGGGACTAACATGTTTTACCCATCAGAGACTAACATTATGAAGAATATTTGTAAGAGTATAGAGATTACCCATGTGGTTTATCCTATAGGGACAATATAATTCAAGATTTCATGCAAGTTTCTATTCAACCTAAACGACTAAATAATGACAATACATAACTTAATAAAAGCTCTTAATATTTACCTGGTAAGCTTCCGATACTGTAGAACAAGCGATAGGAATATTATTGTGGGTCTAAGGAGTTTATGTGTTTGAGAGAGTGTTGTGAAGAAAATGAGTAGCAGAGGTCTCCTTATATAGGCGCTTAGGAAATGAAAATATCTAAGATATTTCTCACTTAGATTAACATTGGACTTGAAATCTATTAAATTAATACAATATGCTAACAATTACAGTTACACGTAAGTATGATAAGTATAAGTTACTAATAGGTGTCAAATGGTAGTACGTACTACTAATGACTCATCTATTGCAATGCTTAGTCATTAAGATGGATTTCAATATCTGTAATGCTTACCCATCACGGGGTAACTACTCAGCTATCCTTCCCGTAATAGTACTGTCACATAAATTAATTCTGGTAATATCTTACACCAAAAATTAATTTAATAGTAGTAGTAATTCATATTACCACATAAATTAATTCTCTCTTTCAGATAATATCTCATACCAAAAATTTATTTTCTTTTGGTATTTATAAGGGAATAATTGCTCATAAATTTTGACTAAATTTATTTATTAATAGTTATAATGTTGTAATAATAATTACTCAAATTTGGGGCATTACACATCATATTAAAACAATTGGATAAAACATTTATAACACATAGCATACATTCAAACTTGTCATGGTAAGGATAAGCTATATGTCTCAATGGAGTGTTGTCAAATTTTTGTTTTTGACAAAAATGGTTGGAAGTTGTCCTAGGTTTATTGGTGCACTTATGTGTCAGGTGGCTGACAGAGTTGCAACTTCTGCACTTTTTCTTAAGAGCATTGGGAATAGAAGCACAATTACTGTTTTTGTTTATTCCTACTTTCCCATTTCTGTTTTGTTTTTTCTCTTTATCATGTGAGCTACTAGGGAGTTATTGTTTTCTTTTACTATCTTAGCATTGACTCTTTTAACAGTAACTACCTTTTCACTCTTTCTTGACTTTTTTTGACCTACTTGGGAGATTCTTGTTTTGCTTTACATTTTGGGATTTGATTTCCTTAATAGGAATATCCTTTTTGCTCATAGATTCTTTTGTTTTGTGAATCTGCTTCTTTTCTTTCTCATCTTCAAGCATCAACTCATGCTTGATAAGGATATCTTCCTCCTGGACAAACTCGCATACAAACGTTTTGTACAAGGGAGTCTCAACCTTTTTAAGGACACCAAGAGTAGATTCCTTCTCAAGTTGAACAGTCTCATTACTACCTTTCATCATAGGTTTCTTTCCTATTTTCTTGTCATATTCATAGCCTATTATATTCCTACTTTTGATCCTATGACAAAGTTATCAAGAATTTCTTTAGTGAATACTTGAACATTAAGTACGACTAGACATTCTCTGACACTAACAAGTCCTCTGAGATATCCACTGATAACTTGGCTAGTGCAATATTGGCTATTCCTTGACAAACTAAGTTATCTATCAGTGAATGCTCATTTATATAAATATACTAAGGTTTATAAAACACCTTGAGTATTTACAAGTGCACAATTATTTAAAAAACAAAAGAATATGTCGTGCTCAGAAAATTTTGAAAAATAACTTGGTTGAGTTGTGATATTGTTCATTAAAAGTTTTTTCGAAACCTTTTTCCAAAAGTCCGAGTTTTTTATAAATGCGATGGGGTGATAAAATCATTTTCCAAAAAATGAGTCAGCACCTCACAAAATCTGAGACAGTGTGTTAGGACACCTTTCCAATTTTACCTTTTTTGAAAAGTTAGTTTCAAGATGACTCTATTATTATAGTTAAGGTGAAACCAAGAAAAACCGAGTTCGTTGTTAGGTTGAATTGGGGGAAGGTGTTAGGCACCCCCTATCCTCACTATAAATAGTGATTGTTTTTTTAGATTTAGTTTTTATGAAATCATCTATTAAAATCTAAAGTCATTTTTGAAAAAAACATTACAGTGCACTTGTGTGCTGGTGTGTGTGTGTGTACTTAGTGCATTTCTGTTATCAGCTTTGGTTACATATTACAAGGGATAAATTGGAAGTGAAGGACCAACCCTAAAATAAAAATCAAACAAACTCATGCCCGAAACAAACCAGAAATTACAACAGTGTTGATGTAAAATTTAGCTAACTTAGAACTAGACAAGATGAATTTCAATGAATGTTGGCCCTATACTACAGACTCTCAACTATTATCCAAGAAGGCTTTAAAATCCATGAATCATTAGCTCAGGCATGCCACGAAACAAAAAAAGTTAGAAAGGAAATCATAATTGTACAAATATGTACATGTGGATAACAAAATAGAAATCAAACCATTTTTAGATTACATTATGTAAACTGAAATCACACATAAATCATGACAGGATAAAATATATTTATGACAGAGTGTGAGATTGGATGATATGCAGGTGTATAAGAGACTAAATATAAGGATGTTTCCGAATAGAGATAGATATGGGCGAAAGAAATTCTTGACTGGAAACCACCTTATTGTAGAAGTATAAACAAACCTTGATCAAAGCAAAAGATGGAGGGACAGGGTCGAGATGAAATAAAAAGTTTGTCCTCTCTTTGTGTGTCTCTCTATTTTCCTTGTGTATCTCTCCCTCTGTCTATTCTATTTTTTTTCCTCTACTTTGTGTGTCCGTTCTCCCCCCTTTTTCTTTGTGGTTTGGGGTCTCTATTTATAGGCCAGCTCCTTCTTCCTCTAGACTTCCTCCATAAGCTGTGTTTTAAAATATCTCTAATATTTTCTTGGTAATTGTAGCTCTATCACATGGATTTCCTTTTTTAGATGGACTTCCTTGCACGCCAAACCTGTTATGTGACCCATATCGTGGCTGGTCTTTTCCTATTGGACCAACCTTTTTTATTTTATTTCTTAGCTTTAGTTGAGTTGATGGATTGTTGAAGTTAGTCATGTGTCATCCCATATGTCATCTTTAATCTCTGATGATTATCTCGTCTTTGATGGAGTGAGGAGTTCTCGTGTAATCCTAAGCAATAGTCTCTGATAGGCTAAAATTAGTCTTCGACAGGCTAATTTTTATCCTGTGACATGCTATTCTCCGACTGTGTAATTTATCCCCTGACATCGAGAAACATTCCCTGATGTCGAGAAATACATCCCCTGACGCCGAGAAATATCCCCTGATGTCGAGAAATATATTCCCTGATGTCAAGAAATATATTCCCTGTTGTCGAGAAATATATCCCCTGATGCCGAGAAATATATCCCTAACATCGAGAAAGCTATCCCTGACACCTAGAAATCTATCCCCTGGCAATGAAAAAGCTATCCCTGACACCGAGAAATTTGTCTCCAGGCGCTAAGAAAGTTATCCCTAACGTCGAGAAATCTATCCCCTAGTGCTGAGAAAGTTATCCCCTAACGACGAGAAAACATACCCTGATGCTAGAATTTGGCGCTATAATGGATTTCCTAAAGACTTTGGCGATGGACAAAAATGACTTTGGCGCTAGTCCTTTTTATCCCCTGATGCCCAAATTTTGGTGCTAGAATAGATTGCCTGAAGACTTTGGTGATGGCCAAAAATGACTTTGGTGCTAGTCATTTTTATCCCCTGATGGCCCGACATTGGCGCTAGAATAGATTTCCCAAAGACTTTGGCGCTAGTCTTTTTTATCCCTTAATGCCTAGACTTTGGCGCTAAAATGGATTGCCCGAAGACTTTGGAGATGGCCAAAAATGAATTTGGCGCTAGTCATTTTTATCCCCTGATACCCAGACTTTGGCAATGAACAAAATTACTTTGGCACTTAGTATTCTTTTAAATTTTATTCACCCATCTCTAATGCTGCAATAATTAATTTCATACACTCATCAAAGGGGAACGTGTCAAACCTACACTCAACAAAATTTAATCCAACAAGCCTCACTCCATATTTGATTTTTTTTTTTTTTTTATTTTATAATATCAAGGTAACCATAAATAAACAAATCCAAAAAATGAGGTGTCGATAGCTGCCGCTCTTTTTCATGACCATTTTGCACAATAAATATGGTTGTGATAAAGACGTAGGCACCTCCACTCCATGATTCCGGGACCTGCAATCATTTGCGCAGTAGAATGATTTCTGGTCGCCATAATATCTGAGAAATCGCATCACGATCACTTGCGTAGTTGAATGATCAAGAATTGATCGTCGTAGCATCAAACAAGTTGAGATCATTTGCGTAATTGAATGATCATTTGCAAAACTATAGTTGAATGGGTTTGATAAACGTCAATTCAAACTCTCCAATTTGAAGTTGTGTTGAAATCACCTACATAGTAAGACAATCTCAAACACACAAATCAGTAAATCATGTCAAGAGCATTTGCGTAGTTGAATGGAAATGACAAAACAGCCAAAAACAACATCATTTGTGTAGTTGAATGACCTTTGCTGACTCAAGTTTTGAAACTGTAACAATCCCATATGCGTAGTAAGATGATTTTGAAACAAAATGTTGCACAACCGCACCAAGGTCGCTTACGTAGTTGAATGACCTGAGTAACTTACAACAAGAGATGGTATCAAAAGTCATTAGCGTAGTAAAATGATTACGATAACCGCAATTTTGAAAAATCAGTTTTGAAATTATATCAAAATCATCCGCATAGTAAGATGACTCAAAACAAAGTGTTGAAGCCGCCCCAGGATCATTTGTGTAGTTGAATGACCTGAGTAGCTTGCAACCAAAAAATGGTAACGAAAATCATTGGTGTAGTAAAATGATTACGAATACTACAATTTTGAAATTATATCAAAATCATCTGCATAGTAAGATGACTTTAAAACCAAACTGGCTATACCTAAATGCATGTAACTAATGCAAATGAGGCGTGCCATGAAATGCCTAAAATCCAATGCATGTTACCGAAATAAAAACATTTTGATTAAGGATGATCCCTGTTTTGATCCCAATTATGTCATGACCCTTGTAGAGATCCATAAGAATCCTTCCTCTGTTCAACCCATTTCGTTGAATTTATCCACCTGAAACATAAGATTTGTTGTCTAAGATGATCGCTCCCCACCTCCACCGAAATCAATGATTATACCTTGGTCAAACCCTTTGATTCTCTCGACTTTGATTCGATCAACTTCATTCTTTTGGATATCCTAGACATTTAGTCGATGCTTAATTTGTACTCCTTCCATATCCACTACAAATAGGGTTCCACCAATTGCCCCCTTTCTTTCCTTTTTTTTTTACACACATTTTCACTTCTAACGCCCATTTCAGGGTTATCGCTAGACCCGATACTATCATTGTTGCACCTTCTTGCCATTTCTGATTTTCAGTAGGTCAACAGTTTTGTATCTTGCCATGACCCTACATTCTTACTCGTTGCATCCTTTCAGATTTTCACAACGCCCCTCGGATCATGCTTTTTATTTTTTATTGATTTTTTTTATAAATATCATTTTTGGAAACCATGACCAATGCTACTTCTTTATGGTATCAATCCCATCAATTTCTTGATAAAGATTCCTTATACACAAATAATTTGAGAATTTCGATGAATATCACGACCTTTGTTTTTGGGGTATCAAATGCTCTCTTATCGGGTGACATAATTTGGGAGACATAAAGCTTTTTGGGTTGGAAGGTTGATTTTGGGGTAATATGACGCCATTACCAATTTGGTGCAAATTTCCCTTTTGCTTCATCTTAGCAAGATATAATCTTTTTGATCAGCAAATCATTCTTTTTAAAGGACTTGGGTTAGACCTTTTTGTTGTATGCACTTGAAATCCTTTATCTATACAATTGGCAATGATAAATAGCTTGCATCCTTTTTTCATCAATTAATGCCAAATGGTCATGTCAGACTTGGATTGGAAGAACTGCCTCCATTCCATGTACCAATGAATAAAACGTTGCCCCGGTTGATGTCCGAATGGATGTCCGATATGCCAGTAGTGCCAAAGGTAACAAATCAGGCCATCCTCTATGGTTACCCACCATCTTCTCAATGATCTTTTTGATATTCTTATTTGCAGCTTCCACAACCCTATTCATTTTTGGGTGATAAATAGCTAAGTTTAGATGTTTGATGTTGAACAACTTACATTGGTGTCTCATCATGTCATTGTTCAGATTTCGGGCATTGTTTGTGTCGCAGCACAAAGAATCCGAGCTGGGTTATAGGTGCTGTCAGAAATTGTGTGACAGATCCCAAAGATCCCACGCTAGACTTCGAGCTCTGCCAGCAGTTTAGGATAGAAAACATCTTGAACCAAGCATATACATCATTAAATATAGAGAATAAAAATCTCTAATACAAACCTTAACTTAAACATTCATGAAATAAACAAAAGGTACATAACTTACAAAACTTCAAATATTTAGCAGTGGAAGTCTATAAATGGCCCATTTGGCCTTACAATCTGAATATTTCTATGATGACCTCTCGTCTCACTTTTCCTTTAAAGGTCATCCATAAGAGAGTGATCAAGAAACTCTCACTATGTCATTTCCTCTTTTCCTTTACTAGGCGACTTGGCCTTCTTGACATGACCTGTAAAACATTTAATAATAATCCACGTGAGCGATTTTATGCTCAACAAGTATATAATCATAAGCTAGGTAAGTTCAAGCTAAAAGAACAGATATTTCAAAGGTTTAAGTGTTTAATGAGGTTGGAAGAAACAAGACCAACACCCCTTTATGAATCAATAAACATATATCTTTCAGGGTACCTGAGTGATAACAAAGGGTTAACCCTTTTCTTGAAATAAATTTTGAATCTTTCATTTGCGCCTTCTCTTCATTAGATAATGCATCATCTGACCAGTATGATCACTATATGACTTCCTCTTCATCAAATATCATCCCAGCTGGTCAGCCTAGACGTTTGACGTCATCATGACATACGAAGTCATTCGCAGAAAGCATTGGTCTACGAGGGTCTGAATACCGATGCCTCAACATTTAATTCCCTACCATGTGTCGAGGTACCAGGTGTCTGTACCTTCTAGCCTTTAGTCACACATATGGATATACATTGTAATTTATAAAATTTTCTTGATATAAAACTTCCAAATCCATAAAAGACTTCTTTTGGTGTGCTCAGCGAATTAGGCGGCAACAACCCAACAACACTAGGTTCAATACACAACATTTTTTGGCGTACTAGCGAATTAAAACAGCTAGCAACTACCCAATAATACTTGATTCAATAACAATATCTTTTCACGTACATCGGATCAATGAATCGTACGCTACTTATCCAAGAAAAACATAGGCTTGCATAAAGAATAATATCAATCATTCACGTAAATCGAATTAATGATTTTACGTAATCAATGAAAAAGAAATAGAGTGAGTATATACTTGCCTTGGTCCTTAGCTAATTTCTAATCTCAAAATACTGGTGTGTGAGAGTGTTTTCCCAGTGAGATAGACGAGAACTTGTAGAAGGGGGGGTTGAATACAAGTTCTTTGAATTCTTTTCAATTACTTGTTCTTCACGAAATCAATTATTACCTGTGGAAATAAAGAACAAGAACTCAAATCAATTTATAAACAATTGCTTTTTATTGCTTTAACAATTGATTACAAGTCCTAACAATCACAACAATATGATCGTCAACTTCTTTTCTTTTCTGTATAGTAAAGATACAAACTATGAATTATATACAGCTTAAAATTACAATTCTGTAAACCTAATTACAGCTTCTAAAAACTGAATTACCATTTACTCAGTTTCCTATTCTAAATCAATAATGATTCAGCTTCCTTATTCGAATCAAACACCATCTTTCCTTTTTTTATTAGGAACAGATTTCTGGCTTGTTTCCTTACCAGCTACGTCTTCAATAATATCTTGATCTACGTGGAAGACATTCCTTATTCAATTCGAACTCTGTATCTCATCAGGAAATAAGTCACGACTAGTCCCCGATAGCTTCAGCTTTAGTCCCTGATCGAGTCAACGTTTAGTCTCTAATCTTTTAGTCTCTGATCTTTTAGTCTCTGATCAGGTTGTGTAGTCTCTGATAGAGTTATTAGTCTCTGATGCCTTTAGAGTTTTTAGTCTCTGATGACGTCAGCTTAGTCTCTGATGCTTTAGACTTAGTCTCGGATGACGTAAGCATTAGTCTCTGACGCTTTAGACTTAGTCTCCGATGACGTAAGCCTTAGTCTCTAACAAGTGTTGCCTTAGTCTTTGATAAGCCTTTTTGTAATCTCCGACGGATCAAATATACACTTTGACTTGTTGAAGCTTTGATACAACTTTCAAGCAGTTACTTACAAGTAAAAATGAATCTATCTCTTTATAAAGAATAAATAATTACAATCAAAGAGATAACTACTGGCTATAAAACTTCAATGTTACTATTTAACACTTTCTGTACATTTGTATATCTAAGTAATCTAAAGACAATCATCATCAAATGTTATAAAACCTAACAATCTCCCCCTAATTATGAATATCAGAATGATAAGTATAATTTCAAGGTTGATGATGATTTCAAAACTCAAAATTACAAGTATTACTTAGAATAAAGAATAAAGAATTACTAACTACAAATGTATCTGAATTAAGATCTTTGATCTGTCATTCAGCTTCCACCAAGACTCAGGTTTAAATCCTTTAAGTCTGGCTTAAAAAAAATTACAGCTTATTTAACAACCAACATACCTCCAACTTCATCTTTTGTTTTTCTTCAGCACTTCCAGCCTTTCTATCAACAGCTTCCTTAGAATAACCTTTGTTTCTTCTTTTGAATCTTTGAGAAGATTGATAAATCCTTCAATATGTCTCTCATTTACACTGTTAATGTCTCTGTTGTAGTTGAAGAATACTCTCTCTCCATGAAAAGTCTCATACCATAATCCAAAAGGCTTTAGATCAACTTTTGGCACTGTGTCCATCTTATGTATCACCTTTATCACCTTCTGGATTTGGCTTCGAAATTCCTTGTTGAGATCAGAAGTTTTAAGCACCACAGTCAGCAACCACTCCATGTTTTCTTTAGTTTGTCCCTCCAAGGCTGGCCTCTCGAACTTCAAAGATTCTCCATCTTTTAAAAAGATATGGAGTAATTCTTTATTGTCCTTGCCCTTGATCAACTTGATATTCTTTGTACTCCTTTTTAGGGATTTGATAATTTCTTCTGTACTAGCCATTTCAACCTTGTAAGATTTCTTTAATGAGATTGTTCCTGGCTTTGTTGGTCCACTCACAGCCACTAAGGTAGTCTCGGTTGGCCGTGGAGATTCTTGAGATGCAGGCTTCTTGATAGATTCTTTAGTCACAAGTTTCTTTGCAAATTCCTGGTCCAAAGATCTTCTCCTTGATTTCTTCGCTGCCTCTTCTATCTCCTTATTCTTCTTCTTGGTGATGGCTGCCTTCTGTGCACTTGTCCTTCTAGCAAAGATTTTTCTTTTCTTTGACTCCTCCTCCTCCCTTGCTGCAGCCATGTCCTCCTCCTCTTGTAGCTTCTGTGCAAGTAATGCATCTGTTTTAATGAGTTTCTGCTCTTGAGGATAAACTAACTCTACTTTCCTATCCACTATTAACTCAACTGAAGTGGGAAAGTGAGCAGTCTCCATGGCATCCCCCATTAGCTTGGGCTATCTTAGTTGAGTAGAGCCTTTTTTCTTTGGCTTTTCAATCATGACCCCCTTGCCTTTGTCTTTGGATGTGCTTGGGGCTTGTGTAGTTTGTTGAGTAGGAGGAGGGGCTTTCTTTGTTGTTGCCCCTGCTGTTGCTGCTAGTATTGTTGGTGGTGGTGGTTGTGTTGTTGTTGTTGATTTTGTGGCTGCCTCAAGATCCGAATGTTTCTTCAAAATTTTGTCCATCATTGCCTACAATTCAGCATCAATGACTGGAATGAATTTTGATTGTGGTTTAGGTATAGGTTTGGAATGACCACTCTCCCCCTTTTTGACGTCAACATCTTTGGGTTGAGAGGGGGTGGCCAGATGTGGAATTGCCTGCAGCAATAGTTGTTCCATTCGGTCTTGCTTCTAGAGTAGGAGATTGACATTTGATTCAAGGGCTTGAAGTCGACTGTCAGTCTTGGACTTCTCTTTGATGATGGTATCAATTGAAGTGATAGCCCTCCTTGGAAAGTGTCCTTCATTACACCTCCTTAGCTTTTCTATCTCCAAATTCCATCCTTTCCTCCATTTTCTTTACTGCAGCATTTATACCAGTGACCAAGAAGTGGTGAAACTTTGTATGTTTCTTATCGACCTTGGTTACTTCTTCTAGTATGTCCTTGATGGATGGTGCAGCTGCATTTGACCCAATATTGGTCACATAATCCTGCCTTAGTTGGGCAGCTGCATCCTCCAGAGAATTTGTGAAGTTTGCATCAAGCCAAACATCCACATCCTCTTCAATTTCTTCAAGAACAGGTTCAGTTGCAAGCCCTGTCGTCAATGCAGACATATTATCTTGAGTTTGTTGTAGACCATATAATATTTCAATGTCTGCATTGGACATTTCCGATAATACATGTAATGTTGCATCCCCTGTTCTGAAGCTTCTCCCAGCGTCTTCTGTTTGGATTGTAGTGGAGGGAGCAGAAGAAACTTGAGCTTCTGGTGTGGTGGTTTCAACAGGTTTTAAAAATTCACCTACTGAAAATTTCTCTCTTTTCTTTTCTTTAAGGATCTCATCCTTGCTCACACCCTCTCTTTTTTCCTGGGGTTGGGCACCCAGCTTCTGTATCTCTCCTTTTTCCAAGCTATCTAAAATTTGACTCTCTTGAATTTGTTGATCTCCTTTTTCCAGGTCAGGAGCCTGACTCTCACTAATTATTCTCTCAGACTCACTCTTTTGGATTGTATCACTCTGTCCTAAAGAAAGAGGGGTTTGTGAAGTAGTGGAGGCACCAAGGAAAAGGGGTTCTCTTTGTATGCCTGTGGCTAGGGATCTCTCCAAGGAAAGTGTTTGAGAGTTTGTCTTGAGTATTGGCTCCTCTAGGAAAAGATCTAGAGGATTGTCATGTTGAAAAGAATCAAGAAATTGAGAAGAAGGAGAAGAATATACAGTGGGGAGTGTTGGCTGTTTCTTAGAAATTGAAAATTGAGGAACATCAATAGATGACTTTGTGTGTGCACTCCTGGTGTCACTCCTGGTGTCACTCTTTGTGTGTGCACTCCTGGTGTCACTCTTCGTCTTGTTGTTGTACAAGAGGTTGTACAGACTCTGTACATGTGGTTCCTAGTTGGGAACTTTTTTCAATGTCAACATCCTTTTGAGAGGATATTGACAGTTCATTGTTTTTCCTTATAACCTCCATTGCTTTTTGGGAAGCAATGGATTCTTTTTGGCTAAGGGTTATGACTCTCTTCTTTCACTGAGGTGCCACCTCAACTTCTTTGTCTCCCTCAGCCTCACTTACTCCCTCAATTATTTTTCTTTTTACTGGGAGTTTTTTGGCTGTCTTTGTTTTTACAACCACAGTCTTTTGGGAAACTGTGGAAGGGGCTATAGATTGTTGTTGTGAAGTGGTTGGAGGGTTAATAGGGTTTTGGTATTCAGTATCCTTAAGAATTAACAAAGAATAAAGATTTGAAAGCCTATCAATGAGAGTAGATCTCATGATAGGAGGAAAAAATAAAGGAACCTTTACCTTTGCAAATTTGTTCTTCACATCAGTAAAAATTCTTTTACTCTGCAAAGCAGTTGGTACAACTTGCATTCCAGTAATATTAAGGTTAGGTATTAGATAATATGCAATCATCATCAAAAACCTAGCATAATAAATTTTATTTTTATTACCGAATTTAAGTTTTACCACAAGATTTTGCAGAATTAAAAGCCTAATGTTTAGATGTCTATCATACAACACACTGAAAGCAATTTGTTGTGTGAGTGTAGTGATAGCATCATAGCCACTGCATTTTGTAGAAAAATCTTTCGTTATAATGTCAAAGAATAGTGACCACTCCTACCTTAGATGGGGTCGAGTTATGGACCCAACAGAAACAACTTCTAAAGAATAATGTATGTTTTTAAACATAACAAATATTTCTTCATCAGAGGCAAGAGAGTCAAAGTTTTCACATATAGGTAAATGTAAAGCATTATTAACGACAGTATGATCTATATAGACCACCCCTTCATGGTTGGTCTTAATGAAATCAAAGTCTCTGAACTTGAAGCATACAGTTTTGGCCGCCATTGAAGAGATCTGTGTAAACTTTGAAGAATTTCTTTGCAGAAAGGATTAAATTGCAGAGTGTTTGTAGAGAGAAAATAATTTCAGAGCTTGAGAGTTTGTGATTGCAACGATGTTTGAAATTACTTTTATCAATTTGCTCGAAATGTTTGCAATTCTGAGTGGATTATGGGTAACTACCTAATTACCCTCGATCAGAGATTGCCCTAATCTCTAATATGTCCACTCATAAGAGACTAGGCCTGATTAGTCTCCGATATTGTTATTTTGATGAGCGGGGACTAAGCAAAAACATTGTTGGGCACTAAGATAGTCTCCGATAGTTCATTTTTGATTAAGTCGGGGACTAATCAAAAACACTGTCGAGGACTAGAATAGTCTCCGACAGTTCAATTTTTGATTAGTCAAGGACTAAGTAAAAACAACTATCAGGGACTAAGTTGGTCTCTTACTCCAAAGCTTTCAGGGACTAAGAAAATATAGTCCCTGCTACAGTTTTGTTTTTCAAAACATTTCCAACAATCAAATTAATGATTATTAGCTTCAAAAATTCTGTTTTATTAAAACAGCTTCAATCCAGAAATTAAATTCTAGCTTCTAAAAATTCTGTTCACAAGAACAGCTGCTATCTAGAAATTGAATTCTAGCTTCTTAAAACTAAACAACTTGTTCTTTCAGATTTTAATCAAGTTTTAGAGGCATAATTCAACATTCCTAATTCATAGACTAATCTAGTGAATGTAGATTCATCTAAAGGCTTTGTGAATATGTCTGCAAGTTGTTTATCAGTTGTAACCCAGTGCAATTCAATATTTCCTTTACTTACATGTTCTCTTATGAAGTGATAACTAATATCTATGTGTTTTGTTCTTGAATGTTGCACTGGATTTTCTGTTATAGCTATGGCACTTGTATTATCACAATAGATAGGAATTTTGGATAATGACATATATTTGCATTAGTTTTGAAAATTTTGGATAATGACATATATTTGCAATAGATAGGAATTTTGGATAATGACATATTTTGGATAATGACATATCTCTAATGACGTCAGCTTAGTCTCTGATGCTTTAGACGTAGTCTCGGATGACGTAAGCATTAGTCTCTGACGCTTTAGACTTAGTCTCCGATGACGTAAGCCTTAGTCTCTAACAAGTGTTGCCTTATTCTTCGATAAGCCTTTTTGTAATCTTTGACGGATCAAATATATACTTTGACAAGTTGAAGCTTTGATACAACTTTCCAGTAGTTACTTACAAATAAAAATGAATCTATCTCTTTATAAAGAATAAATAATTACAATCAAAGAGATAACTACTGGCTATAAAACTTCAGTGTTACTATTTAACACTTTCTGTACATTTGTATATCTAAGTAATCTAAAGATAATCATTATCAAATGTTATAAAACCTAACAGAGAGGTTCTATAAAATATGATTGTTGGTATAACGTGAGAAATCCATGTCTTAAAAGACAAAAATAAAACTGCGCATAATAAGGGGACAGTCATCAAGGAACGGTCATCAGGGGATGGGCTACTCATCAGGGGAATGGCCATCAGGGGACGGCTACCCGTCAGGGGATAATCCTCTATCAGGGGATAACTATCCGTCAGGGGATAAGCTACCCATCAGGGAATAGGCTACCCGTCAGGGAAAACATTTTTGGTCATCAGGGAATTGCTCCCGACCATCAAGGGATGGTCCTTGGTCATCAGGGAATGACCCTTGATTATCAGGGGATGGTCTATGACTAATCAGGAGATGAATTTGTTCATCGCCAAACTTGTCGAGGACAAACTTGACTATTGCCAAACTCTTTTAGTTGTTGCCAAACTCATCGCTAATTGTTTAGCCAGCGCCAAACTTAGCGTTGAACTCGTCAGTGGATAATTGTTTAGCGCCAAACCCATCAATGGATAAACATTGTTAGTCATCAGGGACTAACTTTGTTACTCATCAGAGACTAATATTTACCCATAGGAGACTAATCATTAATGCTTATCAAAGACTAACATTAACTCATTGGAGACTAATCATTAATGATTATTAGAGACTAACATTAACTTATCGGAGACTAAGTTAAGACTTGTCTCTATTGTGATGGAAGATTTTCCACAACAAACAAACCCAACATAGGGTACAACATTGTCCTATCTGATGTGTAGACTATTTCTTGAAAACTTAGTATGCACGACTAATACTTCAAATGTTAAGAAAGAAATCATAGCAGAGTGTAAAGTTCTTACCTCTTCGTTCCTTAAGGAAGAAATTGGAAACTTGTATGCTCTAAAAGATAGTTGCTTGAGAGATAGAACTTTGAAAATTATGAAGATGGTGGTTTAAAGAGAAGTTCTAGGAGAGAAATTTTAGAAAAGAAATTAGAATTTTATCTCAGAATGGGGTATTTATAGTGTTCAAGAGGAGTAGGCTAAGACTACACTTTGAGATAAAATGATTGGTCAGTTTAGGCAATAGAACGGCTGCTCTTCATAACATCTTAATAGCTGGTAAAATAGAAAGCAACAATTGTCTTACATGCACTTAACCTTAATCAGATTTTGCCACACAAACAACTTATTAATCAATCAACATACGTACTCATCAGATGCAATTCTTACGTAATCCTTCCCATTTCCTTTCAAGCTAATTAGCTTAATCCTATATGAGATTTAACATTTCCATAACTATACTCTTAAGGAATTTACGAACCACAAATAAAATATATACTCTTTTTTAAAAAAATATATAAAATATTTATTCACAAAGATAAGGTGTTAATCCTTTATACAAAATAAATTATTCATAAACTAATTTTATTTTCGGGACGTCACAGTTTGATACTATTACTTCGGGTTGCCCATACCTGCATACAATATTATTTCAAACAAAAGCGCAAATTACTTCCTTCGTGTCCTTTGCTGAAGAGGCTGCCTCCACCCATTTTGTAAAGTAGTCGATGACTACAAAAATGAAACAATGTCCATTTGATCCTTTGGGTGCAATTGAACCTATCACATCTATACCCCATATTACAAACGACAAAGGGGAAACCATACAATGTAACTCGGTTAGCGGAGCATGGAATTCATTGGCATGGACTTGGCACTGATAACAATTTTTAACATATTCCTCGCAATCTGCCTTCAGAGTGATCCACTAGTGACCCGTTCTTATGATTTTCTTGGCTAACATATCACCATTCATGTGTGGCCCACAAATTCTTCCATGGACTTCTTCCATTAACTTCACTACTTCTCTTCCTTCCAAACAAACTAGTGCCCCCGCTTCTAGATTCTTCTTGTATAGCACGTCTCCATTTACGAATAAATGAATGGTCATTCATTGTATCCTTCTTTTTTGTACTGGATCCGCATCGTTAGGTAAAGAACCATTCTCTAGATAGCTCTTCATATTTTAAATCCAGGTTTTTTCTGGTATGGGAATTCCCTCTTCTATTTGACAACAATATGCTGGTTTGTCCTTTAATTCAATTCCCAAATGTGGCAGAATCTTCCTGTTTGAAGCATGGATTAGAGAAGCGATGGTTGCAAGGGCATCTGCAAAGTCATTCATATCCCATGTTCAAATCTCACTTCTTCAAAATGCTTAATTAACTGCAGGACATGTTGCTGATACGGAAGAATTCAAAATTCTTTTATGACATTGACTTTCTTCAACTGTCGGATTAGCAACTCTGAATCTCCGAATGCTGTCAAATTTTTTATGTCTATTTTCATAGCCATTTGCAATCCCATAATACATGCTTCATACTCTGTCATATTGTTGGAATTGCAGAATTGGAGTTTGGTTGTCATTGGGTACTGATTCCCTGTTATAGAAACTAAAACTGCTCTTGCCCCAGCACTGATGGTGTTCATAGCTCCATCAAAATATAGGCTCCAAAATGGGATTGGGTACTCTGTGACATGTATCAACATTAAACTTTCGTCAGGGAATCTTGCCTCAAATGGTTCTGCTTTCGCTATCGATGCCTCAGCCAACTGATTGGCAATAGCTTGTCCCTTGACCGCTTTCTGAGATACGTAGATGATATTGAACTACTGAAGTATCAGCTGCCATTTTGAGAGTTGGCAATTCAAGATGGGTTTATCCAATATGTATCGCAATGGATCCATCCTGGAAATCAAATAAGTTGTATGGCTATGAAGATAATGTTGGAGACGATTGGCTGCCCACGCTAAGGCGCAACAGGTCTTTTCAATTGATGAATATTTCTGCTCACATTGGGTGAATCTTTTGCTCAAATAGTAGATGGCCCTTTCCTTGTTTTGTTCATCTTTTTGGCCCAACATGCATCCGATGGCATCTCCATTCATTGTCAGGTATAGGAATATAGGTACTCTCGGTGTGGGAGACATTAGCACTAGTGCTTCCAGTAATTGTTGCTTTATAGCTTCAAACGCGTTTTGGCAGTCTTCATTCAACCTTTTCGAAGCATTATTCTTAATAACCTGAACACGAGCTCTAGGGTACTTGTCAAATGCGAGATAAATCTTCCAATGAAGTTAATCTGGCCTAGAAATCTCCTGATGTCCTTTTCTATCTTGGGAGGTGGCATCTCAACAATTATTTTGTTCTTGGCAGGAGCAATCTCGATACTCCTACTGCTTACCAGGAAACCCAAATGTGCATTTCGCTGGATTGAGATTTAAGTTGTATTTTCTCAACGGATCGAATAGCTTCTTCAAGTTGCACAAAAGGTCTTCTTTATTCCTAGACTTTACTATGATGTCATCCACATATACTTCTATCTCCTTATGCATTAGATCATGTAGTATCATCATCATTGCTCGGTTATAGGTCACCCCGACATTGATTAGTCCGAAAGATAGTCTATGATAGCAAAAAGTTCCCCAAAGTGTAATGAACGCAGTCTTTTCACTGTCTTCCTCAGGTAATAAAATTTGGTGGTATCCTGCAATGCAATCTACAAAGTCATACATCTCATGTCCAACCATATTGTCGATCAGGACATATATTAAAGGTATAGGGAAATCATCTTTTTGACTTGCTCTGTTTAAATCTCAGTAATCCATGCATACCCTTACCTTCCCTCCGGGCTTTGGTAAGGGCACTATATAGGCTAACCATTTAGGGTACGTAGCCACTATTATAATCATTGATTCAAATTGATTGATGACCTCCTTCTTCACATTCAGGCTCCATTCAGGTTTTATCTTCCTGAGCTTCTGCTTTACCGGTGAATAACCTATTTTGATTGGCAATTAATGAGTCACGATACTGTTGAATAGACCCACCATATCTTTATGGGACCATGCAAACACTTCAATATTGGTTATGAGGAATCCTGTTAAGTCTTCTTGTTGTTCCTTTGTCAGTCCTGCCCCAATTTGTACCTCCTTGGGGTCGGCCTCTGTTCCTAGATTTACCTTAATGGTTTGATCTAGATTTGGTGTTTTCCCAGTGAGATAACCGAGAACTTGTAGAAGGGGGGGGGGGGGGGGGGGGTTGAATACAAGTTTTTTGAAATTTTTTCGATTACTTGTTCTTTAAGACATTAATTATAACTTGCGGAAATAAAGAACAAAAACTCAATTTATAAACAATTGCTTGTATTGAATTTAACAATTGATTACAAATTCTAACAATCACAACAATGTGATCGTCAGCTTCTTTTCTATTCTGTATAGTAAAGATACAAAACTATGAATTCTATACAGCTTCGAATTACAATTCTGTAAACCTAATTATAGCTTCTATAAAAACTGAATACTCAGTTTCTATTCTAAATCAATAATGATTTAGCTTCCTTATTCGAATTAAATACAATCTTCCCTTTTTGACTAGGAACAGATTTCTGGCTTGTTTCCTTACCAGCTACGTCTTCAATAATATCTTGATTTACGTGGAAGACAATCCTTATTCAATTCGAACTCTGTATCTCTCAGGAAATAAATCACGATTAGTCCCTGACGCTTCATCTTTAGTCTCTGGTGCTTTTAGTCCCTGATGATGTCAGATTGTGTAGTCTCCGATAGAGTTATTTAGTCTCCGATGCTTTAAGGCTCAATCTCTGATGACGTCAGCTTAGTCTCTGATGCTTTTAAACTTAGTCTCAGATGACGTAAGCCATAAAATGCTTTGTCTAACCTGAGACATGATTTGGAAGTCTGGAGTCCACAAAATCTGGGGGTTGTTGAACATAGACTTCCTCTTCCAATTTTCCATTTAGGAAAGCACTCTTGACATCCATCTGATACATCTTGAAGTTTTTGTAGGCTGCATATGCCAAGAAAATTCTTATCGCTTCAAGTCTTGCTACTAGTGCAAAAGTCTCATCATAATCTATTCCTTCTTCTTGAGAATATCCTTTTGCAACCAGTCTTACCTTATTCCTTGTAATTGTACCAGCTTCATCCAATTTGTTTCTGAAGACCCATTTGTCACCTATAATTGATCTATTCCTTAGTTTGGGTACCAGTCTCCGGACTTTGTTTCGAGTGAATTGGTTTAATTCCTCGTGCATGGCTAATATCCAATTAGGATCTTGAAGTGCTTCCTCAATTTTCTTTAGCTCAATCTTTGAGAGAAAGCTGAGGTATAAACATTCATTTTGAGTTGCACTTCTAGTCTTGACTCCATCCTCTAGACTTCCAATAATCAAATCTGGTGTGTGGTCTCTCAACCATGGAATTGCACGTGACAGATTTGACCTTGAAGTGGAGGCTTCATTTTCTAGATTGATATTGTCCAATCTAGCTGCATGATCAGAGACTGTTCCCCCTAAACCATTGACTTCTCCATTATTAGCTCCCCCTGAGCTGTTTATCTCTACATTCCTTGGTGTCAATATAGTCTCCGATTGTGCATCAGTGACTCTAGTCTCTGATGGTTCACTAAAGTCACTAGTTTCTTGTGTTTCATCTAATACTCTAGTCTCTGATAGAGTATTAGTCCTTGGTACTTCATGCACAACAGTTAACTCCCCCTCAATTATGTAGGGATCATTGCTATCTTGGGGTTTTTCAGTAGTCTCTGATGGATATTCCCATCATCCAATTCATTCTCAAAACTGAGAGGTTCATGCAATCCTTGTCCAATCATTCCTGAAATTTTTCTGTCATCAAATACAACTTGTATTGATTCCACAATGACTTTTGTTCTTAGATTATAGACTCTATATGCCTTGCTTGACAGAGAATAACCTAAGAAGAATGCCTCATCAAACTTGTTATCAAATTTTCCTCTTGTCTCTAATGAATCTCTCAGTACAAAGCACTTACACCCAAACACATGTAAAAACATGAGAGTTGGTTTTCTCCCAGTCATTAATTCATAAGGTGTTTTGTTGTATGCTTTGTTTATCAAGGATCTATTCTTTATAAAGCGAGCAATGTTTATAGCTTCCTCCCAAAAATATGTAGGAAGCTTAGCCTCTTGTAACGTAGTCCTTGCTGCTTCAATAAGGGTTCTGTTTTTCCTCTTAACAACTCCATTTTATTGAGGGGTTCTTGGAGCGGAGAATTGGTGAGTTATTCCTTTTTCAGTGCAGAATTCAATAACTTGGGTATTTTTGAATTCTGTTCCTCTATCACTCCTTATTACCCTTACTATTTTTCCTGACTCAGTTTCTATCTTCTGGACATGATCAATTATCAACTGAGCAGCTTCATCTTTTGTGTAGAGGTATTTTACCCAAGTATACCTCATGTGATAATCCACAATAACCAGTGCATATCTATTCCTTAAGATAGACATCACATTCACTTGACCAAACAAATCCATGTGTAACAACTGTAAAGGGTCAGTGATTGATGTTGCCGGTTTGATTTTGAATGATACACTGTTTTGTTTCCCTTTCTGGCATGAATCACACAATCCATCTTGTGTAAACTCTAATTGTGGAATACTAACTACCAATCCTTTCCTCATAAGCTTATTGATATTCTTGAAGTTCAAGTGGGAAAGCTTTTTATGCCAAAGCCAACTTTCATTAGTTAAAGCTTTGCTGTAGAGACATGTGATTTGATCAGAGGAAGAGATAAGGTTTGCAACATACAAATTTCCTTTTCTTTTCCCTGTCAATATCACATTATCAGATTCTTTGTCACACACCAAACATTGATCTTCTTTGAAGGTGACATTGAATCCCTTATCACATAGTTGACTGACACTCAGTAAATTGTGCTTTAAGCCATCAACTAGTGCTACTTCAGTGAAGATGACATCTCCATGTTCAACACTGCTATATCCCCTAGTATGGCCTTTGTTGTCATCTCTAAAAGTGACTTTTGGGCCACTTTTCTCTTCATACTGTTTTAGCAGGGTTTTCTCTCCAGTCATGTGCCTTGAACAGCCACTGTCCAAGTACCATGTTCTCTTCTTTTTGGCCTACACAATAAAGAGTAACTAGTTAGAAATTTTTGGGACCCAGACTTTCTTGGGCCCTTTCTCACTAGTTGTAGAATCAAGACTTGACTCAGATTGAGTTGATTGTCTTTTATCCTTTTTGACTTTAATTGAACAATCACTAGTCTTGCTACCTTTTTGTGAGAGACTGCTAAGCTTAGGGTTTTCATTGTTAATGCAAAGATTATTTGACCTTTTTACAGGTGATTTATCTTTTATTATCTTTGAAGGTGCAGTCTCAATTATAGGAATTTTATTTTTGCTCCTATAGTGAACAGCTATGTGGTTGGGGTTCCCACATACATGACATGTCTTTCTAGGAGCATCAGGCATTCTATCATAATTTGTATATTTATTAATGCCAATTTTTCCATTCCTATTTTTCTTATTTCTGCTTAACTCCACTGACTTTTCAGCCATTTTATCTGGAAGATTTTCCAATTTTTTACTTAATTGTGTCTTTGTCATGAACCCAATATTTAATCTTTTATTTTTACTCTTATCAACAATATTCACTGACTTTTGATCAATTTCTGTTTTTGCAGTGATTTGTTGATTTTGAGTGACAATGAATTTGGGTTCATAAACAGGAGAGACAAAGTTAATTTCTTTTATTACATTTGGCTTACTAGTCGAGGAGTTCGCAGCTTCAAATAGATCATCTAAATCTGAACTCTTGTCTAGATTTTCATCATATCCTAGTCCAGATTTTTGACCTATTGTTTGACACTCTACCAAGTCTTTCAACTTTTTTAGAGGAAGTATTCCATTGTTTTATCTTAGCTTGAGCATTTTCAAGTTGCTCTACTAAGTAATATTCCCCCTTTTTCAAAGCATCAATCATGTTATGTGCTTTGTTTAAGTTAGACTTGATGATATCAAACTGTACAAATCTCTCTTCAAGAAATTTGTTTCTTTTCAAGAGAAGGTCACGTGATTCTTTTACATTGGTATGTTCAATAGTTAATGACCTAAAACTAACATGCAAATTAGACATATCTTTTTGTATGCTTTCAATACTAGATGTATCAAGTAAGTTAAGCACATTAAAATTCTGAGTTGCATTATATACCTTTGTAGAATCACTTGACTCGTCACTTCGAGCCATTAGGGAAAAGTTGACAACTTCTTCATTAGAGTCGCTGTCAATCCAATCTTTACCCTCAGTAATCAAGGCTTTGCTCTTTGATTTGACTTTCTTGTCAGCAAAGTTATTCTCTTTCCTTGTTTTTTCATCCTTAGATCTATCAGTAGATCTCAGCTTCTTACACTCATTGGCAAAGTGCCTTAACCCGTCACAATTGTAACATCTTATCTTCTTTAAGTCGAAGGTGACCTTTTGACCTTCATGTTTAGGGTTAGGCTTTCTTGACGATTTTCTTCCTTTCCTGCTGGCCCTAAATTTCTTGAACTGTTTGACCATGAATGCCATGAATTCCTCTATGTCATCATTAGAGTCCAATTCATCTTCCTTATCAGTCAAGCTAGCATTGGATGTTTCATCATCAAGCTTCTCTTGAGACTTGTTTGTCTCAACCATCAACACAGCTCCTTTGTCCCTGCCATGCATGCGTTGTCGTTGCTCTACTTCTTTAAATTCCCATAGAGCCTGTCTAGTGTGAGGATATCCAAGTCATGAGCTTCTCTTATCGCAGTAGTCTTTGGATCCCAACTTGGTGGGAGATATCTCATGAACTTGGTGTTGACATCCTCGTTATCATAGGACTTTCCAAGTATTTTCAATTCATTGAGCAAAGTGTTGAATCTGTCATAAACTGATGTTATTGATTCACCAAGCTTTGCTTGAAAGAACTCATATTGTTGAGTCAACAATGATATCTTGTTCTTTCGGACTTGGTTAGTCCCTTCACACAGGACTTCGATGGTGTCCCAGATTTGCTTAGATGTCGTGCAATTTATGATGCTTGTGAACATATTTTTATCAATTCCATTATAGAGTATGTTCATCACCTTAGCATCCTTCAACACTTGCAACTTGTCTTCATTTGTAAAATCACATTATGGAGCAAGTTCAAAGTGTTCTGCCACAATAGATCCATCGACAGTTTTAGCAGGAATAAATTTCCTAGGTAGATAGGGCCCTTTCTCAATCCTATCAATATAATCTGGATCTGTTGCTCTTAAGTGCATGTACATCTTTTGCTTCCACATCGGATATTCTTCTCGTTTAAGAATAGGGATTCTAGTACCACCATCACGACATCCCGCATACGCCATTATGCTAGAGTTGCTTGCTTCATCGTTGGCCATCTCTTGGAACGTGTTAATTGAGTAAATTCAATTAAAGGCTCTGATACCAATTGTTTTCCCTCTTTAATGACATATTTTATCCCGTATTTCCATGGTACCGCCTTCAGATCTTTTACTGGCTCTTGTTTTGGGATCTGGATCACCATTGTTTTTGCAGGTTTCATCACTAATACCTTGGTGTGTTATTCTTGGCCATTTTTTATGGGTTGTCCTCTAATGGTTAGAACCTTCCTACTCGGGTCTCCTGACCCTTTGATAGCCATCCTTGGTGGTTTCTAGTTGACTGCTCCCACCATGTCTTCTCCTTCTGCAATCGGGAACATGTACTTAACTTTCTCCTCCATCTCTTCTTCGACTCCTATCATGTTTATATTACCACCATGTTTCGGTAACGGATTGTTATCCACATTTGGCGTTCCCTCAATCATAATATCTCCTCAATCGATTAAGTCTTGTATCTGATGCTTCAACCCCCAACATTTCTCAGTATCATGGCTTGGTAGGTCACAATGATATGCACATTTTTCATCTGGATTATATCCTCTGCTATTTTGATCTAGCACCTTGGTTGGTTTTTTATCATGCCTTATCTTAACAAGGCTTTCAATATATTGGCCAAAGGTTCTCCCAAAGGTGTAAACTTCCTTGGCTCGGGCCTGCTTGGTTGATACTGTTGGGTTTCGTAGAATAAAACGCAACGGAAAAATACGATTTAAAATAAAACAAAAACGAAACCCAAACCCGAGGATCTATGCGAAACAATTTAATACAGATAGTTTAAGATTTTACCGATTAATTGTGCGAATCTGAAGCTTTGGTGAAGGTGTTGATCGTCTCCAAATCTTTAACGCAATCCAACAGAACTACGTCTCTACTGTATCCACACGAACACCCACAAATCGTCTTACGATCCGAACAAGAAGAGTTACAGTACTAGCTGTATGATCTGTATCTCTTATCTCTTTTAACCCTAGTCTCTCTCTTATGAGCGGCTACGTAAAACGTTGGTTTTTAGAGAATAGCTGATATATCATATATATAGCCTTTCATAGAGTAATTCCAAAACCTAATCTAATTAGGAGACTTAAAATCCGAATTTTATATTTATTAGATATATATATTTAATCAAGTCTCACTTAATTAATATATATATATATATATATATATATATATATATATGCACAAATAAATATATATTCGTATTTCCTTCCAAAGGACTCTATTTCATACAGATTACATATATTAATATATATGTATATAATTTAAAGTCATGAATTAATTAAATCAATCTTGTTGATATATTAAAATCATTGACATTTAAATTATATCTCCTTGACGAATGTTCTTTGTGTCTGACCCTGTAGGTTATTATTACGTTGGCAATAATTTTAAATCATATTATAAAATTATAAACAGTGAGCGGCATCTAGTAATACATCACTGTTACCCAAGTAATAATAAAGTCATAGATTCGACGTTACCTTTCGTGACCAATGTTTCAATGTAACTTAATCCTTTTAAACGTGATATCTAAGATTAAATTCAATGCATGGATGTGTCATCCTCTTCATAATTTAATCTTAGTTTTCTTGATCAATGAGTAAACCATATGAAACAAATCTCTATTTGAGCATGACCATGCATTTTATAGTTTCACTCAATCAAGAGGCCTATAGATATCACCCCTAATTTATAGGAGGGTTAAATTCCATCTACATCATTCCCAATTCTCACATAACTCATTATGCATCCAACAATCAACTTTATCGTCCACCCGGTTAAAGATAACTTTTGATAATGTCAAAACGCATAACTCCTTATGAAATGTCATGACTTCAGGTCGAAGGACCATTACATCATTGTCAATATGAGAATTACTTATGACACATAGCATAACGCTCCATGTAGAATTCTCATGGTGGGTCTGTCCAGTACAATGTTCTCTAACATGTACCTATGTATCAACTTAATATATCTCGTATATATTTATGACCAATGAGATATGGCCATCAGTTAATCACATACTAGTCTCAATGTATTATTGTTGTCCCACTGACAATGATACTCGAGTAGGGACATTTAAGAATAATGATACATTACATACTTATATGATCTCATATTCAAGTCACATACTTGAATCCATATAATTAGTATCATTCTTCTAAGGACATTTATTATGTCAACATTTATATAACGCAGTAAATAAAACATAATAAAAGAAATTATAATTTAACCAAAAAACATATCATAAATATAGTGTCACAATCATTACATAATTGGCCACTAGGGCATACACTCTAACAGATATTGTGCACTCTATTGTCAATCATTGAAGTTGGGCTTCGAACTGGTTGGTGCCTGAAAGGGCTTCATTGGAGTCCCATGTCCTAGTACTACAAATGCTACCTCATTCTTGGCCTTCTTTCCTCCCTTTTTGTGGTATGAACCGGTTTGAATTTGCTCTGCTACGGCTCTTAAAGCTGCAAGATACACCAATTTCCCTATCTTCAAAGCCTTTTCTATGCCCATGGCATGTGTTATCACTTTAGGAAAGCTATAATTCTTTTCTAATAGTTTTTCATAGAAAGGGGGCTCTTGTCCCTCAATGAAAATCTTCACCATTTATTTCTCGTCGATTGGGGGTTTAACATTGCTGCCATTTCTCCAAACTGCTACTCGAACTCTCTAAAAGACTCATTGGGTTTTTTCTTCAATTGCCCCAACTCCCATCGGTCCAGTACAAGTTCTTCTTGGAAGCTATATTGCTCCAAGAACATATCAGCTAAATCCTCCCAGGTTTCTCCAAGAACATATCAGCTAAATCCTCCCAGGTTTTATCTTGGATTTGTCCAGTTGAGTGTACCAAAGTGAGCGGCTCCTGTAAGGCTCATGGAAACAAAGTTCATCTTCATTCCATCATCCTTTCCGTACGGCCCCAACTGTGTCCTGTACATGATCATATGTTGCAATGGAAGACCTGATCCAGTATATTTTGTAAATTTTGGCATCTTAAAGTTATCAGGAAAATCAGTTTATGGGAATAGGTATAGCTTCACTTGACCCATTCCCCTGGATCCTTTTACTCTTTTAATATTTCTTACGCTTTCTTCCAGGGCCTGAATCTTTTTATCGATGGTGGCTTCCTCGATTATTTTCTTTTTCCTGTTATTCTCGCCCTCCTTCCCTACTAGTTTTTCTTCTTTTTCATCAATAAACTCATCTCTTCCGTCTTCAACATTCTTCTTTTTCTTTTCTCTAGAGGTCTCTCCTTCTTCTCTCCTATTCCCTGAATTTTTGATGAAGGTTGTCATTTGTGCCATCATCATTCGGATCTCTTCTAGCTGGTCCTCCAATTTGTTGAACTCCTCCCTGGTTACCACCTCAGAGGTGAATGGTTTCTCCATCTCTCCCAACTTCCCGGCTTGTGATCGAGTGATTGATGCAATCTTAATTTCTCTTGTTTACCTTTATCAAAGCAAAAGATAGTGATTTTAGGATAAAATCTATCACATAATCAGATGCATGGCCTATATGTTATGCAGGAGTGAAAAATTTTGGGGAAACTGAAAATAGAACCAAATTCCAAAGACCTTACATCATTCCAAAAAATCTCTCTTTTGAAAATCAATTGTTAGGACTAGGACATTTAATTGTCTCAATGACCCAATTTAAACTTTTTATCCCAAAATTCTTAAAGGGTTCTAGATAGTCAATGGCCATGACACTTTCAAACATTTTGAGGTTATTTGCCAATCACTGGAACCTCAGAAGCTAGCATAAGTAAGAGTGCTCCAGTAGCTACTACTCCTATTTTTAAAAGATAAAATTTGTTAAAGTAGGAGCTACTGAGGAAAAGACTAAGGAGCTTGTGCTAGAACAAAGAGTGAGTGAGGTCGAAAAGAAATCGAATGAATTTAGAGCCAAAAGCTCTAAACCAGAGCTACCTCAGTCATCAGAGGATAAGCTAAAAAAGAACAAGAATGGTAAGGAGGGAATTAACAAATACACTAATTATACTCCTACCATAAATGCTCCTAAGAAGCAATGATGGAAGTGTAGGAACCCCAACCACCTTACTTTTAAATGTAAGAATGCATCTAAGAACATGTATGTTAGAAAATTATCCCCCGATAGGAAGAACAAAACTGTTAAGAATCACCTGAATGCTAACAAGGTTAAAAATAGTTTTGGGAAACCTCCTAGAAGGTTAAAGGCAAAATCTAAAGCACCTAAAGCTATGAAGAAAGTAATCCAGGTGTGCACTTAAGTCTCTGATTCTTTCCTCAAGGTTGCCTCCTTCATTTAGAATTTTCTCCAATCTTGGTTCTCCTCTTGGCCTTCCATACTCTTTCCACATATTGAACTGTTGATGGACCTAGTCTTGATACTCCAGAGACGTTTCATATTCTTGCGGGTTGACCTCCTCAATGACTTGAATTTTGACCTCCCATAGCTTGTAAGCCTTGTGTAGGAAACTCATTTTCTTCATATTGATTTCCCCTTTGTAATCTTCGTCTATTTCCAACTTCGGGATTTTTTGTATCATTCCAAACTAAGCCCTTATTGATGAACCGAAATATGGCACCATTACTTTCAGACCCACTAATGGAATGAATTCCAAATCTAGTACTCTCGACAAAGATTCTTTTGGATAGCTCTAGTAAATGCAACTGGTTATATCCTTTTTTTGTTACAATGCTAAAGAAAGATTCCCATTTTCCTTGATTCGTGCAATATCGGGGTCATCTTCGATGGTTGTTTGATATATCCCTTTTGAACCACCATTCATTCATTCTTCCACATGAAGGTGCGAGGTGTCCCATACTCCATATGTACAGCAAAGATGGGCTCCCCGCGAATTGTACATTGGAGTTTTGTCTACAATGTGACAATAAACTAAGGGTCTCTGCTATCATCATAGGCACTATTGTCCGTCCTCTCTTCATTTCTTCAATGATGTTGGTCATGGATATGTCAAACTGATCCACTCTTCTCGGGAAATATACCATGGCGATCAATGCCATTAAGTAAACATTTCTTCTTGTTGTCCTCCACTGTTTAGTGTCCATATCTCCCTGGAAATCACCTGTGAGAACCCAAAAATCTCAATGAAATTTTGATTATGAGATTTACTTTATTTTCTGCATGAAGGGTTATTTCCTTATTGGTTATAAATAATGAAATTATATTTTCTTATAAAAATTCAATGGCGATGTGATGTCCAAAAGATTTTAAATATTTTTTTGAAGCTCAAGTATTTAAAAGGTTATTGCATTCAAGAATTTTCTTGTGAAAGGGTGTGTTCACGAGGGGAAAAAGGGCTCACCAAGTGTGAACAAGATTAGCTACAGTACCCGTTTTTATTTTTAAAACCTACTGCGGGGAGACAGTAGCATTTAATGTTCATCACCTCCGTCAGTACCATAGAGTGGGCTATGATAAACAATCGATGGGTACTAGCAGCCGTTGCAACCAACCTTTTCTCATCAGTCACTTCTTTTCTTTTCATAGCCAACGGCTTAGATCAAATAAATCCAACGGCCCTTGTTGCTAAACAGGTGACATATATATATATCACGTTGGTACCACCCTTACCCCACTTTCATAAACTTCTATACGGTGTACCACCAAATCCAAACTTACTCTCTAAACAACTGTCCTTTTTGGAAGAACAATTAGAGCTTTTAACTCTTTCTTGCCATCAAGGAGGTAAGAGCATTTCATTAAAGTCCTGCGCTATTTCTTACACTTTTGTTCGGTCATACATACCACATTTAATATCTTGTTCATTTATTTCCAAAAGTATGACTTGATGCATGTTTTAACGCTTGGAGTTAATGTCATTTATTTCAAAAAGCTACCCAGGATGAGTGTAAAAATGTTGACAACCACCTGGTAGACAAACCTTTAACTACCAAAACATTCTTTTGTTAGTAGTTGTGACCCCATGCTTGAGTATTCTTCAACCTGAGTTTGAACCCTAAAACCGTGTCTAGGATGGCATGCAGACAATAGGAAATGTTGTGTACCACTAAAAAGATGATAAGAGTTGACCTTAGTGTGGTTAAGGTTGAGAGCACCACCCATGGAGGAGTGAGGAAGACGACCCTGTATCTAAGACGAGGTCCAACTTAGTCTCTGATGGGTTGGAGTTAGTCTCCGATGAAGGAAATATTAGTCTCTGATGACGTCATCATTAGTCCCCGATGAGTTAAGATGACGTCATTAGTCTCTGATGAGAAGTTAGTCTCTGATGACGTCATCATTAGTCCCCGATGAGTTAAGATGACGTCATTAGTCTCTGATGAGAAGTTAGTCTCTGATGACGTCATCATTAGTCCCCGACTAGTTAAGATGACATCATCAGTCCCTGAGGAGCTGTTTAGTCTCCGATGAGTTAAAATGACGTCAGCCTTAGTCTCCGATAGGCTAAGTTTAGTCCCTGATGACGTCATCCGTAGTCTTCGATGAGTTAAAGTGAAGTAATTCCCTGATGCACAGTTTTTTTTTTAAAACTATAAAATATTATTTTCTTAAATTATTTTAAGATGTTTTAATTGATTTCTTAACCTCAATAGCTATTATATCAAATTGAGACGTTAAAAGTTAAGGACATCACATGTGCATTTTTCTCTCATACGTTAACCAAGATATTAAATTCATCTTGTGATATGTATATTCTTACAGAATTTTCCACTCACGAGTAAATTAAATTTAATTGAGTGCAAAGGACCGAGGCAAGTATATTCACAATCTTATGTTTAATTACAAGTTGATGCAAGTATATACATTCAATCTGATGTTTATTTCAGTTTAACGCATTATCATTTGATTCGATATGCGTGCAAGACTTGAATTATGTTTCAATTGTTTTTCTTTTATGAAAGAGCATGTTATGCTTTAAATTTTGCTAGCATGATATGAATGATGATGCATGGATATAAATGAGCTTTGAATATCAGCTATGTTACAATCTTATATCTGTGCAAATGAATGAGAATGATGTCCCTTAAATGGGTTATGCCACATGGCTGGCAAGAGGAAAGGAAAGGTGCTGATGTGTTCTTCACCTGACCTAGAGGAATGCTAAGTGACTACGTAGTCCACACAAGAGGGATCATGCAGTCCAGTTTGGCCAGCTGTGTACTGTATGGTTAGCAGATCCACGGGTTTAGCCCCTGATGGATATTTTGAGAAAGTTATGCTCATGTGTATACCTGTCTTTCTTCAAGGAGGATCACACGTTGTGTATCATTAGTGAATCCTCAATGATCTTTGAAGGTTTCCGAGGCCTTGGCATTGTTTTACCAAGCCTCATAAACAGACTTGACTCCCCTCGATGTTATAGATACATTCTTTTAAATTGCTTATATACTTCTTCGATGTGTATATACTTACTGGGCGTAAATCGCTCACCCATGTTGAATTTTAATGTCTTGCAGGACAGAACGCTAAGGCTGAACCCTCTGATAAGGGGAAAGCAAAGATGATAAACTATTAAGTTATTTACTCTTCTGATAAGATTGAGGAAGGAAGGAAGATATGAAGGAAGGGAGGAAGATATTAGAAGTAGTGTTGATTTTGGTTTGTAATTAAAGATGATGTAATAGCTTCCACGGTAATTGTATTATTCTTAGGTTGTAATAACTCTCTAATACTGCCTTTATCCAGTATTTATGCTATGAATGGATGTATGGTTATCCTTTCCTTCTTTTGACGAAGCCCTGATCCATTAAGGGATTTTGGGGTCGTCACAGATGGTATCAAAGCCCAGTTACGGCCAGAAGTGATTCGTAATGAAACACTGCCCGTAAGCTGCATCCAGTATTAGGGATTACGGCATTAAGCCCCAGAATTCCTCAAAGAAAAGGGAATTTGGGAATTTGACGCTATAATGGAAGTACTAAAGCATGTTAATGGGTTCCAATTTAAGGTTTTACTCGAGTCAAGATAAGATTAGGACTGCTTAGTAATGATAAGAACAAACTAAGGCACCACCTTTTTGACTGATCGTTGTGTTGCGTTTTATTGAGAAGTTTAGAATTACTGACTTGGATTGTTTCAGGTAGATGGCCAAAGATCGCTCTAGATCCCCCGGGCTTTTTCGTAAGGTAGATAGCCCACTTTTCGACGTCTCATCTGATGAGGAGGAGCCTAGCGTAGAATCTCCATTGTTCACTCCTGCATTACCTGAAAGGCATCAACCATCTCCAATGCAAGAAGGCCCCAGCCCTACCCCAGTACCAACACAAAAATTCGGACCCTCTACCGTTCATCGAGGACCGCACATTCGCCACACAGCACGGAAGAGTGTACGACGTAATCGTTTCAGCCGTAACCATGGTATTGCTCATGATGCCCCTACAGCAGGGCAGGATACTCCTAGACTCGCTTCGCCTTTACCTCAGGTGTCAGTACTATCCCATGACAAATTGGTACGTGAGATTAAAGAAAAAGGAATCAGAGACTAAGCTGACGTCATCGGAGACTAAGCCTTAACGTGTCAGAGACTAAATAACACTATTGGAGACTACACAAGCTGACGTCATCAGGGACTAAACGTACCAGTGACTAAAAGAGTCATTAGGGACTAAATGTACCAGAGACTAAAAGATACGTCAGGGACTAAAAGAAGCATCAGAGACTAATTGTGAATTAATCTCTGATAGATATAGAGTTCGAATTGAAAAAGGAATGTCTTCCACGTAAAGTAAAATATTATTGAAGACGTAGCTGGTAAGGAAACTAACCATAAATCTGTTTCTATCAAAAAGGAAAGATTGTATTTGATTCGAATAAGGAAGCTGAATTTTATTCAGAATAGGAACTGAGTTAAATGTAATTCAGTTGATATAGAAGCTGTAATTAGTTTACAGAGTGTAATTCAGAAGCTGTGTAGGTTTTTCATAGTTTTGTATCTTTTCCTATACAGAATAGAAAAGAAGCTGACGAATACATTATTGTGATTGTTAGGATTTGTATTCAATTGTAAATCAATAAAACAATTGTTTATAAATAGGTTTGTGTTCTTGTTCTTTTTATTCCGCAAGAAAAATTTAGTTTCTTAAAGAAGAAGTAATCGAAGAATTTTCAAAGAACTTGTATTCAACCCCCTTCTACAAGTTCTCGGCATCTCACTGGGAAAACAATTGGTATCAGAGCCTGTAATTGAAGTTATTCAATTAAAACGTTCCAAGAGATGGCCAACGACGAAGCAAGCAAGCGTATGCGGGAAGTAGAGACGGTGGTACTAGAATCCCTATTCTTAAAAGAGAAGAATATCCACTCTGGAAACAAAAGATGTATATGCACTTAAGAGCAACAGATCCAGATTACATAGATAGGATTGAGAAGGGTCCTTATCTACCCAGGAAATTCATTCCTGTAAAAACTGTCGAAGGATCTGTTGTTGCAGAACACTTTGAACTTGCTCCAGAAAGTGATTACACAAACGAAGACAAGTTACAAGTGTTAAAGGATGCTAAAGTGATGAACATACTTTATAATGGAATTAATAAAAATATGTTCACAAGCATCATAAACTGCACTACATCTAAACAAATCTGGGACACAATCAAAGTTCTGTGTGAAGGGACTGACCAAGTCCGAAAGAACAAGAGATCATTGTTGACACAACAATATGAGTTCTTTCAAGCAAAGCCTGGTGAACCTATAACATCAGTACATGACAGGTTCAACACTTTGCTCAACGACTTGAAAATACTTGGGAAGTCTTATGATAATGAGGATATAAACACCAAGTTCATGAGATCTCTCCCACCAAGTTGGGATCCAAAGACAACAGCAATAAGAGAGGCTCATGACTTGGATCTTCTCACACTGGACAGGCTCTACGGAAATTTAAAGACCTACAAACTTCAAGACCTACGAACTTGAACTTGAAGCATGCATGGAAAGGATAGAGGAGCTGCGTTGATGGTTGAGACAAGCAAGTCTCAAGAGAAGCTTGATGAGGAATCTTCTGACGCTAGCTCGACTGATAATGAAGATGAACTAGATACTGATGATGACATGGAGGAATTCATGGCATTCATGGTCAAACAGTTTAAGAAATTTAGGGCTAGCAGAAAAGGAAGAAAATCATCGAGAAAACCTAACCCTAAACGAGAAGGTCAAAAAGTCACCTTCGACTTAAAGAAAATAAGATGCTACAATTGTGATGGGTTAGGGCACTTTGCCAATGAGTGCAAGAAGCCTAGATCTAATGATAGATCTAAGGATGAAAAATCAAGGAAGGACTTTGCTGACAAGAAAGCCAAATCCAAGAGCAAAGCCTTGATTACTAAGGGAAAAGATTGGATTGACAGCGACTCTGATGAAGAAGTTGTCAACTTTGCCCTAATGGCTCGTAGTGACGAGTCAAGTGATTCTACAAAGGTATGTGATGCAAATCAGAATTTTAATGTGCTTAATTTACTTGATACATCTAGCATTGAAAGCATGCAAAAAGATATGTCTGATTTGCATGTCAGTTTTAGGTATTTAACTATAGAGCATACCAATGTAAAAGAATCACGTGACATTCTCTTAAAAAGAAACAAGTTTCTTGAAGAGAGATTGGCACAGTTTGATACCATCAAGTCTGACTTAAACAATGCACATCATATGATTGATGCTTTGAAAAAGAGAGAATATTACTTAGTAGAGCAACTTGAAATTGCTCAAGCTAAGATTAAACAATGGAATACTTCCTCTAAAAAGTTATCTAACTTGGTAGGGTATCAAACAATAGTTCAAAAATCTGGACTAGGTTATGATGAAAATCTAGACAAAAGTTCAGATTTAAATGATCAATTCGAAGCTGCAAACTCCTCAACTAGTAAGCCAAGTTTTAAAAGAATTAATTTTGTATCTCCTGTTATTGAACCTAAATTTATAAACACTCAAGATCAACATATCACTGCAAAAACAGAAATTGATCAAAAGACAGTTAATGTTGTTGATAAGAGTGAATCAAAAAGATTAAACATTGGGTTCATGACAAAGACACAATTGAATAAAAAACTGGAAGCTCTTCCAGACAAAAAGGCTGAAAAGTTAGTGGAGTTAAGCAGAAAGAAGAAAAATAGGAATGGAAAGATAGGCATCAACAAACATACAAACTATGCTAGAATGCCTGACGCTCCTAGAAAAACATGCCATGTATGTGGAAACCCCAACCACATAGCAGTAAACTGTAGGAGCAAAAATAAAATTCCTATAATTGAGACTGCACCTTCAAAGAGAATAAAAGATAAATCACCAATAAAAAGGTTAGATAATCTTTGCATTAAAACTTAAAATTCTAAACTTGGCAGTCTCTCACAAACAAGTAGCAAGACTATTGATTGTCCAATTCCAGTTAAAACTGTTAAAAGACAATCAACTCAATCCGAGTCAAGTCTTGAGTCTACAACTAGTGAGAAAGGATCCAAGAAAATCTGGGTCCCAAAAATCTCAAATAGTTATTTTCTACTGTGTAGGGCAAAAGGAAGACATCATGGTACTTGGACAGTGGATGTTCAAGGCACATGACTGGAGATAAGACCCTGCTAAAATAGTATGAAGATAAAAGTGGCCCAAAAGTCACTTTTGGAGATGACAGCAAAGGCCATACAAGGGGATATGGCAATGTTGAACATGAAGATGTCATCTTCACAGAAGTAGCACTGGTTGACGGCTTAAAGCACAATTTGTTAAGTGTGAGTCAACTATGTGATAAAGGATTCCATGTCACCTTTAAAGAAGACCTATGCCAGGTGTGTGACAATGAATCTGGGAATGTGAT